>CM076584.1:1691931315-1692178832 GCA_034641835.2 Pinus albicaulis | reverse complement strand
TGAGAGCCTTAATATTCTTAAAACATTCAAATGCTTCGGATTTATATTTTATGAAATATATCCACATCATTCTAGTATAGTCATCAACAAATAGAGCAAAGTACCTTTCACCTTGAAGAGCTGGAGTTCTAGTTGGCCCACACAAATCTGCATGAATGATTTCCAAATGTTTTGTTGTTGAGAACTCCTTAGTTTTGTGGCTAGTTCTGGTTTGCTTTCCATGTTGGCATGGGCCACATACAACTTGATTTGGTTTGCACATTTTTGGAATATCCCTTACTGCATTAATTTTGCTGATGTTGTCTAGGTTATCAAAACTTGTATGCCCCAATCGCTTGTGCCATAACCAACTTTCATTTGTTTGACTTAAGTAACATTTATCTTCTTGGATTCTACTGAGAATATAAACATTATCTAGTGTTCTTACTCCTTTCGCCACAAGTTCTCCCGAGGATGAGTCTCTTATTTCACAATTTTTTGTACTAAAGACAACATTATGTCCTTGGTCACAAATCTGGCTAACACTTAAGAGATTGTGTTTGAGCCCTTCTACCGGCAAGGTATTTTGAGCCTTTCCTAGTCCATTGACAAGGGTAGCAATTCCTTTTCCAGTGATTTTAGCAGATCCACTTCCAAAGGATACATTTCCATTTTTCTTGTTCAATGAGATAAACTTCTTTTGGTCACCTGTCATGTGTCTTGAGCATCCACTATCCATGAAACAATGATTTTATTCACTATGAGCACATAGAGCTAGGTTGCATTTATCAATTTTGAGATTTACGTTTTTAGGTTTCTCCCTTTTGAGAGGGCAATTTTGTTCATTATGATCATAATTATCACATTATGAGCAAGACAGATAAAACTTAGCCAAAGGATCAAAGGAATTGTAAGTTTTGATTTGTCCTTGCTCTTGAGGACCACGTAGTTGGTTTGTTTGATCATTCAATCTTGGTGCTTCATTCTTATGAGCCTTGCAATGCTTAGATTGATGCCCAAAGTTTTTACAATTGTAACAATGCCCAAGAAAAATAGTTTGATACCTGTTGTAGTATCCATAGCTTGAACCAACATTCTTCCTTGGAGTTTCTCTTTCTTCAATTCTTGGTTTTGAGATGGGACTTTGTTCCTGACGAGATGACTTTTCTTCTTTTGGATGGCAAGAGAGTACATCAACATAACTTCTGGCATTATTCTTTGTACTTGATGATTCTCCTTTGAAACCAATTCCAGACTTGTCATGTTGAGGTTTTTGAGTATTAAGAATGTTGTCAAGAGCTAGAGAGCTTTGCCAACTCCTTTTAACTTGCTCTAATTCCTTTCTTAGAGATATTATTTCAACTTCACGTTTTTCACAGATATCATCCTTCTCTTTTAGCTTAATGTTCAAGAAGTCTTCCCTTCTTTTTGCTTCCTCTCTTTCTATTTTGAGAGAAATTATCTTCTTTTGTAGATTCTCATTTTCTTCAATGGCACTTATTAGCAAACTATCCATGTTTCTTTCATCTTCTAGTTCTGAGTCATCATGATTTGTAAATGCCATGAATAACGTTTCTCTGCTTCCAACATAATTACTTTCCTCATCTGATTCATCATCACTTTCTTTGTAATGACGCACATTTCTAGTTGATTTATTTTTTATGACTACAAATTCATCTTCATCAGACTCATCTTGTTTGGAGAAGAAGTTCTTCTTATTAAACCCTTTCTTTTTGTACATCATTCTTTTAGAGTCCTTTTCATCATCACTATCATGTTTATGAGGACATTTTGCAACATAATGACCTATTCTTCCATAATTGAAACAAATAAGAGGGTACTTACCTTTTAGCTTAGATCCCCTTTCTAATATTCATACAAATTGAGCTAACTCATTTTCAGTATCAGATTCATCGTTGTTGCAATTCCATCATTTTCCTTCTTTCATAGATCTTGAGGCTTTGAAAGATGCTTCTTTGAAATTTGGGCTCCCTTTCCTCATCCCATAGGCAATAAGAATTCCATGAAGTTCATCCATCTTGAGAGTATCTAGGTCCTTCATTTATTCTATGGCACTTACTTTGGAGTCAAATCTATCAGGAAGTCATCTCACGATTTTTTGAACAATGGTGCTTTCTTCAATATTTTCTCCTAATCCTTTAAGAGAGTTAACCACTTCAGCTACTTGGAGGAAGTATGATGCAATATATTCTTCATCATCCATTTTTAGACTCTCGATTTGTCTTCTATAGGTTTGAAGCTTTTCCTTCTTAACTTTGGAGTCCCCATCATATAGAGAAACCAACTTATCCCATACTTCTTTGGCTGAGTCACAATCCATGACTTTTGTAAATTCGGAATCGGTAATTACACTAGTGATGGAATTTAAAGCTTTGGCATGAGAAATGTAGGCTCTTATTTCATCTTGATCAATTTGAAGACTGGCGGGAGATTTGTACCCATCCAAAACAGAGTGCCATACTTCAGGACCAAGAGACATTAGATAGTAGGAAATCCTATTTTTCCGAAAACTAAAGTTTGTTCCATCAAAGATATGTAGTTTCCTTGTTGGTTACATGTTCTTCATTGTGCCTAATAATCCTTCTTCCAGTTGTTAGGCTGATAATGAAGAAGATGGCTCTGATACCAATTGTTGGAAATACTGAGAGGGGGGTGAATTAGTATTTCTTTTCAATTGTTAATTATTGCCAGTTATATTCTTCAAAATTAAAGATAGAGAGGTTTATAATGATAATATTAAGGATTAATAATAATTTCAATTCCCTTTCTAATAATAATATACAATAGATGAGTGAGGTAACCAACCCTTTTAATGAAACAGGCACCAACTTGTTGCCAAGCACCCACTTGGACTTTGATGAGGCTCCGACCTCTAGGGCTTTGACCCTATCTTTTCAAGGAACCAACCTTGTGTTTAGGAGCTGCTACTCCAAGGACACCAATCCTTCTTTTCTTGGATTAATAGAGAATGTGAATAGTTCTTACTTGAATGTTCTTGACATATTCATCACTGTATTATTTCTTTCAAACTTCTTCACTGACTTCACTGTCCACGACTCTAATTTCTTTCACTGTCCAAGGAATTCTTTGCTCCAAGGGTCTTTCACTATCCAAGACTTCTCTACTCCAAGATACTTTCACAGTTCAAAGACTTCTCTTCTTGATTGTACAATTCTTCAAAACGTCGCTATTATCCTTCCACAGGTGACTGGTTTCAGAATGATCACAATTTTGAGCTTAAGGCTTCAGGCCTTGAATATTTGAGCCTCCTTGGAAATATGACTGAACCTCTCCACAATCATGTAAGCCTACACTGAGCCTTCTCAATTTGATTAAACCTCCATTGTTCTATCCCAGCTCCAAGGAAGGATCATTGTCCTAATCCGAACTGCACAACACAAGACATTGAGCCATAGTCCACAGGATTAGTTACGGATAGGCTCAAAATTCCTGAGGTAGCACAGCTTGAGCTTTAGGTCTGCAATATGGAAACCCAAACAAGTTTAAGGTGTTGACCATCCACTCTACAGTCCGAGCTATTATATTTATGTCCTCCAACAACCACACTTCTTATCACTGGTAAAGGCAATAGATCACAAATACGAGGGTTGCATCATTTAGTCATAGGTCCAAAGAAATAGATCAGAGGTCTGAGTTTATATCTGCGTTATGTGCAATGTGGTTATGTCTGAGTCTACTCTCCGAGCCAACAAAACTGGTTTCACAGTTCTGAGAAAATAGTTCAATCATATATTTTAACCCAAACAGATCTTCAAAATTGTCCTTAATCTTCTTCTCCTCAGCCTTCTTCAGTTCAGGAGTTGTGAACTCCTTGCTGCGTTATGCTTTGAATTTCCTTGACTGAATTTATGATTTGAAAATGAAGTTTCAGTTGTATATTTATAGTGACTTTCGACTGGAATGAAGTGTCACATCTTTTGGAGGGAGGCTGACATGAAACTGTGAGTGTAGGTCAGCTAGATAAAAAAATTTATTTTCTTAAACTTAAAAATTCAATATCTCAAAAACCACTGGGAGTTTCAGGGCAAGTAAAGGCTCATTGGAAAGAGGAAAAATTCCTCTTTCAGATGGTCTAGGACTCATTGTGATAGGTTGCGTCCAAGATGATAGAAACATAATTTTATTTGTGACTTTCATTCAATTTTATGTACCAAAAGATTGGCACAGTATGAGGAATGTTTGGCTTCTACATTCTTTGGTTTCTTCATTGTTATTAATGCCATGTAGCATCATGTATCAACAATGTCATCATTTACTAATGCAGTGATATGTCATAGTGCATACTTCATCTTAGTCAAAGTAATATTGACATCAATGACAATATGAATTAACAGGAATAAAATTCCTCAAAGAATATTTCCTCCTAGGTGTGAACCTATTTTCTATTTTCATTGTTATTAATGTGGAAGGTTTGGACATAGAGCTATAGAATGTCGGAAGTATGTTTGGAATAATACAGTTTCGGGAGATCTTTCAAAAATGGATATTTCAGAACTCAACTGAATATTAACAGATTTGATTGTTTGAGAGATTATGTTGAATGTTACAAATGTAGAAATTTTGGAAACCTTACTAAAGATTGTAGTCTTGGAAGTTCTTCAAGGCAATTATCGCAAAATCAGAATGAACAAATATGGAAAAATAAGACTGAAAAATGTGCTATCGCTCTCAAGTCTCAAAGAACAGAAACATTTGGTATGTTGATAGTGTTTTCTCAACTCATATGACTGCATATAGGAATAATTTCATATCCTTGAAGGAAAAGAAGGATGGAACAATATCTTTTGGAAATGATGGGTCATCAAACGTCATAGGGGTAGGTATAGTATCACTTTCAATCAAGAATGCATTAGAGAAATATGTGTTGTTGGTTGAAAGTATGAATCATAATCATATCAGGGTTAGAAAAAAGTGTGATCAAGGGCACACGATGCTATTTAGCTCTAAGAAATGTGAAATCAAGAAATAAAAGTATGGTAAAATTATTGCTACAACAGGGAGAGCACCAAATGAAATACATATTTTGGATGAGACACCTAAAGGGTGATTTTTGGCAAAAGAAGACGAAATTTTGTTATGGCACAAACAAATGGGACATATAAATTTCGATAATTTGGTCAGGATCAACAAGAAGGAAGTAGTGAGAGAAATGCCTAAAATTTCAAAACCTACCAATATGATATGTGAATCTTGTTGGCATAACAAGCAGACAAAATTTGAGTTCAAAACAAAATAACACTTTGCATCACGTCCATTGGAATTAGTACATACTTATCTATGGGGTCCTATGAGAATAAAATTTTTAGATGGAGAATTATATTTTATGCTAATGATATATGATTACACCAGAATGACAGTCATCAGCTTCTTAAAGAAAAATATTGAGGCATTCGAGTGTTGTAGAATCTACAAGGAATTGGTCGAAAATGAAACTGATTTGAAGATAAAATTTCTCAGTTTAGATAATGGTGGACAATTCACTTCGAAGGTATTTTAGTAGTACTATGATGAAAATGGAATAAAACGAAATTCTCAATAACCAGAACACCATAGAAAAATGGAGTTGCTGAAAGAAAAACTAGAACCGTATAAGAAATGGCCAAAATAATGCTAAATGACTCAAAATTAGATGATAAATTATGGGTTCAAGAAATCGACACAACTGTATTAATTATAAACAAAGTTTTGATAAGGAACAATTGTAACATGACTCCATACAAATTATGGAAAGGAAGACAGACTAACCTAAAATACTTACAAATATTTGGAATCAAATGCTACATCAAAAGATAAGATAAAAAATTGGGCAAGTTCGATTCTCGTGTCAATGAAGTAATTCTTTTTTGTTACTCATGTAAAATGAAGGCTTATGGATTCTGCAATGTGAGGTGAAAAAAAGTAGTGGAAAACATAAATGTTACTTTTGATAGAGATTGCGTTACAAAGGATGATGATGATACTGTCCCTTCAAGCAAATCTGAGGGATATGAGGGAGAATATTTGAAGGATGAAGAAGAAGCTTCAAAACAAGACCAAACAAATAAGGAAACAATAGTAAAAAAAAGAGGAAATGAGAAATTATCAGAAGGATGTACAAGAAATGATCACAACAAGCCCACCTTGTTGTTTTAGCAACTTTTGAGCCTACCAATTTTGAGGAAGCTAGTCAAGATGAATACTGGGTAGTAGCTATTAATCAAGAACTGGATCAAATTGAGAAGAACGAGACTTGGGAATTGGTTCCATGTCCAAAGGATTAAACTTTTATTGGAACTAAATGCATCTTCAAAAACGAATTGAATGAGGATGGACAGGTTACGAGGAATAAGCCAAGATTATTTTGCAAAGGATATGCACAAGCTGAAGATTTTTATTTTGAAGAAACATTTTCTCCTGTTTCTAGAATGGAAGCTATAATAATGTTTCTCACTTATGCGTTCTCAATAAAAATCAAATTCTTCCAAATGGATGTTAAGTCATCCTTTCTAAATGGTGAATTGGAAGAAGAAGTTTACATTGAACAACTTGAAGTTTTTATGCTCTCTGAAAACGTAGGCTATGTTTGCAGATTAAAGAAGGAACTATATGGTCTCAATCAAGCTCCTAGAGCTTGGTATGGTCTTTTTTATGGATATATCCATCAACAAGGATTCAATAAAGGAAGCACCGACAACAATATCTATGTGAAAGTCGATCGAGATAACCTAACAATTATCGAGGTATATGTGGATGATATAATTTTTGGAAGCAATGATGACATATTAAGTAAAATATTTGCCACAAAGATGAAAAGTGAGTTTGAAATGTCTCTACTTGGCGAGATGACATACTTTTTAGGGCTTCATATATCTCAGCAAGATAAAGAAAGTTTTATATATAAAACCAAGTACATCAAGGAAATGCTCAATAAATTCAATAGGGAAGATTGCAAGCCTGTTGCAAGTTAAGTTTAGAAGATTTGTCAAAGGATGTGGACGATAGGTTGTATAGATCTATGATTGGAAATCTTCTATATGTGAAAACTTCTCGGCCAGATGTAATCCAGGAAGTTGGACAGGTAGAAATATTCCAAGTAGCACCCAAAGAATCTCATATTATTTTTGTAAAAATAATTCTCTGATATCTGAAGGGCACAACAGAATATATTTTATGGTATCCCAAAGGAAATAATCTAATTACCCAAGCTTATAGAGATACATATTGGGCAGGAACTATTGATTATCGAAGGAGTACCAATGGAGCATCATTCTATTTGGGTGGTTTCCATGTTTCATGGTTCAGTAAAAATCAGTCTTCAATCTCTTTATCCACAATAGAAGAAGAATATTTTGCCCCAGCATCTTGTTGTACTCAAGTTCTCTGGATGAAGAAAAAATTTAAAGATCTTCAAGTAAATTTTGTTGAGCCTATTTCCATATTTTTTTATAACAACAGTGCCATCAGTATCTGCAAGAATCTTATGATGCATTCCAAAACAAATGACATTCCGATCAAATATATGGCACAAAGGAACAAATTTCTGACATATTTATGAAACCATTACCTCATGAAGAATTTGAGTATCTTCTCATAAATCTTGGGATTTTCCCAAGTTCTCATTAAACTCTTTCTCTTATCTAACTACGTAAAAAAAAGGGAGTTGAGGTGTGTACAGGTCCGCTGGAGGACGTTTGTCAGAGTGAGTTACCATTTTCCATTGATGACCAACGAGGAGAGAATGTTGTATGAAAATGTTTCATGATCGCAGGGGGAGTACTTGTGTTGCCATAAATGCCAAAGGGGGGAATTATTGATCAGTAGTTCTCATTGATGCCAAGCCAAGAAGCACCAGGGGCTACCTAGTCTTGCATGAGAATTTTTACTTGAAAATAATCTATTCTGAGTCAAGGATATCTTGGATGGTTTCTACTTGTCGAGATGTTTCCATTGATATATTGCACGCCATGTAATTCTTCACGGTTTGAGAGATATTGGTGTTTGAAGTTAGTAACCTAGGTAGTGGGCTAAAACCCCATTCGGTTGTGGAGTGACACTAATCATTGGTTGTGTTCACTGAATAGTCAATAATTAATAATTTTTTAAACTTCTAAAATTCATCCAACATTCACTTGTTGAAGACCCTCTCAACCTAAGCATTTATATAAACTGTGACCCTCATATCCTCCCACTGTAAGTATTTTGCTACTTAAAATGGGTCATCATGGCATTGTCGCTATAATTTTTTCTTTTCCGCGAAGCTTCAGATGCTGAAAAAAACCCATTTGAGTAGATATATTAACAAAGCATGTGACTAAATTTTTGATATTTTTTCGCTAAATTTTCAGAGATATGATTTAAGGAAGTTAGGGTTTTTGTAGGCCCCTGAATTTCATGTCAAACACATGACCTTGGGAAAATCATCATAACTTTCTCGGTGAGCATTGGATTCAAATTTTGTAAAAAAATTATAGAAAGAGGACAAAATGTGTTTTGTTGGATATCATTTTCAGGACCGAAGGTTCAAACAGTGTAACGTGTCACTTCGTACAAGGTCGATATACCGAACGGGTCTATAATAAGGTCATCATAGGAGATTGGGCATAAATATTTATTGAAGAATCCAATATTGATAAGACCTATAGGGTTGGAAAGAGGACTCAGAGGGCTACCATAGGGCACAAATTCATCCCTTGGAGATCCAAAATTGTATAGATACAACAGATTCAATATCGAGCTTCTATAAGGAAACAAAAAATATGCATTCAAGGATCACTCTAGTAAGGACAACACATCAACAATCAAGTGTAAGTTTGCTACAACAAGGTATGTATGATTAGTATTTGAATTTTAATTTGATTATCATCTCGGACATGTGTTTTTGGAGGACAATGTAAGTATTTTTTATTTATGTTTGATTGGGTTTTGTTCATAAATGTTGAACGTATTTACATTTGAATTTTGAATATTTCTATGAAATATGGTTTGAAAGACATTGTATGTATTTTTTTTGTATATTGGTTTGGGTCCTGTTCATTAATGAATGTGTAGAAAGGAGTACACAATAGGACAACTCAGACACATACTAGAAGGACAATGCAACACCAAATTACCATTACTTGAAGCAAGCACAACAATACCTCACCAAATGCTAGTGTTCAAAGAAGCAGCGTCAAGTCAAGTATCAGGTCATTTCAAAAGCCAATATTGTAAAAATGATCATTGTAAAATTGTAAAAGAGTGATTATTTTTAAAAGAATCAACCTACCTAGAGTTGGAGAGGAATTTTTGGGAGGTATCACTAGTACATATGGTCAATTTATTGACACTTTAGTTATGACAGTTTTGAAGTATTGTTGGAAAGTTCCCAAATTTTTCTCAATTTTTGTAATCCTGCCAAAAAGAACCGCTCTTGCAATATTACCCAAAAAGCGCCGGAATAGCAACACTACCGAAAAAGCATCGGAATAGTGACATCGTCGGACGAATTTGTCAGAAGAATGACACAAAACCTTCCAAACATCAGAATATCAATGAAACTCTCTGAACATTGGAATAGTGACGAGAATCTGTAAACTTCGGAATAGCGGAAAAAACACTCCAAACATCGGAATAATGATGAAAATCTCCAAACATTGGAATAGCGACGAAACTCTCAACACATTGGAGTAGCGACGAAACTCTCCAAATGTCAAATTAGTGACGTTGTCGGGTCGTGTCATGTGAGGTCGAGTCGTGTGAGGGCACCCAAGGAAACACAGTCGGGCGGGTCGGGTCAAGTTGGGTTGTGTGAGGGTGCACAAGGAAACACTTTTACGAAGGTCAGGTCAGGTTGTGCCATGTGAGGGCGCCCGAGGAAACGCATTCAAGCGGTTTGAGTCAGGTCAGGTCGTGTGAGGGCACCCAAGGAAACGCGTTCAGGCAAGTCGGGTTCGTTCGAATTAGGTCATGTGAGGGTACCCAAGGAAACACATTCCTGCAGGTCGGGTCGGGTTATTTGAGGGCACCTAAGGAAACATGTTCAAGCAACTCAGGTCGGGTTGTGTTGTGTGAGGGCGCCCGAGGAAACGCCTTCGGGCAGTTTGGCGCGGGTCCGGTCGAGTCGTGTGGTGGCTCCCAGGGAAACATGTTCGCGTAGGTGGGTTTAGGTCGGGTGATGTGAGGGTGCCCAGGGAAACTCGTTTAGACACGTTGGGTCAGGTCGGGTCGAGTCGTGTGAGGGTGGTCGTATTAAAAATACTAAGTTGTGATCACCCATGTGCCTTGTGCACATTTGTGCGATCCGTTTTCCGTTTTCTCCCTTGTGCCTTCGCTTGGGCGAGTTGGTTCATGACGTATTATGGTGCCACATGAAACACATTTGGGTCAGATTGTGTGATGGAGGCCTTATAAAAAATGCTAAGTTGAAACCGCCCTTGTGCCTTGTGCACGTTCGTGTGACCCATTTTCCGTTTTCCCCTTCGTGCCTTCGATATTCAGGCTGGTCGGGTCAGGTCGAGTCGAATCGTGTGATGGTGCCTAAGGAAATGTGTTTGAGCTAGGTCAGGTTGGGTCATGCCATACAGTGAGGGGTGCCCAATGAAATGCATTCGATTGGGTCAAGTCAGGTCGGGTCATGTGAGGGCACCCCAGGAAATGTGTTTGGACAGGTTGGGTCAGTTTGATTTGGGTCGTGTGAGGGCGCCTAAGGAATGGCATTCGTGAGGGTCGGGTTAGGTCGTGTGAGGGCACCTAAGGAAATGTGTTCGAGCAGGTCAGGTCAGGTCAGGGCGAGTCGGGTCAGGTCGTGTGAGAGCAACCAGGTAAACACGTTCGGGTGGGTCAGGTCAGATCCAATCATGTGAGAGCGCCCAGTGAAACACGTTAGGGCGATTTAGGTCAGGTCGTGTCGGGTCATGTGAGCGTGGCCCTACCAGAAATGCTAAGTTGTGATTGCCTGTGTGCCTTGTGCACGTTTATGCGATTCGTTTTTCATTTTCTCCCTCGTGCCTTCGATCGGGCATGTCGGGTTATGCCATGTGAGGGCGCCAGAGGAAACACGTTCGAGTTAGATCGTGTGAGGGAGGAAATATAAAAAATTCTAAGTTATGACCGCTCGTGTTCCTTGTGCATGTTCATGTGTCTCATTTGTCATTTTCTCCCTCATGCCTTTGGCATTCGAGCAGGTCGGGTCAGGTTGGGTTTTGTGATGGCGCCCAAGGAAACCCATTCAGGTAGGTCGGGCTGTGCCATGTGAGGCTACCCAAGGAAATGCATTCAGGGCAGTCAGGTTGGGTCGTGTCGTGTGAGGGAGCCCAAGGAAATGCGTTCGGGTGGGTCGGGATAGTTTAGGTTGTGTCATGTGAGGGCACCCAGGAAAACACGTTCGGGCAGGTTAGGGTAGGTTGGTTCGGGTTGTGTCGTGTGAGGGTGCCCAAGGAAACGCGATCGAGCAAGTCAATTCAGGTTAGGTCATGTGACGGTGCCCAAGTAAATGCGTTCAGGCGGGCCAGGTAGGTGTGGGTCGGGTCGTGTGAGGGTGGCCATGGAAACACGTTCGTGTGGGTCGGGTCGAGTTATGTGAGGAAACCTAAGGAAACATGTTGGGGCAGGTTAGGTCAGGTTGTGCCATGTGAGGGCGCCCAAGGAAACACGTTCAGGTAGGTCGGGTGGGTCGGGGTGGGTTCGGGTGGGTCGGGTTGGGTTGGGTCGTGTGAGGGTGCCCAGGGAAATGCGTTCAGGTGGGTTGAGTCAGGTTTGGTCATGTGAGGGCACCCAGGTAAATACATTCGGGTGGGTCGGGTTAGGTCTGGTCATATAAGGGCGCCCAGGGAAACACCTTCAGACGAGTCGAGTCGGGTCGGTTCGGGTTATGTGAGGGTGGTCGTATCAAAAATGGTAAGTTGTGACCACCCATGTGCCTTGTGCATGTTTGTATGATCCGTTTTTTGTTTGCTCCCTCATGCGTTCGTTCAGGAGGTTCGGGTCGTGCCGTGTGAGGGTGCCTCAGGAAATGTGTTCGGGTCATATTGTGTGAGGGAGGTCATATCAAAAATGCTAATTTGTTGCTACTTGTGTGCCTTGCGCACATTCGTGCAACCTGTTTTCCATTTGCTCCCTCGTGCTTTTGACGTTTGGGTGGGTCGGGTCGGGTCAGGTTGTGTGATGGTGGCCAAGGAAATGTGTTTGGGTCGACTCGAATCGGGTCATGCCGTACTATGAGGGCACCAAAGGAAACGTGTTTGGGCTGGTCGAGTGGGGTTGGGTTGTGTGAGGGCATCCAAGGAACGCATCTAGGTCGAGTTGTGTCAGGTCTTGTGAGGGCACCCAAGCAAATGCGTTCGGGCGGGTCGGGTCGGGTATGGTCAGGTTGTGCCATGTGAGGGCACCGAAGGAAATGCGTTCGAGTGGGTCGGGTCGGGTCGTGTCGTGTGAGGGCGCCCAAGGAAATTTGTTTGGAGTTGGCTCTAGTACAAGGTTGTGGGTTATCCAATGGTGAATTCTAGTACATAAGTGTGTGATTTCAAATTTATCAAGCATGCATATGACTGTAAAATTAAGGTATGGTAAAGATTTTGTCTGGTGGACAGAATTAGAGTTTGCTTGGATTTTTCTTGATTACAAACAATGGTAAACAACCTGCATGAATGTTGCTTTTGTTTATGAAACAACAAACATCAATGCCTTCCAAAAAAAACTCAAAACAGAAGCAAACAAGTCTCCATTATATTCAGCACTAGGTAGCTGAATATAATCTATAAAAGGAAACACCTCCAACATTTCAGAATGAAGTATGAACAAAATGAACCATTACCTAGACTGCATTGAAAGCCATGAAACCAAATTTATCAATGCAAGGATCTACAGTCCCAATTTTGTGCAGTCTACTCCACATAACATTATAAGCATACTCGCCATTTACAAATGGAGTATGTTGACAAAATTGAAGATTCCTTGATGTGAGTTCATGATATGGAAATTTATAAGTACAAAAAAAATGGGAATATGATAGACTGAAGGTCATCTTTGTAATGAAAAATTTTAATTTCTTTCTTGATCTATTGATGTCAAGTTTTTGTGGTGCATCAATTTTTTTTTTTTTTAAATAATTTTTTCCTAATTGGTATCTTGAGAACTTCTTTAGATCTACTCCACAGGTTTGTGGGTAGTAGGCCCCTCGATTATTATTATATATTCTTTGTAAATGATAAGCACTTTTTTGTCGGATAGCTTCTTATGGGAAACTCATAGCCCTCTCACATTGTTAGAACCAAAATTTTCGTTAGTGAACTATATTTGAGCCTACCTATTGTTCTAAGGCTCCATTTCATAGTCATACTTCTTTTTCCCTCTATCCCCAAATATTCCTTTTGAGATTTTTCCACAATTAGTGTTAATTTTTAATCAAAATATCTCGGCTTCCACTTTTTGTTCAATTCCGTCCACCTTTAAAGATGAAATAATTGCTACAAATACAACCTTGGAATCCTATATCCAATGGGGTTTGTCTATTAGGAAAGGCATTTTAGAAAATTATTCCAAACCATTATGGTTTTTGATGACTTTAGATTTTTCGATGGAGCTTGAATCCTTAGCCACAATTCCCAACCCCTAACCCATTTAACCCCCTAAACATATAAACCCCTAGCCCATTTAACCCAAAAACCCTAAACCTTTAAACCTTTAACCTAGCCCTGACCCCTAAACCCTTAACCCCTAAGCTATTTAACCCACTAAAACCTTAAATCCCTAACATATTTAGCCCCTTAAACCCTAAAAGTGTAAAACCTAAACCCCTAACCCCTTGAAACCTAATTCCCGACCACTAACCCATTTAACCCCCTAAACCCCTAGCTAAAACCCTAACCTATTTAACCACCTAAACCCTAACCCCATTATTAACCCCTAACCCCTCGAAGGCACAGGGGAGCAAATCGGAAACAAGTCGTACGAATGTGCACAAGGCATACGAGTGGTAACAACTTAGCATTTTTGATACAACCTCCCTCACACAACCTAAACTCACCAAACATGAAAACATTTCCTTGGGCACCCTCACACGAATCGACCCGACCCGACCCGCTTGAATGAGGCCACAAGGGAGCAAATGACAAACGGGTCGCACGAACATGCATAAGGAAATCATATGGTCAAAACTTAGCATTTTTGATACAACCTCCCTCACACAACTCAACCAGAACACATTTCCATGGGCGCCCTCACACGACTAGACCCAACCCAACTTGCCTGAACGAAGGCACAACTGAGAAAATGAAAATGGGTCGCACAAACATCCACAAGGCACACACGTGGTCACAACTTAGAATTTTTGATACGATGTCCCTCACACGACCCAACATGACATGAATGTGTTTCCTTGGGAACGCTCACACGATCTGACCCAACCTGACCTGAACGCATTTCGTTGGGCGCCCTCACACGACACTACCCGACCCCCCCCCGAATGTGTTTCCTTAGGTGCCCTCACACGGCACGACCCGACCCAACCCGCCCAAACGTGTTTCCTTGGGTGGCCTTACATGACTTCACCTAAAAGCATTTCCTTGGGTGCCCTCACATGACTTGACCCGACTCGAACCCCCTGAACTTGTTTACTTTGGTGCCCTAACACGACACAACCTGTCCTGACCCGACCCGACCCGCCCGAACGCGTTTCCTTGGGAACCCTCACATGACCTGACCCGACCCGACCCGAACGTATTTACTTAGGCACCCTCACATGAGTTGACCGAATTGAATGTGTTTCCTTGGGCACCCTCACAGGGCACAACCCGACCTGCCCGAATGAAGGCATGAGGGAGCAAACAACAAACGAGTCACACGAACATGCACAAGGAATAGGTGTTGTCACAAATTAGCATTTTTTGATACAAGCTCCCTCAGATGACCTGACCTGACCAAAATTTAATGCGTTTTCTTGGGCTCCCTCACACGACATAACCCAACATGCCCGAACAAAGGTACAAGGGAGAAAATAGAAAATGGGTCGCACAAATGTGCACAAGGAAAATGAGCGATCAAAACTTAGCATTTTTATATGACCAACCTTACACTACCCAACCTGACCCACCCAAACGCGTTTCCTTGGGCTTCATAACAAGACCTGACCCGAACCGACCCACCCGAATGCATTTCCCTAGGTTCCCTCACGCGACCCAACTGAGGCACATGGGTGGCCACAACTTAGCATTTTTAATACGACTACCCTCACATGACCCGACCCGAACACATTTCCTTGGGTGCCCTCACACGAATTGACCCGACCCAACCCGCTTGAATGAAGGCACAAGGGAGAAATTGGAAAACGGGTCGCACGAACGTCCACAAGGCACACGGGCGGTCACAACTTAGCATTTTTAATATGTCCTCCCTCACACGACCATGCCCAACCTGAACTGAATGCATTTCCTTGAGCACCCTCACATGACCACGACCCGACCCGACCTAAACGTGTTTCCTTGGGCACCCTCACACGGCACGACCAAACCTAACATGATCCGCTTGAATGTGTTTTCTTGGGCACCCTCACACGGCATGACCCAACTCGACCCGACACTACCCGCCTGAACGCACTTTCTTGGGTGCCCTCACCCAACCCGACCCAACCAGAATGAATTTCCTTGGGCACCCTCACACATCACAACCTATCCCCCCTGAAGAAAGGTGCGAGGGAGCCAAAGGAAAATGGGTCACATGAATGTGCACAAGGCATACAAGCGGTCACAACTTAGCATTCTTTGTACTGCCACCCTCACATGACCCAACCCGATGCGCTCAAATGTGTTTCCTTGGGCATTATCAAATGACCTAACCTAACCCAACCCACCTAAAGTCATTTCCCTAGGCATCCTCACACGAATCGACCCGACCCAACTTGACCAGGCTGAATGCGTTTCCCTGGACACCCTCACACAACCCGAACTGACCCAACCTGCCCGAACACATTTCGTTGGGTGCCCTCACAGGACATGCCCCAACTAGACCCTCTTGAATGCATTTCCTTAGATGTCCTCGCATGACCCACTCTGACCCACCCGAACGCATTTCCTTGGGTACACCCTCACACGACCTGACCCGACCCGACTCACTCAATCACATTTTCTTGGGTGCCCTAACATGACCTGAACCGACCTGCCTGAACAAAGGCACAAGGGAGGAAACAAAAATTGGGTTGCACAAACGTGTACAATGCACACGAGCACTCAAAATTTATCATTTTTGACACAGCTTCCCTCACACGACCTTACTCAAACCACCCGAACGAAGGCACCAGGGATAAAGTGGCAAAGGGGTCACACGAATGTGCACAAGGCATGCGAGCGGTCACAACTTAGCATTTTTCACATGACCGCCCTCACCCGACCTGACCCACCCAAAAAAAGGCACAAGGGAGCAAAGGAAAATGGGCCACACAAATGTGCACCAAGCACACGGGCGATCAGAACTTAACATATATTAAAACAAGAAAAAACCACATAATTTTAATTTTGAGTCTTGTAATTTAAATATTACCACATAAATAACTAAAACTTCAAAATGGTTATACTCTTAACAAACATAAATATCACTACATAAAACTACTAATTGTGTTTGTAAGTTTTATGTATAAAATAATTTATATACACCTTAATTTTTATTATTTATTTATATTCAATTTTAAATTTAATACTATAAATAATATTTTTGTTTAATATTATTATTTACATTTAATTTTTTATTTGATATTTGATATTTTAATTCCAATTCCCGGCTCCAAAAAAATTCACCCTTTACCCCAAACCTCCCTATTCTCGCCTGCAAAATATATACCCTTCAGGAGTGAGAGCAAGTGGAACCATGTGGTGGCCATTCTGCGGGATGTCGAGGAGGGATGCTCTACCCCTTTGTATCGTTTAAGATAGTTGGTTAGCGCCATAGCTATGGAGATGCACGCCGGATCAGCTTATGAGGGTGAAGTAAGATGTCGCTCACCTTCGTCCACAACCTGGCATCAGGTATTTATAAAATAAACCAGGATAAATGACCAATTTGAATATTTTTCTATTTTATGATTACGTTTAGCTTGTCAAAACCCCTCATTTTAATGCCTTCGAAGAAAATTTATTGAGCTTGTTTGATTTCAATGTCTTGAATCTGAGTTACATGTTGATTTTTTTGTGTTTGTAGTAGTGTATGACCTATCTTAGTATTTTTTGGTCTAGACCCCATATTTGATGTGTCTTTGTCCTCTGAATGCATCAAAACCATTAGCACACAACGCATCAAAAATTCCCCATAGAGTTTTTTCCTGAAACCTACCTCTAATGGACCGGGTGTAGTCTAAAGACCTTGCAATTCAGATACTTGGGTGGGAATCTCTTCATACAAAGAACTATTGGAGAAACTAAGCACATGAAAATCCTTGAATTCCCAGATCCATTCTGGAAGAAACCTTGTGAAATGGTTATGTTCCAATGATAACAATTGCAAAATATGAGACTTAGATGAAACACCATCTCACATGTGAGGGTTTTTAAAATAGAATGGTTCGTTGTTTTGTGCGAGAATTTCAAAAAAATAATACAAAATAAAGATTTCCTCAAATGCAAGAGCACCATGGAGAATTCGTAGTGTATGCGAGAGGGCCAATCGGTTTTGAGGGAAAAAATTAGTTTATACCTAATCTAAGTTCCTATGAGTTGCTCTGTGACTAAAGGATACATTGTCCCTGAGGTAGATGAGTGTTCTGAGGACAAACGAAGGCCATTCTAGTGGATCCAAAGGTTCTGTTAGACTAATCAATTCTCTGGGAGTCCAAAGTTTTGAAGCAATTATGTGACAGAGGCAAGTCAACTTGTGGGTTATTGTAGTATAATTAAATGAAAATTATGTAGCAGAGTAGGGTGGATAGGTTCAAGTATTTTAAAGAGGATTCAAATAGGATTAGAGTGCACATTTGAGGAAAAAATTTGATATATTGAGCAGTCTAGGTTTTTTGTAGGGTTAGAAATCAAGTCACTAGTTAGGGTATTATTTTAATGGTTAAATTGGTTTTGTTTATTAAACATGAACCATATTGTATGGATATTTAATATTGTGCCAAATTATTGTATAGTTTTGACGAACAATACATTGTTATGTTGAATATTGTTTGGAATGTGTATTAATTGAATGCTACTTTTATTTATTCAATCTATTATATCTTTGAAAAACTGATATTGTTCACTAAAGAATATATTAATTGTATTAAATTACCTATTATTTGGAAAAGGAAATTCTGTTGAAATCCTAGTAACCTATAAAACCCTAGGGAAGAATAACCCTAGTTCACTACATAGAGGGTCCCCCCATCCCCCTTGAATTTACCTAAAATTTGGGTGTGCAGGGAATTTCATAGTTTTATTCAAGTTCTCCCAAATGCACCCTCTCGCTTTCTGAGGTAATCCAAATGGATTTAGCTGACCAAATTATAATATTTAGCAATCTTGGAATGTCAGGTCTTGTTATAATATTGGGTGGATGATTCAGGATCTCTGAAGATCAGACTAATGGCTTGGTTTTTTCAGGCATGATGCCTCTTGCTATCTGTTTTCATTAATAAGTAGAGCCCATGAATCTTGCAAACCCATGTTTCGTTCTTGTATAATTGGTTCTTGTTGTTTTCTATATCCTGACATACGTATATGTGGGATGTTGTAGGGTTCCTTATTGTAGTTTATAGTCTATTTTTATAATAAGTTAGATAAATATACTTGTCAAATAGCTGGTGGACAAGTGGTTAAATCAAACAACTTTTCACTATTAAGACCTGGGTTGAAACTCCTAGAGAACATGTTGTTATGTCAATATAATGTGGCCAATAGAGCCATAATGCATCTGAGACCAAGTGAAAGTCCTGGAGACCTTCATGACTCATGGATGTAGTCCATCTCAGTGGGAGAGTCCAGGTGAAAATCCCGGTTGAACTTGATGAAATATAATACCTTTTGGTCATGGAATCTAAGAAAATGGTAGACACACTTCCTTAAAAAATAGTCATTTACCAACCCAAAGGTTGCAAAACTAACAAAAAATGAGGAACAAGATAACCTGTTGCTTTGTTGTGCCACTAAAAGATTTTCAACATCGATGACAATCCATACACGAGGCCACTATTCAATGTCATGTAAGAACACGATGCTTTAATAAACACAGACTAAAATTAGGAAAAGGGAAAAGTTTGAATCATTTTCTGATAATGAGTTAATGAAGTAGATGGAAAGTTCAGGTGTTCCCCAATATAAAATGGGGGAATATAACATAGTGCCATAGATATGGCCAATGGTTTCTCATTAGATGACTATAAGTAGTGAAATCTTAATAGATAAACCATTATGATCATAAATTTATAAGTGTCTAGCGTAGATGTCTCAAGCCATGGTGAGAACATGGGTGTCTGATAAGCACAAAGTTATCTAAGCTAAAGGTAGACCAATTTCCTTTAATCAATGGACTACTGAAATAAAAGTTTCAAAAAGAAACTTGATATTTATGTGGAAACGACACACTAGATCTCTTCGATAGAGTTCCATGTAAGAATACAATGTGTTAATATGCAGAGACTAAAATGGGTTCAAGGGAAATTTTGAATCATATTATGATAATTATTTACTGAAAAACATGATTCACAGAGGTGCTCTGCATAAGGCATAGTGAGGGAATATTGTATAGTGCTAAATCTAGCCAGACTCAATCATCTAATCTGATAGAGGACACAAAGGATCCAGAGACTTTAGTGGAAGAGAGTGTCGTTATTGCCTGGTTTGATGCATCACAATATGAATTTTTTGGAAAGGATGTCACGCAAGAGGTAGAGCTAATTAGCCTATTATCCTTGTTGTTTCGAGTAATGATAAATGTTATCTTACTATATGAAAAAGTTGATTTCATAAGTTGCAAGTGACCTAAAATTGTGTGGCTTGCTATATTATCTGATTTCAGGAAGTTATTTATTTTTTAAGTACTTAGAGTTGCATTTGAAATGGAAAGCTTGTATTTTCCATGATGATTTAAGATCCTCTCCTGACATGGATTATTGATGTTCATAGCCTGGTTGTTGGAAAGGTTTCAAATGCATTTCTTATTGTGAATAGTTAATTTAAATAACATATACTCTGGAAAGGATGCAAATAGTTTCATCTTCAACATGAAGAGAGTGTACAAGATTTTGAAAAACACATCTAAAAGTTTTTCTTGCACATCAATTATATGACTGAGGTTTTTCATTTATATTCTTGAATTTGATATGATTCTTGTCTCTTATCTGCTACGTGCATGTGGAAGTGCAACATTATAGTATACATTTTGGCTGGATGGGAAATATGGATATTGTTGACCAGAACCTTTTATATGCAAGGGTATTTTCTTGTTTAATCTCCAATAGATTGATGATTAATTTGGCTTAGAATTTTATGTGTTTGTGCTTAGAATCTTTGTTAAAACTTAGCAATTTTCAGCTAGTCTTCCTAGATTGTGATTCTTGTAAAATGGATCTTAATTTCGTTGAAGGTATGAATTGTGACAACAAATGTTATACTATGCTATATAGTTTTCATCTAACTTAGTGACATCATATTCCTACACGTAGCAGAGACTGTCATGCATTTTGGCCACACTACATTCTTATGCAGTGCCTGAGACATTGTTTGTTTGTTTTCAAGTTTATTTTTTAGAAAAATAAAGGTTTATATTTGAAAATATCCTACTATAAGAAGCTCGACATGTGATACAGGAAACTCCCCAATAGGATACAAATGTCCTTCATGCAAGTCAGAGGTAAGCCACACTTTGGTTTTCTTTATTGCTAGCTTATTATATGAAGCTCCCTTATTCTGTTTGAGATAGGAGTGTATAGTGCAATATTGTAATATCCCTATTTTTACTTCTTTTATTAGACGTTTAAAAATCCTAAAGGTTATGTGGACCTAAAGGAAAAAAATTATGTGGACATATTATATTTTAAAACTTATAAATATTGAATTTTAAGTATTGTGCAAATACTAGAGTATATTGGAGACCATGATTTCATGTCCATGAGGATGGAATTAAATCCAAAGACTTTCCCAAATTTTCTATAAGTCCTTGGAGAAAATAAAATAAATTAAAAATATAATATTGGACATAAAATTATAAAATATACTTGATTAAAGTGGAAATTTACTGAGAAGAGGTGAAATAAAACTTGAAAGAGGAAAAAACTAGCTTTAAAGTACTTTTGTGGAAAAAAACAAAAGTAAAGCCTAGTAAAAAAGGAAAAAAACATCCTGATTTAACTAGACGCATATGGAAACATGTTGAAGGGAAAGAAAGCTTAAATAAGCCATTCTTGGGTAGACAAGAGGTTGTCTACACATTGGAGGAATTGGTCTCTACTCGGGGGAAGATGTGGAGAGAAATCCCAAGGTTGGGTGGAAAATAGTATTAGTAATTTAATTCTATATTATAAAATTTTAGTGGTAATGAATGTTAGAGTAATGTTGATTCATGTAAGAAATTTGAAATTTAAATTTCTGTATTAAATTATGATTCAGTTAGAAGAGATAGAAAAAATTATTTTCTAAATTATTAAATTCTGTAGAATTTTGAGTTACACAGTCTCATGTATTTAACAGAACCAACTATATTAGATATAGTAGATCTGTATGGATACATAGACATCTGAAATTAGTTAACCAACACACAGAATGTCTAAACCCCAGTAGTAGGGTTTAAAACTACTCTTAGGTTGTAAACATATAAACTTTATGCATAAAAATGATATAAATAGATGTGGAAAGGAGGAAAAATAATGTAATGAACAATTGTGTAATAACTCATCACACAAAAATATATGTACATAAAGAGATAATTTCCCATCTCCTAAAAAGTATAATTATACAAAGTAAATTTAAACACTTTGCTATGTAGTAAATAGAGGATTACATATAGTCATTCAGTTTTCTCTTGATTAAGAAATTAGATGTGCCATACATAATAAAGTACTAGAGGACAGTACAAGACAAAATAGTGCAGTGAAGTAGACCAATACATTGCCAAAGATTTATAAAAATAACTCAATATAATTACAATTATAAGATAACAATTATATTGTCCAAATTGAATATGGGAACAAGGGAGAATACTTAAATCTCTTGCCTTCTCCCATTTAAGGTGTTATACCCCCCCTTGTAGCTTTCCTGCAACCATAATTAACTTATGTACATCACCTACGTTGTTCACTCTAAATTTCATCATAATGGGAACCTTATATATATATATATATATATATATATATATATATATATATATATATATAAAAGAGAATTGTGAACGTAGGCCCCCCCCCTTGGATGCACATTTAATCAATTAACCTGATACTTTACCTATGTTGGGTGACATATTAATCCATTTATGAAATTAGGGATAACATTTAATTTATTTTCTCCACGGCAGCTCTTGCCCTTGAAAAAAGGCCATGAAACCACAAAAATAGTCAGTGTATGTTGACTAAAATTCAAAAGGCTTGCTAATCCTAAATTATGCGTAAATAAACACAACAATGCGTGACAAAAGTTATACCTATAAGTAGCATAAATCCAGTCCTATCTAGTGGGTGAGGGCTTGGACTCCATTTATACGATAAGAAAGGAGTTGAACATAATCACGGAAAGGCTTCTCAAGCTATGTTTGGGTTATGAAGACTCCATCATTCTTGCTGACCCTCCATAACCAAAACAAATCAAAAAATCAAATACCAAAGATAGTTTAAACTCCTAGGAGTTTGTGCATTCCCATGACCTTCGATCAATACCCAACATATAACATAAATATCAGCCTCCACTTGGCCGACACCAATCACTTCTTGACCTCTTGGCTTATCTTGGGAAATTAACACCATGCAAAAATACCATGAGGGTCACATATGGGTTGGTTGTCGTTGGCAACCTGTGAGTGGAGCGTACTCCCATGTAGAAGTATGACTCTGAGCTATGACCAAAAAGGGTAATGAGATTAATATAATAAAGGCGAAAATTTAATAATTATGTGGTTATCAAATCGAGAGATATAGTTATCAATTGTGGTTAGCAGATAGGATATATAGAGCCATGTATGGTATGTCCAATACGGTTACCTTAAGTATATATATATATATATATATATATAAAAGAGAATTGTGAACGTAGGCCCCCCCCCTTGGATGCACATTTAATCAATTAACCTGATACTTTACCTATGTTGGGTGACATATTAATCCATTTATGAAATTAGGGATAACATTTAATTTATTTT
Organism: Pinus albicaulis; assembly: GCA_034641835.2. Taxonomy (NCBI): domain Eukaryota; kingdom Viridiplantae; phylum Streptophyta; class Pinopsida; order Pinales; family Pinaceae; genus Pinus; species Pinus albicaulis. Next base: position 1,692,155,549 of record CM076584.1, on the reverse strand, counting down.
CTCCATTCGACTTAAGGTAAATCAGACCTTGGACATACTATAAGCATGGCTCTATATCTCCATTCGATAACAACATAATTATTAACTATATCTCGATTTGATAACCACATAATTATTAAATTTCGACCTTTATTATATTGATTCCCATTACCCTTTTTGGTCATAGCTCAGAGTCATACTTCTACATGGGAGTACGCTCCACTCACAGGTTGCCAACGACAACCAACCCATGTGACCCCTCATGGTCTTTATTTGTTGGTGTTGGTTTCCAAGATAAGTCAAGAAGTGATTGGTGTCGGCCAAGTGGAGGCTGATATTTATGTTAGGTATTGATCGAAGGTCATGGGAATGTCAGTCAAACCCTAGGATTTTAAACTATCTTTGGTATTTTATTTTTGATTTGTTTTGGTTATGGAGGGTTTGGAAGTAGGAATGATGGAGTCTTCGTAACCCATACAGAGCTTGAGAAATACCTTCTCTACATGATTATGTTCAACCCTTTCTTATCAGATAAATGGAGTCCGAGCCCTGTTGGATAAGATAGTGATCTATTTTTATGCCACTTATAGGTATAACTTTTGTCACGCATTGTTGTGTTTATTTATGCATAATTTATGATTAGCAAGTCTTAAATTTTTAGCTGATACACTGGCTATTTTTCTAGTTTCATGGCCTTTTTTCAAGGGCCGAGCCGTCGTGCCTTTCCTACCACTAGACTAAAAAATGTATTCACTAGTGTACATCAGGGTAATGTGTTCTTTTCAACTACTCATTTGAGTGTTCATTGTTTTCATTTGGATTTTATAGTCCTCCTCCTCTATTGGAGTTACTGGCTTTTGCCTCTTTATGCCCGCCAATCCCTTGATTTTTTATATTTTTAATTAAATATATATATATATATATATATATATATATTTTGTTAATTTTATTTTTTTATTTTTATTATTTTTTATTGTTTATTTATTTCTACTATTATTATTATTATGCGGGTTCTTTTTTTAATTGATCTATCAACCTCCTTTTTTAGTTAGGTCTATATTCCTAGTGACAACCACTGGAATAGAAGTTCAACAAGGTCGCTGCCACCTAGGAATTATCTACATTCAGTAAGTTCAATAAATTTTCTGGTAGATTATTCCTACATTTTGCTACAAACATAATGTTTACCTTACGCTCAAATTATGACAAAGGTTTTGGGTTCTTTGGATGTGCATGTAGAAGTATATTCAACCTGCAGAAGGGAAATTCAAGTAGATATTTCCTCCTGTAAACCTTTCACTATGTTTATATTTCTGGATGGTAAGGTTTTCATGCAATTAACTCAGTTTATTTTTTTCCATGCCTTCTCTTAAAGTCTTGTATTTGAAAATTATGGGTGTGCATTAGGCCTTTTTCTACAGGTTCGAAAATACTTACGACCCTTCACTCCTCCAGGTTGGTATTCTTCGTGTATCATCAGAATTATGTGTCAGATGAGAAATTTTTTCTTTACTCATGGGTGTTTCTATTGATGGGACTAGTGTTTTATTTTCTTTGCATTTGTTCCCCACTAGCCAGAGTAACTGCTTAAATGTTTTTGTAAAACTTTGGCTTTATAAACTAGAGGGGTTGTTTACCTCAAAGAGGATTTTCGCTCTTATAAAGAATGTGAACCCGATTATCTCAATGTTATTATGAAATTTTTTGTTCATAAAATACTACGGTTACTTATGCACTGAATGAGTTTTTTATCTTGATTTTATGTCTTTAAATAGAAAAATTTCCATGGTTTTCTCAACAATATGTAATTGTTCTTCATCTGTGTATATGGATTTCGAATTTTACACGAGTTATCAAAAATTAATTATTTTGTTCGTTCATATTTCTATGATTAGAGAAACAATTTTTCGAAATCCTTCACTGTAATAATTTTGAAATTGAGGTGAACCCAACACTTGAATTGAACTGAGTGGCTCTACCCACTATGCCTTCGAATCGAGCATAAGGGTTGTGTCCCTTTTTTTAGTTTTTGTTTATCTTACTTAAAAAATTTCTAGTTTTTGACTTGAAGTTTCATTTTAAACCACCCAAATTATTGTTATGCTACAATTCCTATTATCGCAGTTTCATATAGAAAATTGTTTATTTGTGTTATGCATCTTTAGTCATGTTTAGTCATTTAACACGAAGAAGTGTAGACTATATTCTTGAGTGTATTTCTTTCTTATCCTACTGACAGTATTATTCAAAGTTTAATTAATTTTTTTCATCCTCGCTATTTGGATATACTCAATAGAAAAATAGAGTAGCCTTATGAATATGCGTCATGGAAAAAAAACAGAGTTTACGTTATAAATTTTCCTCGAGTTTAAAACTGAAATTTCCTATTGCAATACTTTTCTCATCTTATTTATTATAAGAATGATTTATTAGTATGAATAGGAAAACCATTAGTTTTAAAATACTAATTTTGGGAATGAATATATATAAATAATAATGAAAATAATTTTTTAAATACTAACCTCTTCTATTAGTATATAAATAAAGAGGTAATGGAGTATCATAACTCCAACAGGTCTTTAAAATTTAATAAAAGGTTTTCCTTAAAGAGTACTATTGATAATAATATTCTGATTTAAAAAAATACTCTATATTATTTCAAGGATGTCAGGACCGAGTTTTGCTACCATATACATGCTTCTTAATAATTAAACGATGGTAGCAATCATTATGTTATCCAAATCTAGGAATTATACTAAGTTATGCTTAACACTCATTTTGAGAGATTCCTTCTTCTTGGTAATATACATTCTAGTTATACAGATATAATCACATGCATGATCTATTAGAATTTCATAATGACTTCACTACATTCTATCTGGTACTGATGTATTGAAGAGAATACAAGGCCACTTTGACATACCCCCTTACACTCTCGTGGTATTGAATTGTACTAAACTATCACCAACATTATACAAAAACTAAATCATAAAATTAGGGTAATACACCGTACTAAATTCATATTACAATGACAACTAATTAATGCCCCCTTCTAATATTTATGAAATTTAACCAATACTATTTTCTAACTATACAGCAGAGAGATCAATCATCATTCCTCACCAATATATGATAGAATTGAATAATGAAAACTTATGCATGCATTATATAAAGTATTCAATTGTACAACATTAAAATAAAATAAAATATTGATCTACATAGATGTCATATACTAACTGGAAAGACGATTTTCGTCCCATCCACAAGCTCCTCACCAGAGTGCTCCGTCGAGCAGGGAATTATTTTTCCCCAGTACTAACAGACTCTTGTTATACTAGTGAAGGCACTTTTATGCCAATTTTCCCTAGAAAGTTTCCATAATGACATCCCGTTATTCTGGGCCGATGTTTCCCATAGCTTAGTATTTTCTTTTGTTTTTCACAAAAGTTTTTTTCGTTATTCTTTAAAGCTAGATTTTCAACAACGTTACTTTTCCTATCCCTTCCCGGTGAAAATTCCTCTTAACTGAGGTATTATTAGATATTTTTTCTTCATTCTAATTTTTAATTTAATTTAATTTCTTTCTCTCCAAGGGAACCTTTTTTGGGAGACTGGGAAATATTAAAATTCTATCCTAACCTCATGGATTAGAATTTGGGATATCTAAATAATTTGTCTTTTCCAATTTAGTATGAAATTTCCTCAATAAATTCTTAAAATATAATTCTTCCAACACTATAATTGTTTCATGGGTCCACATCGTATTTTTCCTATATAACATAATTAAACTTAAAACATAATAGCTGTAAATATGGGGTATTACAGATCCCCCACCTAAACAAAAGCACCATCCTTAGTGTTAGAAGATAGATATTAAATCCTTGAACAATGTTGGGTCAGCATATTTCACGCTTTACTCTCGCTCCCATGTAGCCTCCTCAGGTGTAAAGTGCTTCCATTGCACCTTCACCCGAGCAATGGTTCTATTCTAGAGCAAAATTTCTTCCTGATCCAATATGCGAAGCAGTTCTAGAAGAAAGCCCCCTTTGGGTTTCACCTGTATTAAATTCTAGTCAACCGCGTGAGAAGGGTCATGAACATATTTCTCCAATAACGAAATATGAAAACATGATTTACTTTAACATGGCCAGGCAAAGCCAATTGATATGCAACAAGACCAACTCGATCTAAAAATTCAAAGGGCCAATAGTATCGGGGTGCTAACCTAGGAAAAATTACAGTGTTGAGAGTACTCTTGCAAAGGACATCAACTCATGAGTTTTGGGCAGCTCAAACCTTGATATTTTACTTCCTTTGTTGTAAGATTTTCTTTCTCCCTCCATGTTGATAGTTGGCAAGGAAAAACCCTAGTGGGAAAAAATAGGGGAAGTAGGTGAGGGTATAGGATGAAGGGATTAGGGAAGGGATATGAGAGTAGTAAAATTTAGGGAGGTAGATAGGGGTTTTAGGGAGATTAGGGAAGTGGAAAGGGATGAAAAGGATTAAGGAACTAGTCTAGGGAAATTATACACAGTCCTAACCCTAAAACTCCCCAAAACGCAGCATAGATATAGGGTTTCGATGTAAGTGTCTGGGAAATTAGAGTGAGGGGTTTTTAAGGTTATGGTAAGTGTTTTCAAGTGTGAGGGAGGTTAGATTGTGTAGATAATAGGTGTTTTTACTTGCAAACTTGAAAAAATAAGCTTCACCCACCAAAACACAGTGTAAGGACAAATGGAGGTTTTTCACCACAAAAGTAATGAAACAAATGTTGATAGGAGGTCTCAAGGGTTTTAAATTACTTGTATATTGAATATGAAAACTTTAATTCCCCCTCAAAACTTTTGGAAACACGTTTTATCGTTATAGGAGTGAAAACACACTATATTAGTGAAAACACAGCGTGGCTACCTCAAAACACAGCGAGAGAGCTTGGAGAAGGTACCAATTACTTCTTTGGAGTATCCTTTGATGCTAAATGTGCTGAGATAATATTTTCTACTGAGTGAAAGATATATGCCAATGAAATGAGTGAGAGAAATGATTTTGATGGTCTTTTATAGCTTGGGTAGTCAAATTCTTCATAGTGGTGTGGTGGCCCACCATGTGCTTTTCACTTTTGATTTGAAAGATTTGGAGCTTTGGAACATTAGAACATATTACATCATATTTTGAAATAAAATTACATGAGAAACAAAAATTTATGAGAAATTTCCCTATTACTACTCCTTCATATTCCAGATTTTTTAATGAAATGACATATTTTGGTGACTTAAACCCTAATGACCTAATGGTGACACTAGGCTGAATGAGGACCATGGTGGTATGCCTAAGATGAAAATGGTGAATTTGGAGTGATGAATCATACAACTAAGAGATGGAAATGACCATCACATGAGATGTTTTAAAAGGATCAGTAATAGACCTAGACACGCTAGCTAGTGACCAAATTTTTATTTGAAGACTTACTGAAACCATAAAAATTTGACTTATCACTGATGACATGCAAAACTAATTAACACTAACATTGGCTCCAACTGGCAATGGAAACTCCTTGGAGGTGTCAAGAACACCATAGATCAAGTAGCCTTATCCATTGGGCATGAAGGTAAAAATCAAAATACTAAACTCAAAAATGAAAAATGACTAACAAACTAAACTGAATCTAACTGAAACAAAAAGTTACTGAACCTAAAAACCACTAGCCAATCATGGAAAATTTATGGCCTTCACTTCAAGCTCCAAGCTTCGATGATTAACTCCATCACACTTCGGCAGAAAAAGTAAAATGATATACGGGTGAAAATGTGAAGTTGGGTTAACATTTTTTCCCTTTTTTGAGAAAAAAATATTATTTTTTTCTATTCTTCAACTTTCTACAAGCCAAAACAATTTTTTTGTTTAGAATTTCATTTTGCGATAAAAATAAAAGTTGTCAGAAATTTTATTAGTTATCTATTACTTATTTTTTGGAAATTTTTTTATACATATTTGATATGTCAACTTAGCGTTTTGTTTTAGTTTGTTTTCTTTAACAATCAAAGGATTTATAAATGTCATGTTCAAACGCATTGGTGTATTCTTTGAAAACTTTGTGTTTTTGAGAAACAAAATGTGTTACAACAATCGCGACAGAGTCTACTTCTTTTTCGTTATATTTATGAAACCAACTGATGCATACCATAATTACTAGATTTTTTTGAACTGATTCAACATGAAAAAACTTCATATTTTGAATATGTTTCGGCTCGCACAAAAGTTCTCAACATATAAGTTATAAACTAAAAATACAAAAACTACCCATTATAGATGACGGACCAATGTAATGCATCATAATTTTTTCAACCTTTTTTACAATGTATTTTTTAAGATACATAATATTGATTTCACTGAATCATAATGACCTTCATAAATTGTTTGCACCCGTTTTATTGCAAAATTAATTATAGTTAGTAAATATTTATGAAATTCCATAAAAGTTATATTTCTTGAAAGTAGATTGAATTCTAAAAAACCTTGTCTTGGTTTTGACAATTAATTCATAAAGTTTCATGGAGTTTAATCAATCCAAGGTTAAAGAAATGTGTTCAAAGCTCGGCTCTACGTAATTGTAGACATGTTAGGCTGGCAGAAGTTCTAAAAAAAGGTCAGCTAAATTTTTTTTGTCTCGACAGTCCATCACGTCTAACGACACAAAATTTCATCCGAAGTTTTTACAAAAATTCGGTCTAACTTTTAATTAACTTTACGTTAGCCTGAAAATTCAATGAAGCCCCTCCAAAAAAAATAATTCCCGGCAATATAAATAGCTATAAATAGATTCATTATTTTTGCATAAGTTCGCACATTCTTCCTTTGGTCTAATTTTGCAAAGGATATTTTTGGGCTTAATTTTCAAAGGACTTTTTTTGGCTTAGCATTCAAAGGATATTTTTGGAGGTATCTGATACATTTTTTGGATGCTTTTTGGGCTGAATTTTCAATTGACATTTTTTTGAAGGTATTTTGTTTTTAGAGGTTTTGGGCTTAATTTTCAAAGGAATTTTTTTTTGAGGTATTTTGTTTTTAGAGGCTTTTGGGCTTAGTTTCCAAAAGACATTTTTTGGACATTCTTTGGACTTTTTTGGACTTAATTTTGAAAGGAATCCTTTTAGGCTTAATATTCAAAGCACATTTTTTGGAGGTATTTTTTTAAGTGATATTTGTTTAGAGGCTTTTTGGACTTAATTTTCAAAGGACATTGTTTGGAGGTATTTTTTTTTAGAGACATTCGTTTTAGAGGTTTTTGGACTTAATTTTCAAAGGACATTTTTTGGAGGTATTTTTTAAAGTGATTTTTTTTAAGAAGTTGGGCTTAATTTTCAATGGACATTTTTTGGAGGAATTTTTTTAGGGCTTAATTTTCAATGGAAATTTGGAGGTATTTTCTGAAGTGACATTTTTTTAGAGTATGTGTTTTGCATTGAAGTAAATATTTTATAATGATTTTTTAGAATTAGTTTTTGTCTAACTTTTTAAATGATTTTTTTTGCAGGACTTGGAAGGAAATATTTTGAGCTTCATTTCATTTTTAGAAGACATTTTTTTCTCAAATTTTTTAAAGTAAGTGTTTTGGATTGAAGTATGTATTTTGTGCAAATTTTTTAAAATGAGTTTTTTTTTTAAATTAAATCTTTTGTGATGCTTTTTTTAATTGAGGTTTTATCTAAATTTTTGAAGGAAATTTTTTGAACTTCATACTCAATTATCATCAGAAATTGAAGGAATTGTAAGAGAAAATATGATCGAACAAGTGACCCTGAGGAACGTAGAGAACATGGGAGAGAATATCGCAAAAAAAAGAGAGAAGAACACTAAAATATTGAAAGGGAAAATCAACCTCAACTAAAAGTTGAAGCAGGTATGTAAATGTAAATATTATAAATTTGATATTTAAAATTTTCCTAGTGTAAATTGTGAAGCCTAATTTTTATTTGATGAACTAATTTGAAAAATATTTTTCAATTTAAACAGAGACATATATTCCTCAAAACATTGATGATGAGATACAAAATTTTGAAAGGGAAAGTGAAAGAGATATTGAATCAATGATTGAAGATGGTGAAAATGTTGAAAGAAATTCAAGTGAAGAACTTCAAAGATATCAAATGGACTCCTCTGCAAACTGACTTGTCTCAGCTAAAGAAGTTGTTCAATGGTGCATTGTTGCACTAAGCCATGAGACTAAGTGGTCAAGGGAAGTGTGAAGGTACATTCAATTTAATTTTTATTGGATTTCTAATTTTAAATAGTGTACATTTATCACAATTATTATCTTTGATGGTATTTTGATATCATATTTATATTCTTCTTTGAATTTTCCATATAGGTTTTTTTGCCATATTAGGGTCGAAGATGTAGATATATCGATTGGAAATGACATTGAAACAGTAAAATGGGACTCAAAAATTGCATTCAATTAAAACAAAGTTGTCCACAAATGTGTTTGCATTGGATAAAAGAAAACAATCTTGTTTTTTCATGTTTGCATAGACAACACAAAATCCAATGATGTTTGTGAAAACGAAATGTATATAATAGATTGGCAACATAAAAAGCTAAATACAAAGGGGAAAATGTTCATTGAAATGTTTGAAGAAATTCAATCACAGGAGACTAAAATATCATCTGATGGTGATCGAGTTTCTGATCATGTTAGAGAAGCTAACATTTCAATTGCTTTCAAATGACAGAGATATAGAATTAGATAATAAAATCAAGTACATGTATGTTAATTTTAAAGTTACTTTTTTATGTTAATTATGATCTAAATTTAAATACATAAGTTTTCTTTATTGTGCAGGAGATGTTTTTGTTGTAATTTCACCTACTATCAACGATGAAAATGTGAAGTATTATTTGATGCGTTACACTAAATGAAAGATGAAATTATTAGAAAACTATAATGACCATGGATTTACATATGACAAAGGGTCTATTATACTGAAAGGTTATTTTTTCAGAAAAAACTAATCAAAGTGGGGATTTATTTTACTTTGACGACTATGAACCTGATGTCATAAGTTGTCCATATAGTCACTTGGTGTGTGCAACACACATAAAGTTGATAGAAGTTCAATAAAAGTAAAAAAAAATAGAAATAAGTAATGGAAAATGTTAAAAATCGATCATGAACGGATCATTGAAGATGGCATTCCATTGGAATTTTTATGATTGAACTGCCCAATAATTTCTTCTCTTTGGATTCATGTTTTAGAACTTCCAGAACTGAACTAAAAATTGAATCGCCTTGTTATGTTATCTATGCAAGTATTTTCACATGTAAATTGTTTTGGTACATCCGCACGAGTAATTTATACACATGTACACATACACATGTCTATATTATATGGTCTAAATGATTTCATACATTCTCTCGTACAATTTGTCATAATGTCATTATTGCAAAATGTACATTTCTGTGTATCTAGCATAGTTGATATAATGCAAATTTGAAGTTGCACGATTTTGTTTTAGAGGTGTGTGTCTATTAGAAGTAAATGATAATATTCATTCTTGAATGCAAAATGTGTGGTACGTGTTTTGTAATTTCCAGTTTACTATCAACTGAAAGTAGTTTTTCTATGTGCATTGATGAAAAATGTTGCACGTAGTGGATATATATGTTCTAGAATACAATTTTAAAATTTTATGATTGTTTGGCACATCTAAGAAGACCTAGAATCTTATGATTGTTTACACACACACACACACACACAGCTATATATATATATATATATATATAAGTATTGCACTTCAATCATTTTAACATATATTCAAACATGTACTTAAATGAGTTCTATGTACATATATTCATGTGAACTTTTTTTTATTTGTAAAATGACAACTTGAATTTAAAAAAAAAACATTATATCACAATCACATGCCAAACTTAGTTCAACCATCCAAAACTTGATTTTGAAAAACAAAGCATTATATCACAACATTACTTCACATGAAAAATGTAGATCAAATACCTAATAAAAACAAAATATTATATCACAATCACATGCAAAATCTAGTTCAACCATCCAAAACTTGAGTTATAAAAACAAAAAAAAATTATATCACAACATTACTTCACATGCCAAATGTAGTTCAACCATCCAATAAAAATAAAACATTCTATCACAATCACATGCCAAATGGAGTTCGGCTATCAATAAAAAAAAAACATTACATCACAATCACATGCCAAATGTAGTTCAACTATTCAATAAAAAATAAAAATTATATCACAATCATAGGCCAAATGTAGTTCAACCATCCAAAACTTGAGTTTTAAAAATAATTTACGTTATATCACAACATTACTTCACATGCCAAATGTAGTTCAACTATCCAATAAAAAAAAAACATTATTTCACAATCCCATGCCAAATGTTGTTCAACCATCCAAAACTTGAGTTTTAGAAAAAAAACATTATATCGCAACATTACTTCACATGGAAAATGTAGTCCAACTATTCAATAAAAAGAAAACATTATATCACAACCACATGCTAAATGCAGCTCAACCATCCAAAACTTTGAGTTTTAAAAACAAAACAAATTATATCACAACATTACTTGAAATGTCAAATGTAGTTCAACCACCTAAAACTTGAGTTTTAAAAACAAAACATTAAATATCACAACATGTGATCACATGCCAAATTTAGTTCAACTGTCCAAAATATGGCGTGTAATTCAATATTTCCGTCTAGAGAGATTCATTTTATATTTTTAACAAGTTTATAAAATGAAAACTTCAATTTTAAAAACAAATAATTATATCACAATCACATGCCCAATGTAGTTCAGCCAGCCAAAATATACACATTGTGAAAATTTAATTTGAAATTTCCATCTAGAGATTCATTTTATATTTAACAAATAAAATGACAACTTGAATTTTAAAAACAAAACATTATATCACAACATGTGATTACATGCCAAATGTAGTTCAGCTAGATCCAAAATAGAATGACAACTTCAGTTTCAAAAACAAAACATTATATTTATCACAACATGTGATCACATGCCAAATGTAACTATCCAAAATTTAAAATCATTCTTGACAAGAGTCAATTTAGTTTAAAAGTATATATCCAAACAGTAAAATATGTCCAAAATTTGTATGTCACATGAACAATAAAAGTATATATATATATATATAGTTCAATGTATAGTACATTACAAGTAACAAGTTATATATAGAAATGTAAATATATGACTGCATTTAGATAAGACTATATATAAAAAAAGTAAATTTAAGACTAGATCTATCAAATATAATGTTGCACACATGTGCATTATCCATCAAATACAAATGGATCTAGTGTCACTCCCAACAAATTCTTGATCCTCAAGCTATCCTGTGAAGCATGGGGAACCTGTACACAATGTGTACAAACATTAAAATTTAATGTTTTCAAATTAAATGAGAATATAGAACTTCATGTAAAAAAACAAAATGAAAAAAAAAATCATGCAATACCTCATGAGGTTCCCTCTCCATTGTGTTTTGTTGCTCTCACCATGGAAGAATCAGACTAAAACATCTTTCCACAGTAAAACCATATTATAAATGTGTGTATATTTTAAAAATTTTCAAATGCAAATGCATATATAAACTAATTTTCAATAATATTAAAAAAAAAGTTATACAACTTGTTCAAATGGTTCAAATGGTGTGGATGTTCCTATCTCCATCATACACTCCATCACTAGAGTCTGTGGAGAAGGGTAATAATCTCCAGGAACCTAAAATTCAAAAAATTTAGAAGTATAAAATCACTCAAGATTTAGATCTCAATTTATAATAAAACTTTTGAATTTTAATTTATAACTTATAACTTAAACATATATTTAAGTGAAAAATTGAATACTTGTGATGGTGGATCTGGCACATCTCCTAAGGGTGGCTCTGAAAGAAAATATCCATAAACCTAAAATTCAAAAAGTTTAAAATAACTCAAGGTCTAGAGATCTCATTTTTTAATGGAACTTTTGAGCTGGAATATATAACTTAAAAAAATATTTAAAAGTGAAAAATTGTTCATACTTGTGATGGTGGATTTGGCATAACTCCCAAGGAAGAAGAAGGTACTGCCATCCCAAAAACATCATACAGAATCGAAATCTGTTAACATTTAATTATATATACATGTACATGTGTGCAAAATTATTTATTTTAAAAATATGTCATCATGTTTCGATATATATAATAATAGGTAAAAAATAATTTTACATCATCATGTTCACTTAAAAAACACTAAAATTTTCCAACATATCTTGATGGTCAGACCCATATTCATTGTGTGAACTGGAGGCTCTGACCGTGATATTAACATCATATTCGTTCATCAAGCATGAAAACTGTAGATGGTGTTAACATATAATGATACATTTTTGTTAGATTAATGTATACAAATATATATATATATATATATATATTACAAATTTTACATGTGTTAAAATAATCACCCTAACCACTAACACATACCGATCTCATGCCCTCATGCTCATGAATAATTAGGTCCTGCCAACCATTGTGACAATTCTTTGCATATGTTCTCAGATCTTCAACACTCATGTTTTCTATCTCTTCATTTGTATAATACACAAAATTATCACGTTCTTTCTCATGTGATCTTTGTTGTTTCAGACAAACATCAACTCCACCCAGTCCACTCTAAACATTTCCAATGATGGCATCCCTTGCTTCTCGACTAATTTGAGAAGGGGCATCCATCTCTGACTGCAAATTTTTGACATGAAGAGGTCGACTAACCAATGGTGGCTCAAGGAGAGGCAACTCAGCATCATGCCTAGCGCCCATATGGTCACACAATCAACCTTTCCCAGGACCAAAAAATTCAGAGGGTAGGTCATTATAATTGGGTTTCATTCCCAAAAATAATTTTGCATAAAATAATTTTGCAAAATAAAGCAGAACCTTGTCGTTCCATGGGAGTCTTCCATAGGCAGTAAGGTGCCTATCATACAAATAGCCAGCTATATTAGGGTGCTTGAAATACTGCACCTTTAGCATGTTTATTTTCAGCCCTTCTTTGAAATTAAACATAGACTTGGCCATTTATGTTGCAAATATTTGTTTAAAAACCTCCCATGTATAAACCCATCACTTTTTCCTTTCTTTTTCTCATCACTTGTAAAAAAGTATCAGTGGTTGGCTCAATCTTTAGGTACACATCTACTAGTTCAATTAAAGAGTGAGTAACTATTTCCAAGATTTGTCGACTCTCAAAAGGGAGTTTCAAATACACAATATCTCTCTTCAATTTTGAATGAAGATGTTGACACCTTTGTAAGGTGCATTGCTGCATGTTTTATTTCCAAGGTATATCGGAAATGTCAGACTGATAAGTCGTGGTTGGTGTACAACCTTCTTGTTGAATGACGTGTTTTGTCCTACATTTTTTTCGAGCAACATTTGGAGCAACATTTTCACCCTCTGTATCAATATACAAAATTTTGTATATTAAAAAAACATCTAAATTTTTTTGTAGAAATTGAATGAAAATAACATTCAAATTGATGGCCACCTCGATATGGTTGGCTAGTATCTTGCCCACTCTGAGACTGTTGAGAACCAGAATGACCACCGATTGGTTGAGAACCAACACGACCATCCATTGATTGGCTTCTAGGGGAATGCATATAACCACCTTCATGCAATTCCCAACCACCTATTGATGGCCTTTAAAGAGAATGTGTACCGACACCAACCTCACGAGATGAGAGGGAAGCTTCATAAAAAAAATATACATTTGTAATCAATTAAAAAATAAATTCACACATATGAATACATGTACATATTCATTGATTAAATTGTGTGATCCATACCACAACTGCGTGAACAATGGCCACCTAAACCGTGGTCATGCTCCATTGATGAAGTAGACACCCTTGTCCTCCTACCTCCTAAGAAAATAAAAAATTAAAGTTATTAACAACTAATTTAACTCACAAAATTTATAAAAAAATCAATTCCATATGTACACACATGTATGCATGGAGATAAAATTATATTTAAATACAATGAACATCCCTCGATCCATGATCCCCATCTCTTGTAAAGATATTGGATTCTATTGATCTTCGCCTTTTTCCCTCCATGATATATATGGATATATCTACAGTGGAAATTTATAATTATTTTTAAATTACTATTTAGAATAAATTCAGAAGAAATTTCAAAAAAATAATGTAATTTAGTGTACATAAATCATGTAAAACACAACTTTCAAAGCACTAATTGATGTGTGAAACTCAATTTAAGAATTTTTTTATAAAAATGTTAACTTCACCAAGTTTCACTTTACATGGTGGGAGCACACTTGGTATATAATTGGAAAAAACACATGGTCATTAAAAAAGACACGTGAAGCTCAATTTAAACAAAAAATTGTTGAAGTCCTTGCATTTTAATTTTATAAAAAATTGAAGTTCACCCAATTGCAAATGTTAAGTTCACCATGTTGCAAATGTGAATTTCACCAAGTTGCGCTTTACATGGTGGGAGAACACTTTGTATATAATTAAAAAAAACACATGGTCATTAAAAAAGACACATTTATAAGTAAAAAGCACACACATATCAAAGATATGTTACAATTTCCATCAATAAATTTTGAAGGAGAGCGTCTCAACACTAATTCATCTTTGAGAGATGAATCTTGAATTGGCATTGCCCTGTATAATAATAATTCATATATTAATTCATATTTTATAGATGAATCTTTAATTGGAATTTCCCCACACAACAAGTCACCAGACATCTTATTAACATTTGCACAATGTCTTATATGAAAAAATTGAAATTGGATAACAATGTTGTTTGCTTTTCCATGCAGTTGTTTTTTCCTCTCCTTCTTAACTTGCTACATGCCTTTCATCTGGTTGTATACAAGTTTAGAATTGGTGAAAACTAAAATTCCATTTGATCCATATGCCCTATTTGTTCCCAAGCCTTCTATCAATGCAACATAATATGTTTCATTGTTTGTTGTTCTTTCCGGTATATTCATTTCCCTTTGGAGGGCCTTGCTAGTCGAAATATTGGAAAGCACACATGTAATCACTGCTTTCCCTGGATTGGGATATTAAGAAACATCTATGCATAATGTCCATTATTCAACCATATTCAGTGGATTTTTTTTATCCCT
This sequence comes from Pinus albicaulis, assembly GCA_034641835.2. NCBI lineage: Eukaryota > Viridiplantae > Streptophyta > Pinopsida > Pinales > Pinaceae > Pinus > Pinus albicaulis. Next base: position 1,692,140,358 of record CM076584.1, on the reverse strand, counting down.
AATAAAAATAAATTCAATAAAATATATTAAATGAAGATTTATTACAGATAGATGGGAGAAATGACATGTGCATGGTTTTCCTTAAAGTTTGCCTTAAATTTAGTGGGAGAAATCACGTCTAGAAAGAAATCTTATATAGAAATGACATCCCTTAAAGATTTCCTTGCCTAGATTTTAAGAGAGAAATGACATGTACATGGTTCCAAAAACACTGGAAAATTATGCCTTAAATTTTATCGAAGAAATGACATGTACATGGTTATTCTTAAATTTTTCCTTCAGTTAATGAGAGAAATGGGAGAAATGAAATCCTTAAATTTTTCCTTGAGTTTATGAGAGAAATGACATGTACGTACATGGTTATCCTTAAATTTTGCCTTAAAGTTTATGGGAGAAATGACATAGAAATGACAGGTACATGGTTCCAAAAACACTAGCAAATGCCTTAAAGTTTATGGGAGAAATGGCATGTACAAAAATGGATATTACAATGACGAACTTCTATTTAGATGTGTTCTGGAGATTGACTGTAGGGGAATTTACTGGATATGTCACCTTTGAGAAAGGATGAGATCCAAAGGCTACCTAGCCCTTTACAGACTCTGCCTTGAGATCCTATGGAAGTTCAGCCACTTTAGGTTCGATTTTTAGGCCTTAGAGTTTGCAATGAATAATGAATGGGAGAAATCCTTGAGTTTTGGGGAGAAATGACATGTGCATGGTTTTCCTTAAATTTTTCCTTAAATTTTATGGGAGAAATCACATCTAGGAATGACAAGCCTTAAAGTTTTCCTTGCCTAGAGTTTAAGAGGTAAATGACATGTACATGGTTTGTCTTAAATTTTGCCTTGAGTTTGTGGGAAAAATGACATGTGCATGGTTTATATTTTTCTTTAAATATCATGGCAAGAATGACACATGTATCGGAGAAATGACATGTGCATGGTTTGCTTTAAATTTTGCCTTAAATTTTATGGCAGGAATGACACATGTATGGGAGAAATTACACATGTACATTGTTTGCCTTAAATTTTATGGGAAAAATTACATATAAATGACATGTACATAGGAGAAATTAAATGTATGTACATAAACCCACCTTCGCATTTTTACCTTCATTGTTCTTCCAGTAATATTCATTTTCCTTAAATTTTTCCTTGAGTTTATGGGAGAAAGCCTTGAGTTTCTTGGAGAAATGACACATGTACATGGTTGCGTTTTTACCTTCGTTTTTCTTCCCGGTATATTCATTTTCTACCTTCAGTTTATGGGATAAAGCCTTGAGTTTGTGGGATAAATGACACATGTACATGGTTTGTCTTAAATTTTTCCTTAATGTTTATTCATTTTTGTTAAAGCTTTCCTTGAGTTTATGGGAGAAAGCCTTGATTTTGTGGGAGAAATGACACATGAACATGGTTTTCCTTAAATTTTTCCTTAAATTTTATGGGATAAATGACATAGAAATGACATTTACATGGTTCCAAAAACACTAGAAAATGCCTTAAAGTTTATGGGAGAAATGGCATGTACATAAATGTATATTAAAATGAAGAAATTCTATTAAGATTTTTTCCAGAGATTGACTGTAGGGGCATTTACTGGATATGTCACCTTTGAGAAAGGATGAGATCTAGAGGCTACCTTAAAGTTTATGGGAGAAATGGCGTGTACAAAAATGGATATTACAGTGAAGACATTATATTAAGATCTGTTCCATAGATTGACTGTAGGGGCATTTACTGGATATGTCACCTTTGAGAAAGGATAAGATTTAGAGGCTACCTGGCCCTTTACAAACTCTGCCTTTAGAACTTGTAGAAGTTAACACTCAACAAACAAAATCAAATCCTATGGAAGTTCAACCACTTTAGGTTTGATTTTAGGCCTTAAATTTTGCCTTGAACTAATGGGAGAAAGCCTTGAGTTTGTGGGATAAATAACATGTGCATGATTTTTCTTAAGGTTTGCCATAAATTTTGTCTTATCGAAGAAAGGACATGTACATGGTTTGCCTTAAAGTTTGCCTTATATTTTATGAGATAAATGACATTGCCTTATAGTTTATGGGAGAAATGACATAGAAATGACAGATAAATTACATACAAATGACATGCATTAAGGTTTACCTAAAAGTGTATGAGAGAAATGATACATGTACACAATTGTTTGCCTTAAAGTGGTAGTGGATTGCACTTACCAAAAACAATAGTGGTAGTGGTTGATGAAGTTATGTCAAAAGTCACACCTTGATGATTTTGTGGGAGAAATGACATGTACATGGTTTACAAACGTATTTTATGCACTTACTAAAAAAACTAGTGGTAGTGGTTGATGAAGTTATGTCAAATGTCACACCTTGATGAGTTTGTGGGAGAAATGACATGTACATGGCTTGCAAAATTATTTTATCCACTTACTAAAACAAGTGTTGGTAGTGGTTGATGAAGTTCTATCAAAAGTCACACCTTGATGAGTTTGTGGGAGAAATGACATGTACATGGTTTTCCTTAAAGTTTAGGTTGACTTAATGTTTATGGGAGAAATCACATATAGAAACCTTTACTTTGAGATCGATAAATAGGCTGAGAAAAATAAAAAATAATTTTAAACAATCATTAGTTATATGTCCTTAATAAGAAATATTATTTAGTAGCTAACAAATTGTCTAATAGTTTATAATAATTTCATTTTTTGTTTTGTATAGTATCATTCATCCTTGATATGTACAAGAATTTTACAACTTAACATCAGCCTACACTGTCATAATATCACTGTACATAGTCTAGATTAGTAATATCCATTACATCATAAAACACTCCAATTTTAACATTTTAAAAGATTAGAAGCATCATGGAAGTTGTAAATTTAGGTACATAAATAAAAAATAGTTGGAACATGAACATAAACTTATAGTAGCATTATGGTAAGAAGCCAAGGGTCTTCATTACTCGAATAATCAATTTATATCAATCATTCCTATTAAGACCATGCCTCCAAATGCATAAAATGATAAACAACTAGTGGTAGTGGTTGATGAAGTCATGTCAAAAGTCACACATACAACTCTACTCTACATATACGTATCATGCTTGATCAACCTTACCAATACTTTTGTAACTTCAATCACCATTACTAATTTGATGTCATTTTCGTAGTATCACAAAATTTGTAAATAAATTAAATAAATTTGTCAAAATATATACATATCACACATTTTATTAAATTTTAAATCAATAAAAATAAGAAAATTAGAATACTAGACAAATCTTATCCAGCCCTAGTATGCATAATATCCACTCTAAATGTGTGGAGGTTTGGTAAAAATTTCTTCAATTCTCCTATCCGTTAAACACCATGTTGAAGCACACACATGGTGTATGAGGAAGATGAGCACACACACAAGAGACTAAACACACAATGAAGGATAAGCGTGAGGCTTTCTTATTTTCCATTATACAAAGATGTACATTTATAGTACAATGGTGTGACTCTTGGTTTCATATTCCAAGGTCACTTGGACTCCATTGTGACTTTTCGTATTCCACACCTACCCATGTAGGATTAGGTGTTCCAACATCCCCCCTTAATCCAAAGGGGTATGTGTGAGTCCAAGAAAAGAGTTGTAATAAAAATATGCAAAGTATACATGGCGGCACTTGGGCTAAATCAACTCTCTGAAATGTTGGACAAAAGAGGTGGTTTTAGGATGACCACAAACACTGGAACGCAAAACTTGTTGCAGTTCCCGGAACTCTTCCAAAACTGGCAAGAAGCTGAAGGCTTCTGCTAGAGGAATTGTCCCTCATAAAAAAGGGAGACCTTCGACCTAAAAGAAGGGAGGTCTACTACCTGTGGTGGTTTTAGGTTGTCCACCAACCAAATATGATGGTTTTAGGTTATCCACCAACCGAAAATGATGGTTTTAGGTTATCCACCAACCAAATATGATGGTTTTAGGTTATCCACCAACCGAAAATGATGGTTTTAGGTTATCCACCAACCGAAGGTATGCTCATGGGCATCCGTGTCTCTGGCTACATCTCTGAATCCGAAATGACGAATTGTGGCTCAGGCTCGCTTGAACTGCTGGCTACAACTCTGAACATGGAATGAGAGATTGTGGCTCAGGCTCGCTTGATCTGTCGTCGAAGCTTGTACATGACCACCATTTTCCCCCCTGTCAGGGACAAGGTGAGATGATGGAGAAAACTCAACTGCAAGTTTGCTCAATATGCGTGAACAAGTTCTAACATGTGTCGTAAACATCTTCTTGGCTGCTGATGCCCATTGCCAAGAAGTGATCCATCCAAGATGAATCTTGGTTCTTGCAGGAGGCTTGTGTCTGAAGCATCTGTCTGAAGAATGAGTGTGTCGACCACAGTGCTTGCATGGATGAAGATCAAAACAGTGATCTTTCATATGGCCAACTCGATCACAGTGTTGGCATTTTACAATCTGATGTTGTTGTGGAACAGGATTTGGGACAGCTGCAGGTGAACTGTCATACAAGAATCCGGCACTCTGAAATATGATGGGCTTGGTGTAGTCCGGAATATGAGAGGACACATCCTTGTCATATCCAAGACCAGTTCTGTGCTTGTTGTGGACAAGCTCTTCCCAAGGTCTGATGATGGGCTTGTGGCGTGGTGGTGAGCCGTCGCATCTCGCCGAATGAATCATATTTGTCTTCTTTCTTCTCGATGAGAGTCCTTCACAATGTTCTGGGCCGTGGTACTGGTTTTCGAATGGTGACTCTTTTGGTTTGCTAAATTTATTCTGCTGATCCGAGATTTTAACCGTAAAAACTCAATCTTTTCTTGTGCATTTTGTAAACAAGTCTGAATATTACAAAGAGCATCCTTGCTAATTTTTATCATGTCATCAACATTGGAATGAATGAGGCTATTCAACAACTCTAATGCCTCATTGATTTTAGCCATTTTCAACAATTTAGGCTCAAAAATGAAAGGGTGTCGGCTTCAACCAAAAATGCACCCGTTTACAATATGATGCAACAAGAAATACAAATGACTCAAGAGAACTTCCAACTATGGAAATCTCAAAGTACAAAATATTCTCCTCAAATGATGGAGGGCAATCAACAATGACTTACATCAACAACTCAAATTCACTATTTCCAACTATGAATGAAGAGGCAAATTCACTCACAATGTGAGTTCAATACAAAATCTCTGCAAAAATATGTGCAGCTGAAAACACTATGAAAGAAGCCTTTAAAGCAGCGGAAATTTCTTCAAATAACTGGTTTTCAATGATGGCGAATTGTCTTCAAATGTCAATTCTTCAAAAAATCACCCTTACGTTAATGTCAAATCTGCAATTTTCTCTATGTGTCACTCCATATGCTCACATGCCATTCCTCTTTTTCTGCTGTTCAAATCTTCTCTTTCTTCTCTCTCTCTCTGCTCTTTTTTTATTTTTTATTTTATTTTTTAATTAATTAAAAATTAATTAAAAAATAAATTAATTAAAAATGGGGATTAAAAATGGAGGAAATTTTAATTGTTGGGGGGGGAATATAAAGGAGAGGAATTTAATGGAGGGGCAATATTAAAAAGGGATGGAATTTTAAATGAGGAGGGAGGGAAAGGAAATTATATGGGGAGGATGGAATTAATTTAAAAAATGGATTAATTAAAAAGGATGGGTAATTTATTTAAAAAAGGGAGAATTATTATATGGAGGGAGAGGGCTTTATAAAATCGAATTGTGGGAGGGAGATGTATTAAAAAGAAGGGAGATGTATTTAGGTTGGGGGGGGGGGGGTCTTTTGGTAATGGAGGGAGAGGGCTTTATTGAAAGGGAGGCGGATTAAAAGAAAATTTTCAAAATCGATTTTACAAAAGCGGTATTATATATGGAATGGTATTTGTTATGGAGGGGCGGAGGTAGCATGTAAGGAGCGTAGGGTGTGAGACGTGGCGTGGTGAGGAGTTGAAACGGCAAGTGTTTGAGAGGGCAGTAAGGGGCGCATGGGTAGCTCGACAGGGAGGGATGCAGAGGTGCGTTAGTTATGTGGAGTTTGGCAGTGAGAAAGGGGCGGGTTTCATCGGCGTATCGTGATGAGGATGGGAGTTTGGGGAGCGTTTTGTAATGGCGTATTGCAATGAGGAGAGCGCTACTAGGTGAGGGCGGCGGCTTTGGGAAGGAGAGGTCACAGAGAGAGTGGGGCGTTGTTAACGCAGAGTTTAGAATGACGCGGAGATTGTCGACGCGAGTCAGACGGCCGTCGTGGTTAGTAGGAGGAGTGCGTGGTAAAGAAGGGAACGTACGTATGCGTAGAGCGTGTGATAATGGCGGAGCAACAAGGGAACAGATATGTATATAACTATCACAAAATATTTAATAGAAATGAACCGGATCGTTGTGCGTGAAGAGTGAGGCGTGAGGTAGTAGAAGGTTGCACACAAGAGGTAGGAGGATTTGGGGCCGAAAGGCCAACAGGTTGGCCACGGGAGATTGGAGCGGAGGCGACCGGGGGCGTAGACAGGCTTTTGTTGTGCGAGCAGATGGGTATCGTAGGGTAGTTTGGAGGGCGTTTGCAGGTGGGAGTGTATGCGTTTCAATGTGGGCGGAGTGCTGTAAGGAAGCAGAGGGGTTTGGAAGTATTTGAGTGTTGGTTATATAGGAGCGTGTGAAGGGTTTGTATAATGCAGAGAGGGGGAGCGATAAGAAGTGTGGCTGTAGAGGCGTAGGGAGGAGGGTTTATTTTGCAGAGTAAAGAGGAAGGCCGTGAGGCTGGAGCTTGAATCGAATTTTTATTTTATTTTTTAATTTTTTTAATTTTTTAATTTGAAACAACAGAGAAAGATTCCAGAATTGCAGAAATGGGGGCAATAGTACAAATTTGAAGTACTGAAGTGCACCAGCAAATTGTCAATAAAATCTAGAAATTTTTCCAATAGCCCAGCAGCAAACGAACTCAGAATTTTCAGAAATCTTCCAATGAAAACTCAGATATATTTCCAGTGAAAACCCAGAAACTTGTTCAGAAACCCAATATAAATCGTATCCAACAACTCTTCAAAATGCAGAATTTAAAATGCAGAGATTGTAGGAAGAAATAAACCTTCATATGTGCAGTGCTGCTTGCTGCTCTTCTTCAAAACAAATGCTGAAATGCTGGGATTTTGAATGCTGCAAAATCACTGAATGCTGTTCCTCTTCAAAACACTGCTGAATGGCAGCAAAAACACTGTTGCAGAAAGTCTCTAAATGCTGCAAAAAATGTCAAGAATTTTTGCAGATATGCAAGGCCATAAACACAAATGGCTCACTCAATTTGGAGCAGGGCCAGCAATCACCCGCTTTGATACCATGTTAAAGACCATGTTGAAGCAAACACATGGTGTATGAGGAAGATGAGCACACACACACAAGAGACTCAACACACAATGAAAGATAAGCTTGAGGCTCTCTTATTTTCCATTATACAAAGATGTACATTTATAGTACAATGGTGTGACTCTGGTTTCAATATTCCAAGGTCACTGGACTCCATTGTGACTTTTCGAATTCCACACCTACCCATGTAGGATTAGCACCAAACACCATCTAAGGGTCATTACTTAAATCTTGAAAATCACTACAATGTTGACTGTGTTGTAGATATATATGTGGGTATTCTGCTATGTAAGAGTCATTAGTTAAATCTTGGCACTATAGTGTTGTGGACTCATTTGGAAGATTAATTATGAACAAATTATTCTTCCCTTTGCACCTAAGGAGTATATAAATTATTTGATTGAACTTTTGAGTTTTATTGGAGTAGATGCGCTAGTAGCAGCTGCAGTTTCCCTTTCAATTTTACAAAAGTAAATATGGATTGCTGATTGAAGCTAAAAATATAATGGACATAGTGAGAACACTAAAAATCCTAAAAGAACAAATGCTGAAAAAAACTATACACTGAAGTGACTGAAGTGGGTGTAGAATTCAATTAAATAAAGATCGAAGTGGTTACTTTCTTCCCTAAAAGATGATCAAAAAAATACTTATTAAATTCAAGCATGAATCGTTAGAGATCATTCAAACTTTCAAATAGTTGGGATTTTATTTCAGCCAAAATTATAGGTGGGAGAAATGTTTGGAGAGGCTCCAAGGAGGATCAAAGGTGGTATTAATTCTACAAAAAAAGTGTCAATCAACACATATATGTTACTAGAAAATGATCAAATTGATATCCTTGAAACTTGTCATGCTAGTTATGCTCTATAACATTGAAATATGGGAACCAAGCATGTCAAACTTTCAAAGAGTGGATGAGGAAAAATAGAGAAGTTACAAAAGAAAAGAAAGGTAAATAATTAATGAACAATGAATTAAGACGCCGTAGAGAGAGCAAACAAAAGAATGGAGAAGAATTAAAACCTAAGAACAAGAAAAAAGAGTTATGTCTGGCATGTTGTTTTTATGTTCAAATTTCAAAAATAAAACTAAATGATTAAACAATTAAACTCGCATCACATTCTGAAAATATCCTAAAATCTGCCATCTATATAAAAAAAGAACATACACCACTTATCAATCGCATCACTCATCGACTGTCATGATAAGAGTTGATCATAAAAGAGTTTATCAATGGCCCCATGCGAGGGATAAATCCTGCGAGTCTCGGTGCCTAATGGATAAAAAGATATCGGGATTTCAACATCATTTTTGAATCAATTCTGTCAAGCATGTATGTAAACATATATTTTCACATATAACTTTATAATTTGAAATTAAAATAAATGTTACAAAATATAAATTAATATTTTAAACTCTCTTAATATGTAACATAATATTATAAATATTAATGGATCTTAATTATCGTCAGAATGGCAGTATTAAATCCCTGTATAATTACATGTTACATGCAGGGTAGCCAAGAAAAATCGCATTGCAGGCATTCTAGAAAATTATGAGGAAGGGAAGAGTTATGTTGAGAACGGTCTAAGAAAATAATTGTGCAACAGAGCCTAGAATTTGACGTTCCAGATATTTTATTTTATTTTTAAGCATTTTAGACCATAGATACCAAATTCGGATGAATCGAAGGAAATAATTTCGTCAATACAATTCAAATGATGAATTATTCGATGAAATTAAATTCGTCCACGATGTTGTTCATTCTAGCCCATCCACAATGAGAGTATTACCCTAACAGTGACAATATTACTCTAACACAGAATTATTTTATGAGAGTATTAATCTAACACAGAATTTGGGTTACATAATATGAAGGTGTGGCAGTGTTTATTACCTAGTTAATTGATTAGACAAAGAGCATTCATAAGAAGTAGTGGCATTTGTAAGCAACTAAAAACAGAGGTCATAGGAGTGCTTAGAAAATTGGAGATGTTGATGACAAGAGCCAAGAGATCGCCGAAGACGTCATAGAGAGAGAAACCAAAACAACAGAGCATAATTAAAAACTGCGAACACAAAAAAAGAGAATTAAAATTAAAGAAAATAAAAAAAATACACAAAAAAAACTAGATGACATAGCAATAAGTTTCTCACCTCACAGCTTTCACACAGATGTGAGAAACAACAATAGCTTTCTGAACACACAATACCAAACAAAAACCACAGCAACAGATGCACAGATGCGAGCAACAACAACATACCTCAGATTAGCAAACGGAGCGACAGCAACATACCTCGCAATAACAGAGATAATAACAAGCCTGAAGCCTCTTAAGGTTTCTGGGCTGGTATATTTATAACTCAAAGTTCGGTAGAATTATTTTAAGAGTTCAACTGAACTTTCAGTCCGGTCGAACTTTGGTCGCCATTTTTCCCATCTCCGGCCAAAAATATTTTTCCCACGTCGTCCATATGCCATCAATGTAAACGACAGAATTAGTTCAACCGAACTAATTATGAAACTACGATCAAACTTTCAAACAATTTGGCCAAACTATTCGGAAAATGAATTTTCCGCGTGCGTTTCTCACAAAAGTGTAACCCACCTTCAAGATTTTACCCATATACAATGGTGCTGAGAAATTTTAAAAACTTGATCAAAATAGGTAGTGCTTGAGAAGCCTACCATTGACTGGTCCTGATCTGCAGTCTTTCCCATCCATTTCCTCGAATATGTAAGCATGCTTTCCTCTTGAAACTAAAATCTTGTACAATCCCTTCCATCAATTTACGAACATACCATTCTTCCCTTTATCTTCATTTCGAGCATCCCAATGGAGGACCACATCAGCAATGTTGAAGTCATCTTCCTTTGTCTTGTTGTCATACACTTTCTTGATTCTTTCTCAATGAAGCTTAGAAGTGTTTTCAAACACTTCCTCACTGGTTTGTTGCAAATGGATCATTTGGTTTATCCATCGTTGAACATCATTTGCTTTGATGCCAATTTCCAGCAATATATTCATGACTGGAACAACTAGAGAAGTAGGAAATATTGTATCAACTACATACACTAACTTAAAAGGCGACATTCCTATGGACTTTTGATTACTTACTCTATCTGCCCATAAGGCATTGATGAGTTTATTATTCCACTTTTTCTTGTTTACCTTCAATATCTTCTTAATAATGTTGACCAAACACTTATTCGAAATCTCGGCCAAACCATTTCCTTCTGGGTAGTATGCAGTCGCATGACCCAATGTGATATTGCACTTCTTACAAAACTTCACCATATTTTTGGACTTAAATACAACTGTGTTATATATGATGATCTTATACGGACAACCAAATTTGGACAAGATATTAGATTCCAAAAAATTGAATCATAATGAAATCAATTTCTTTCGTGACTGTGATTACATCAATCCACTTCGTAAAATAATATGTATCCGTCAGAATCCACTTGTGATGGGCGGATGATGAAGGATTGATGTGTTGTTGTATAAAGACTAGTGCCTAGGACATCTTAACTGCAAGGATCATATGACTCAAATGATAGGAGTTGACAAGGCTAGTCTCTCATGCTATAATCTCTTGGATGAATGGTTTTAATAAGGGTGGAAGTAAGACCCCAAAGTTAAACACAACAACTATGAAACTGCAGAAACTGAGTATAAACTTCAATACATAAATGCATCTGACAGCTTTAAAATAGAATGTTGTAGAGGGGGCCGACTTCTAAAATGACACACAGATATCAATTAATATGTATGCGATGAATGTGGAAGAGAATGTAGTAGAATATTAACCATAACAGTGCTTAGCCAAAGACAGAAATCCATATATATTGGGCCTATGCAAGGATAATAATCCATATATGTGAACAATTCCAAAGACAAGGATTCGTTGTAGTTAATATTAGGGGAATGGTGGAATAGATGAAAAATTAAACAAAATATCATGCCTGAGCTATATTTAAAGTGCTATAGATGAGTAAACGTGAGTATCTTTAATGATAAATTCACATTTAAACATAGGAGCACTCGCATTCCAGATCACAAATATAAGAAATGTCGCGTTATGTAAAATGAACGTTTGTATTTAACAACATAGAGAAGAGCTACAAACGGTGAATCACCCAGATCAAAATCCCCAATTCCAAAAAAGCTCCTTATCACTGAGTCCCTATGGGATCTTCAACATCAATTATCAAAATTTAGAAAACATACATACAGAGTGCTTGAACTAGTGAGTCCTTTGGAAAATCTAGAACCCTGTACATGTCTTTACTTTCTACTTTTATAACAATTCTAATGGACATATGCGGAAAGATATTTTGGGAAAATATCTTTTCCGCGTGCCTATATGCAGTTCTAAGTCTCAATAAAAACATCAAAATTCATGATGGGGTAGAAATTATTCCCATCATTCTACAAATTGGGCTCGTAGCCATTTCTAATGAAAATAACACAACTGTATAACTAAAAGTAAAAAGTGCAAGAGTGAAAAAATTCACTCGAATATTCAAGGTAAAAATAAACAAGAGGCCATGCGGGCCCAATCATGAGTTAACACTTTTAGTGGTGGGATGGAGTCGAGGCTGTAGCTAGATAAGGCGGTACTATGGTGGCAGAGGAGCTGGCTTTCTTAGAGGCAGACGAAGCAGATGTAGTGGCTGATGCGGTCGCATGACTGTTACACCTCTGCCAGGTGTCGGCTACAAGATCAGGTATCGTAGTGAAAGCATCGACTCGAACATATACTTCAGTCAATTCAGCATAGCTCACTTGAATGGTTAACCATTTTTTCACCTGATGGAGGAGGGAGAATTCTTTGCTAAGTACTACGATTATGGTTTCAGCCTTAAGCCGAGCTGTCTTCTGAGATGGTATGTCAGTCTGATTCATTACTTCTATCAGCCAGGCTTCATTTACTGATAATGGTTTAAGAACCACATTTGAAGGCTCCCAGCATGATGGGAGGCCAGAAAGGGTTATTTTGGTCCACTCTATTTCGAATTTCTCCAAGCTTTCCATCATCTTTTCCAGACTGCCCAATGCAAGGTTGCACGCGGCTTCCTTCTCCATCACCTTTTGACATTCTGACGCCTCTTTGAACCTACTTTTGATTCCTCGCTTAGCCAATTATTCTGGACTCAAGTCATTTAAGAGAGAAACATACATTTTGGTGTTTTCAACCTTATTTGAAGCTTCAGTATACCCTTCGTGGATAGTTCTTCTAAATATGCATACTACGACCTTCTTTTCTTCAATGAGGGTTAGGAAAGCCTAACGCTTCTTTACTTCCATAATTATATCTATCCAAATTAAGCGTCGGGTGTCCAGAAGGGTGATGTTTCTTTTCATCTGGCTCGTAAGGTCTTGGATAGTCTTCTCCTGCTGCAAATTCTCCTTTTTTCCTTGTTCTATTTCCTTCTGCAAAGCCGCTACCTTCTTGGAATTATCCTTGAGGTGTGCCTCAAGCTCATTGATATTCTGTCATGCCATTTTAACTTTCTTCTTCGCCACTTGAAGTTCGGCCAGCGCTGTGGTCAGTTGCTCCAAGAGTGAGCTGGACCCTTCAGGAGGTGGTGTGGATCATACATGTGCATCCCAATTTCTCTGCAGCTCGTCCATCCGTGACTGGAGGGCAGTCATCTCTCCAGAAATTCTAGCCCTCTCTTCCTTTTCCTTAGTAAGGGAGTCTGCCAGATTGGCCTTATCCTTTTCTACCTGGGCTAATTCAGCATTTTTTACGTGCTGAGAGCCAGGCATATTCACCTTATGCTTTAGAGCTGTAACCTGTTTTTGCAATTATGAGATGACATGGCCTTGAGGGTCTACTTTGCCACTTTCTTTTCCCTTCACAAAAGTTTGCAGATTATGCAAGTCATTTGAGAGTGCATAGGAATTAATATTCTCCATTCTGAGGTTATCAAGCACTTGGTTGTGCTTGGTTTTTAGCTTCCTCAAAGTGAGGGAGAGCTTCACAACCTCGTCCTTTAGCATATCACCAAAACATTAGAACAGATTGCACTTGTTAATTGGTGGGACCTGTGACATGTTTACTGCCACTTCCATAGCTCTGTAGTTGGTTGTCCCAGCCTCTGGGTCTAATATCACTTCAGTCGTGGCCATTACCAATTTTTATTTGTCCATATCAATCTCGGCTGAAAACCTAGTATGATACTTGTCAACATATCCCTCTAATTCAGACCAGTGATTTTCCCTGACAGCTCTGTTTTTCACCTTCCTTTCACTTTCCGCCTTCGACCTGTTTGCAGAGAGGGCTTGTGAAACTTCTGAGAAGTCGGAAGATGATGTGCCATCATTTATTACCACAAAACCTGCTTTTTCCTTGTCTGATTGACCATACAATGTTTCTTTTTGCAGCAATTTCTCTTCTCCGAAATTTTTCTTCATAATTTTTTCTCTGCCTTTTGGAAGGTGCAGAGCCTCCTCTCGAAACTCCAGCTTCTTCCACCTGTTTTTTGCCTGCTTCTTGTGTCAAAGTAGTATATCTTTTTTCCCCTGTCGCAGATGAATCATTCTCCATCTGTGAAAGTAAAGGCCAGGTATCAAGATTAGCTCTCCACTCAATTAAGGGTCTAATTTCATGAGTATAAGCAGTTGATTTAATCTTCTTCCTTTTATTTGAGATGATGCCTTTCGGATCGCAGGGCCAAGCTTTCCCTTGCCTTAAATCCATGCCCATGAGTAGGTTTTCCACTATGGGGAGGGCATGCCTTGAGTTAACAATGAAGGGGCCGATGGTTGTAGGGAGTTTAAGAATGAACCCATTTTTTGCAGGGAGGAAGTGGAGCTGGTCAACCTTCAAGGTCTGCCGAATGTACTCCAGGGCATAAATCTACAGGGCGGGAAAAATTGGCAATCTGTGAGGGGAAACTTCTACATCATAAACCCTAATTTCGATGTAGTCATTAAATAGGTACCATTCTCCTGTGCTTTTAGCCTCACTATGCTGTAGCCATTTCTTCTGCTCAGGAAAAATCCTGGGCGGAGGATTGTCATGAATGATGGTATACGCTATTGTCATGAAGTCATTCAATAAAATTGAATAACCCACCCTATTTTCCAACTGATGCGTTATGGGACTCTAGTCAAAGACAGGTCTTGGCTGAGAGTTTATCCTATAATCATTTTCTAGACCCAAACCCTCAAACTTATCAGCCTGCTGGAAGAGGAAAAGGTAGAATACCATCGAACAGAATTGAAAATGACCCGTAGTCAAGAGATCCTGAAATTGAGTTTGGATGGAGGTGGCCAAGAAACTAGGGATATCCAATACAACGCCAGGTTTTGACATTAACCATAAAAGGGCTACACACTCCTTTGAGACCTGTTCGACCCCTCCTATAACCAGTAATCCCGCAATAAGGGCAAGGGTTAGCTGAAGGTCTTCCTTGAATGTGTTCAGGGGCACCGAGTCCGTAGACGGGAAGGCTCTGAGGTGGGAGTCAGAAATAGCAGCAATGAAATCGCTCTACTTCCTACATGGTAGCTTGGGAAACTGGCAAGATGGCGTCATTTCATTGAAACTGACATAATGTGAACTGTTAGGGTAACAGAGAGCCTTTCTGATGATTTCGGGAGATATACTGAATATCTTGTTCCCCTGAGATGATAGGAACATATCCTAGCATTCATCTTAAGCTTCTCTGAGAAAATAAATGAATTCAACCACTGGGTAGATAGGGGGAGTAATTTGGTGATACATTCCTGACAAAACGACTATGAACCTGTCCCTATTTTCCACATGCTTCCTGAAAAGCTCTGGCTTGATGCTACTAATGAAAAATGGGTATCGTGGGTCTCGGATGTGGAATTGTAAGTCTGTGAAAGGCTCAGGTCCAGGATCAGCCCTGGACTCACAAGCTTGAGGGGTTTGGGGCTCTGACTTCTTAACCGTGACTTTACCCATGACCATTATGAGAAATGAAAAAGTGGAAGGAAACCAAATAGTGAAAAAGGGATGGAATACCTGCGCAGTAAGGACAATGCTCGGGGAAAACGATGCAAGGCGGTTGAAAATGACTTGGCAAGCCTGGAACCGGACGCTCGCACTTTAGCTATACAGTATCCCATAAAAAATTATTTTACCATAGTGAATTACAGGACAGGGTTAAACATCTTCATATTTCCCGAAAAACGAGAATAGGACAACACTAGTAGGGCTGACGTCATAAGGACATCGACACTGAGACACGTGGCATATGGTTATTCGCTATCAGATTTCAGTTAGGTGTATACCACGCGTCGGGTTAAATGCTAGTATTGGTCATGTACTGGGTGTCCTAGGACTTACCTTACCGTTGTATTCATAGCGACAGGTGTCCTTCATGGTCAGGCCCACTAGAAAAGCTGGCAGGGTTTTGTAGCAACTTCAACCCCACAGCCATTTCCCCATAGATTATTTGCCTCAGGTCCCATCTTATGCTACGTCACCAGGATTCCAGGGGGGGAGCTTCCGCCTTCCCCCTACAATCCTTGACCCCCCCGGAATTGTTCACATGCCTTTATCCTTTGAACATGAGTATGGGTGGGCCTCGCCTCATATAACTGTCTTACACCCTTTCCCTTTCTGTTTCAGTTAAAGCTTTGCCGCAAGTCTACCATATAATAGAGCGCCTTATTCCCATTTTTATATGGATCTCCTTTCGTATTTACCCTTTCGCACTTTTAAATATTTCACCACTTTATGCTATCGGGTGATCCACCTTTATAAGCTTCTTAGGGCTAAGGTGGTGGATGATATAACAACATTTGGCTCCATTTGGGGAGGACATGCTTGTCCTCGAACGTGTCGAGAACTCCGCAGACCATCTATTAGCCTCTTCTTTGTGAACACGACTCCTCAGCACCTTCTCTTCTTTTTCATGACAACTCAAAACACCAAACATTATAATAAAAGTGACTAAATAATGTACAATATCATACATCAGACCTGTCGACCTGAATCAATACTGGAAAAAGGGTTTTAAGAATTTCCCATTCACAGAGGCGTCGAGAAGATCACCCTGCAAATTCTACAGCCTAAAGGTGTTGTTTCCTCCTTCCTCAACAAATTTGAAGGGTCAGAACCATAGAGGATCAAAATTTCCATGCTTTCCTTTTTCAGCCCTTCTTATGTCCCATCTTAGTACCATATCTCTGACCTGCATCTTTTTATATTTAGCATGTTGATCGAATAGGTGCTTGATTTTTTCTTGGTACTCAGTCAATCTCTTATTTACTTGACTTCGAGACTCCTCCAGCTCTACTAACTGCTTCATCCTTCTGGTGATATCGTTCAGTTCCTCTTAACAATCCTGCATGAACCTAGCCACTAGTAAGGCCAATTGTATTGGGAAAACTGCTACTCTTCCACAAACCAATTCATATGGGGATTTTCCTATTGACCTCTTACTAGTGATTCTATTCGCCCATGACGTGAACTTAAGTTGGGAATCCCAATTCTTCTGATTCTCATTAATGGTCTCTTTAAGCACCCTCACCAAGGTTTTGTTTGAAGATTATGCTAATCCATTCCCCTATGGGTAATATGTGATAGAGTGCCCTAATACAATATTATATTGTTGGAAAAAAACTTTCCGAATTTAGCACTTAAAAGTTCTAGTGCTTGCCGTGCGATAACTTTTAAAATAGTGGTAGCCAAATCTTGAGATGATATTATCTTCCATAAATTTGATCACCACTATGTCTATTGCATTCCGTGCTAGCATGACCTCTGCCCATTTAGTGAAGTAATCGGGGGATGTTAATATCCACTTTTGTTTCCCACTTGAGGCAGGATGAATTTTGCCAATAAAATTAACTCCCCACTGTTGGAAAGGTTCCTGTATGTGCACTGGGATCATAGGAAAAGGTGAAAACTTCTGCCTTTCAGCAAATTTTTGACACTTTTCGCAGGCTCTTACCTGAGCATAAACATATCCGAAGAGCTTGGGCTAGAAAAAGCCAATTTTCAAAATCTTATGTGCAGTGGCTCTCCAACTATAATGGCCACCACAGATACCCTCGTGGAATTATGCCATTACTTCTACTTCATTTTCAGTGAGACATAGCAGTAGTATGACTGATGGGTCTCTCCAGTACAAATGGCCATTTGCTACAATGAACTTCTGAGATTTTAGCCTCAGCATTATATATTTTGTTTTGTCATAGCTTGGAGGACATCTAAGAGTCAAGAGGTATTCTACAATTTCTTTGTACCATGGACTGAGAAGGTACTCTTTTGTGTAGCTGTTTCTATCCCACACTTCTCATCTGTTTTTCCAGAATCTTCATTTTCTACCATAGATAAATTTATCCCCAAAGCCTGACAGTTTGATTCTGAAAGGATCTTGGCTAATCCCTATCCTTTTATCAGCTTAGTGAGGCATATCTCCAACTCGTACTCCTGTATCTTGGCAATCCATTTGCATCTCTTCCCCTCGCTATCTCCCTAGATCAGGATGTCTTTTACAGCTACTGTGGGTACAAATGTAGTAATGGCAGACTGCAAGACATACACCCAAAAATCCTGGAGGGATTTGACCAAGGCATAATTTTGTTTCTCCAGGATGTTGTATTTTAGCTCAGCATCGTAGTGTACTTGACTGAAGAAGGCGATAGGCTACTCGTACCCCTCCTCATTCTTCTCCAATAATATTGCTGCAACAGTGTGGGGAGATGCAAATGAAAATATCATGAAGGGCTTAGCATAATCCGGTCCAACCAATACTAGGGCTTCTGCGAAGGCCTTTTTAATCCTGTTAAAAGCCTCCCATGACTCAGGAGTCCATTTTACTTCATGATCCTTATTTAGCATCTCGATTATGCACCGGACTATCTCTGCGTAGTTCGGTATGAATCTTATCAGGAAGTTGATATGTCCAAGAAAAACTTGGACCTCTTTCTTGTTTTTGGGAAAGGAGATACCGTTTATGACTTCTACCCTCTTCGGGTCAATTTTCACCCCTGCCTTTGTCACAATATGCCCCAACAGTTTACCCTCTTCTAAAGAAAACAAGGATTTTTGAGGGTTTAAAGACAGTCCATACCTTTGGCACTTGTCAAAGGTTCTACGTAGGTGTTCAATATGTTCAACGTCATATTTTGAGAAGACTGTGATGTCGTCTAGGTAGACCACCATGAATTTTTCTTGTTCCCTGACAAAAGCAATATCCATAGCCCTTTGAAATGTAGCCCTGGCATTGATCATTCCAAACAGCGTTCGAGCATACATAAACGTTCCCCAAGGAGTAGTGAATGAAGTTTTATTTTCGTCCTCTAGGAGCACTCCTACCTGATTGTATCTAGAAAAGCCATCAATCATAGACATTCGTGAAGATCCTACCACTTTCTGCAATATATGGTCCATCTTTGGCAGCGGGTAATTATCCTTCAAAGATGCTCTATTCAAGTTCTGAAAGTCGACACACAGTCTTATCTCTCCATTCTTCTTTCAGACTGGGACCAATTTGGCCACCCATTCAGAATATCTTAGTGGTACAATGATCTTAGCCTTTAACAGTATCCTGATTTCCTTTTATATGGAGGGAAGGAGTAAAGGATTAATTTGTCTTAACTTCTGTTTGTGTGGCTCTGCATCCCCTTTTAACGGAATCTTGTGCTGGATAACACCAACATCAAAGGTCTTCAAATATTGATAGGACCAAGCAAAAACATCTTTATATGCCTGAAATAATTTCTAATATTTCTCTTTATATTATTTAGGAACCTTTTTAGACAATTTCACAATCTTTGGATCGGCCTCAATGCTGAGATTCAGGTCATCTACCTGATTTTCTTCAACAACCTTACCTGGCTGTAATGGGACATCATTCTTATCAAATAATCTCTCCAGAGGGACCAGTCCTCTGGGTATCACATTTCCTTTGAGATGTATCACCTTGTGACCAGCCATGGTATCTTGCCATTTGTTTTGAGGAAGGTCCTCAGTCTCCTCTTCTCCGACGTCTATGTCCATATTGGAGAATTCCCCAACAGTCTCCATGAATTTTCTAACTTGATCCTCATATTCAAACACCTTCCAGTGTTTGATATTGTCAGGGATGGAAGGACGGTAACAGACCTCTATCTCGTACCTTAGGAGGGGATTGTGAGGCGGTTGAAAAGTGCTTGTAGCTACTGTAAGGGAATCGGTCATTCTGTTCTGGTCTCTTAGCATGAATTGAATATTAAATGCTAAGAAGAAGTTCTCTACCAAGTCCCATACCTCATTTTTGTAAGCCCTTAGTCTTGGGTGTTTATCTTGACACTAATTTCTTACTTGTCTCACCACTAGTTCTGAATCTCCCAGAACCTTGAAGCTCTGAATATTCATATTCCTCACAGTTTGTAGACCTAGGAGCAATGATTCATATTCGACCACTTTTTTCATGGCTTCATACTCCAATTTAAAGGATAATGGGACCAGCTGTCTAGTAGGGGAGATCAAGAGAACTCCAGCTCCATTTCCTTCCTTTGAGTTGTCTCCATCGAAGTGCAATGTCCAAACCCCACCTTCTTCATTTCTCGAGGACTGCTCCATCTTTATCTGACAGAAAGATGGCTCCTGCAAGTAATATTAGTATTCTTCAAGCATTATACAAGAAAACTCACCCTCTTTGTTGTATACCGGGGAATTCACTAAGTTATCAGCTTTAGTGAGCATCTTCACAAACCTTGTTTCCCGGTATAATCTCCTTTATTGTCCCCCGAACATAGGGATGGTAGCATAGGTTAGGTCCAACTTTATAGATCCTCCTATTTTTGTACCCCATGATCTTGATAATAGCATCCCAAACTGAGCTGGGATATCAACCACTATAATGTCCATCACCACACTCTTAGCTGGGATTTGGGTTAGATTCACCACCAAATCCTTGATCATCCCCAAACATTTGACACTTTTGGAATAAAAAAAGTAGAGATATTTATATGGGTGAGTGATTTGTAGCCCCAATTGCTCCATTACCAATAGAGGCAGAAGGTTATGAGATGCTCTAAAGTCCATCATACAATTGTGCAACAGAAAATCATGAATTACTAAAGAGACATAGAAAGGAGGAGTTGAAGCATCCAATTCTTCAACATGAGGACCAAATACAACCATGGGTGTTTCTTCTTGGAGGTTTAAACTATCTGGGATTGGGGCGGCTTCCTGAGGGAGCATGAATGAGGACACTTGAGCTTGATAGGCTGGTTTCTTTAGGATTTCAGTCAAAGAGATGGGAATTTTTACTTTCTCTAGCTCTTTCTAAAGGCTAAACATGTGGGGAGGCTTTTATATCAGACTTTCTTTTGGTTCTTTACTCTCGGCTAGAGGTTTTTCTCCCTTTGGGATAGGCTTGAATTTTGTATTTGAGTTGGGGACTATATTAGAAGAAGATGGAATAGAGACATTAGGATGCAAAGGTTCGGTCACGGGTTTCTTACCTTTATCCTCATCTTTCTCAGCAACAGTGTCTTTCCGAGGCATCTCCTCTTCTGGTTCTTGTGTGCAGGTTCTCTTCCTAGAGGACCTGAGATCATATTTTATATGGAACTGTGCTTGCATGAAGTCTATGAACTGTTTACAGTAATCGTTAATTTCTGGATCTTTAGCAGCAGATGTTTTTTTCTCTTCTTCTTGCAAGGTAAGTTCTACTCCTTCACCTTCTTACGAGGAAAGGTCTACCCCTTCGCCTTCTGAGTAAGCAAGATATTGGTCATCTTGCCCATCAGGGGTATCTTCTGCATGGCCACCCATCTGCCCTTCCAGATACAAAGGAGGCGGTATGTGGTCCTGCTACTCCTTCCACTCTCTCTGCAATATTTGAAGAGGGGGCTTTCTATATTGAGGGCTAAATCCTCTATTTGGAGCAGTTTGGAACCGCTTGGAAGGTGAGTTCTTTGCCTCGAGCTCAAGCTTCACCATCTTGCTCAAAAGGTTCTTGATCATTTTACTCATTTCTTCTATTTTATAATCTTCTACCTCTCTATCTTGACTGAAGGTAGATGCTTCTTCTTTGCCTCTCCATTTAGTGTCATGGTATGACCTCCCTTTCAATTTTCCTGTAGGAGCGAAGTTAGCTTCCACTTCCAATGGATCAATCTAGGCTTCATCTAAAGTAGCGGACATTATTTCTCTTAAAGAGAATCTGAATTCTGAATCAAGGGCTGCTACAAACACCACTTTAGCAGCTATCTGGTGAGACTTCATCTCAGTTGGGAGACTTACATATAACTTGTTAAACCTCTTGATGAATTTAGATACACTTTGTCATGTCTCTTTCTAAGTGCATTGAAATCTGTAAGACAATATCCATGGTCTTTCTTCTCTCCCCACTTCCTTAAGAATGCATTTTCCATGTATTCCCAAGTGTTAATGGAGCGGTCCCCCAAAGTATTGAACCATTTTTTGGCCTCTCCATCTAGGGACTGAACAAACAATCTCAACACTACGTCTAGATGTTCGACATTGAAATTTTATGCGAAAGAATCATTCTCTCAGTTGAAACGAGGTAGAATCTTTAAGTAATCCTGATCCATATCATTCAGGACCTAAGGCAATGCCAAGGGGGCATATTTGTTCAACAGGAATTTAGGAATAGCCATCGGAGGTGGTGGGGGTGGCGGGAGAATTTTATGTGTAAGAGGAGGTGGTGGAAGAGAAGTATGTATGAGAATGGGTATATATTGAATGGAGGCTTGAGGGGCTGATGGAAATGCTAGAATATTGGTAGCGGAAACCTCTATGACTTCCTTAACTTCTTCAACTTCAGGAGTGGGATGCAGAAAGAGGCTTGTGGTATCTACAGATTTGGCTTCATCTTTAACTTGAATATTTTGAAGAGAAGGGGTATCTGAAGAATAATCAAGGGTTCTCACAGCAGAATCAGGGCCTTGATCTTGAGCTAATTGAGAGGAGGATGGGGAATCTTCCAAGGAGAATCTGGGAATATCTATGTGAGTTGACTGTCTTTCTCTCCAACCTCTATTGTGCAAAATCTTCTCTAGGTCAGACACCAAAGGTGTTCTTAACTAGGATGCATCTGAGCTCAGGTGTGGCTTTCGGGAAGCCAGGACTATGGATAAATTTATCCTTGGAACGATAGTGGAGTCACCAAGGTGAGGGATCTACAACTCTCAACCCTTCCTGCTCAGCTATTCTGAAGGGTGAATGAAATATTTGTCGAGGCCCAGGGATTTAGTTCTTCAAATTTGAGTCCCTGGCAACTGTGTCAGAAATATGTTGTAGCTCCTAGAGAAAGTCTTGAGTTGTATAAAGACCAGTGCCTAGGACATCTTAACTGCAATGAGCATATAACTCAACTGATAGGAGTTGATAAGGCTAGGCTCCCATGCTATAATCTCTTGGCTGAATGGTTTAATAAGGGTGGAACCAAGACCCCAAAGTTAAACACAACAACTATGAAACTATAGAAATTTAGTGTAAACTTCAATACATAAATGCAACCGACAGTTTTAAGACAACATGTTGTAGAGGGGCTTGAATTCTAAAATGACTCACAGATATCAATTAATATGTAGGCGATGACTGTGGAAGAAAATGTAATATAATATTGACCATAACGGGGCTTATCCAAAGACATAAATTCATATATATTGGGCCTATGCAAAGACAAGAATCCATATATGTGAACAATTCCAAAGATAAGGGTCTATTATAGTTACTATTAGAGGAAATATGGAAGAGATGAAAGATGAAATAGAATATCCTTCCTAAGCTATATTTAAAGTGCTATAACTGAGCAAACATGAGTATTTGTAATGATAAATTCGTGTTTAAACATAGCAGCACCCGCATTCCAGAGCACAGATATAAGAAATGTGGTGTTATGTAAAATGAAAATTTGTATTAAACAACATAGAGAAGAGCTAAAAACTGCGAATCACCCAGATCATAATCCCCAATTCCAACAAAGCTCCATATCACTGAGTCCATGCAGGATCTTCAGCATCAATTATCAAAATTTAGACAACATACATACAGAGTGCTTGAACTAGTGATTCCTTTGGAAAATCTTGAACCATGTACATGTCTTTACTTTCTGCTTTTATAACATTTCTAATGGCCATACACGGAAATATATTTTGGGAAAATATCTTTTCCGCGTGCCTATATGCAGTTCTAAGTCTCAATCAAAAACATCAAAATTCATGATGGGGTAGAGACGCTTCCCATCATTTTTAACTGTCTAATTGAAAGTAAAAATTGCAAAAGTGAAATATAAACTTCACTTGAATATTGAAAGTAAAAATAAACAAGAGGCCATGTAGTCCCAATCATGAGTTAACACTTTTAGTGGTGGGACGGAGTTGAGGCGGTAGCTGGAGAAAGTAGTACTATGGTGGCAGAGGAGCTGGCTTTCTTAGAGGCGAGCAGAGCAGATGTGGTGGCTGATGTAGTCGTATGACTGTTACACCTCTGCCAGGTGTCATCTGTAGGATCAGGTATCATAGTGAAAGCATCGAATCGAACATATACTTCAGTCAATTCGGCATAGCTTGCCTAAATGGGTAAATGTTGTTTCACCTGATGGAGGGAGAATTATTTGTTGAGTACTGCGATTATGGTTTCAGCTGTAAGCCTGGCTTTCTTCTCAGATGGTATGTCAATCTAATTCATTACTTTTGTCAGCCAGGCTTCATATACTGATAACGGTTGAAGAACCGCATTTGAAGGCTCCCAGCATGATGGGAGGATGGCAAGGGTTAGTTCGGTCCACTCTATTTCGAACTGCTCCAAGCTTGCCACCATCTTTTCCAGACTGCCCAATGCAAGGTTGCGCGCGGCTTCCTTATCCATCACCTTTTGACATTTTGAAGCCTCTTTGAACCTACTTTTGATTCCTCGCTTAGCCAATTCTTTTGGACTCAAGTCATTTGGGAGAGCAACATAACTTTTGGCATTTTCAACCTTAGTTGAAGCATCACTATATCCTTCATGGATAGTTCTTCTGAAAAGGCGTACTACGGCCTTCTTTTCTTCAATGAGAGTCAGTAAAGCCCAACAATTCTTTACTTCCATAATGATGTATTTCCAAATTAAACGTCGGGCATCCAGAAGGGTGACGTTTCCTTTCATCCGGCTCATAACGTCTCCGATAGTCTTCTCCTTCTGCAACTTCTCCTGCTTTCTCTCTTCTATTTCCTTTTGCAGAGTCGCTACCTTCTTGGAATTCTCCTTGAGGTGTGCCTCAAGCTCTTTGATATTCTGTCATGTCGTTTTAACCTACTTCTCCACCACTTGAATTTCTACCAGCACCATGGTCAATTGCTCTGAGAGTGAGCTGGACCCTTCAGGAGGTGGTGTGGAGCATACATTTGCATCCCAGTTTCTCTGCAGCTCTTCCATCCGTGACTGGAGGGCAGTCATCTCGCCAGAAATTCTAGCCCTTTCTTCCTTTTCATTAGCAAGGGAGTCTACCAGATTGGCCTTATCCTTTTCTACCTGGGCCAATTCAACAATTTGTACATGCTGAGAGCCAGGCATATTCAGCTTCTGCTTTATAGTTGCTACCTGTTTTGCAATTCTAAGATGACATGGCCTTAAAGGTCTACTTTGCCACTTTCTTTGCCCTTCACAACAGTTTTGCAGATTGCACAATTCATTTGAGAGTGCATGGGAATTAATATTCTCCATTCTAAGGTTATCAAGCACTTGGTTGTGTTTGGTTTGTAGCTTCCTCAGAGTGAGGGAGAGCTTCACAACCTCGTCCTTTAGCATATCACCAAAATATTGGAACAGATTCCACTTGTCAATTGGTGGGACCTATGAAATATTTACTGCCACTTACAGGGCTCTGTAGCTAGTGGTCTCAGCCTCTGGGTCTAATATCACTTTAGTCATGGCCATTACCAATTGTTCTTTTTCCATATCAATCTCGGCTGAAAACCTAGTATGACACTTGTCAACATATCCCTCTAATTCAGACCAGTGCTTTTCCCTGATAGATCTATTTTTCACCTTTCTTTCACTTTCCGCCTTCGACCTATTTGCAGAGAGGGCTTTCGAAACTTATGAGAAGTCGGAAGATGATGTGCCATCACATCTTACCACAAAACCTGCTTTTCCCTTGTCTGATTGACCATACAACGTTTCTTTTTGCAGCAATTTTTCTTCTCCGACACATTCTTCATCATTCGCTCTCTGCCTTTTGGAAGGCGGAGAGCCTTCTCCCGAAACTCTAGCTTCTTCCACCTGTTTTTTTCCTGCTTCTTGTGTCGAAGAACATTTGGGTCTCAATCTAGTCTCCTAAGTAATAACATTTAATTATCCTTGAGTTGTAAAGCTGAAGTGAAATGTACCATCTGTACCTAGGTGCTTGTTTCCTAATGCGTTGTGTTTAGTGTTTTGTGATGTTTTTGATCTTTTATGTTGATTTTTGATGTTTTTGGTCTTTTGATGTTTTATGCCTATAATGAAAATGCCTAGAAAACTAATGGAAAGGAGTTGGTGGTCAAAAACAGAGTTAAGTCCAATGTTTGAAATGGTAAATGCAATTGAAAACAATGAAGCAGAATCTAAACTATGACTGAATGAAAACAAAAGCTTGACAATGACTTTTTAAGCAGATGACACAAATTTAACTTGAGGAATGTTTCCTAAACAATTAAACACTAATGATGCACTACTCTGTCCTAAGTCCTTTTATTCTATGATTAATTCCTAGTTCTATTCTGCAATTGAATGTCACAGAACTTACACTCAAGAAGTTATTGGATTCTGGTTCAAAATAGTTTTCTTGAGGAAGAGCTCTGTTTATAGAAATGATAAGGACATTGCAGAGAGGTTTCAGGCCTTATAGTGATTTTGCCTTCTGTTCCTATGGTTATGATCTATTGTAGTTTGTTAGAACAAGAAGGTGTTTTGTGAATAATGAAGGCTGTCTTTGTAAATTCTAACAACTAAAATAACCTGTTGTGCAAAGGATGACAATGTGACTATGAGATGCAAGTGCAATGAGTTAATTTAATCATGAACCTAAGATGCTTCTAAACTAGAACAATGTCAAACTGTAAGTCATCATCAAACTTGAAATGAGGTAACTGTTCATGAATTAAATGCAAATGAGACTCCGGAGTTGTTCTGACTAACATGCATTGACCTATGAAGTTACACAATCTGTTTGTTCATCATTTAGTGATATCTTGGAAGAATTCCTTCTTGTGGAAGGGGTAGAACAATTCTGACTGTGGACTTGTATGCAATTGAAAATAAATGAACTAAAACAAATGAAAAACTAAGCTATCACATCACGGTCATATCTTGAACTTCTTAAGGATGTCTTGGAAGAATTTCTTCTTGTGGAAGAATGATTAGGACAAGTGCAACTGTGATAGTGAGTAACAAAAACTACAATTACTTCCTACAGTACTAGAGTTATTCATCATTCAGTGTTATGATCTATTGGAAGAATGTCTTCTTGTGAAAGAACTGGAATGAATATAACCACAGTATTTAGTTAAAAACAAATACAAATTTAACTCCTATCCTACAATACCATAGTCATTAAGCATTCATCATTTTGATCTATTGGAAGAATGTCTTCTTATGGAAGAACTGGAATGAATTATGGCTACAGTAGCTAGTTAAAACAAATACAAATCTAACTGAAATCCTACAATACCATAGTCATTAATCATTCATCATTTTGGTCTGTTGGAATAATGTCTTCTTGTGGAAGAACTGGAACGAATGATGGCTACAGTATATAAAACAAAACAACTACCAATTCAAATGCAAAATATAAAGGCAGCTAGGAAAAACTTATCTAGTTTATGCAAAAGAAATCCGTGCAAGAGGCAGGGGCCCTCTACCACTTGACGGCATTCAACTCCAAATTAAATCACGCCTTCAAGATAATTTTTCAGCCAAGTCCATTAACGATACAGAGTACGAACATAATGCTCTGTGTCTTCAAAGACGTAACACAGAGTTTACCACAAAAATCAACATTAAATCTAATACCAAAATCTCTAATGACTCGGCTACCGAGAGTTTATAAAGTAAATGCAAGTAACAATAATTACAATAATTTAGGAATGATGTCTTTCCTTATAAAATTATCTTAAGGTCTTTAAGGTGGGTGATGAAGGAGAAAGATACACGGGCTGACGAGTCCTAGTAGGAGTCTTCTTTCACAAATGTGTTCCCACGTGCATAACCGTATCCAGAATTCATTTCCTCTGCCATGACGAGCAACATACCATGTAGGCACGACGTGGATCATGCCCATATGCGTTTTTCCTCAAGAGGCCACCTGGAACATGCTCAAACATAAAGGTAGCTGCAGAATCGCCGGTTAGCTACGGAATGCATGCATTCTGCAGCTAGTTCCGGTCAAAATGCTTAACAATGGCAACAATCACAAAATTCAACAAGTCAGTCATGTAAACCATTCTAAAAGTAATTTTAACTATTTTTATTGATCAATTGGGTTCAAAATAGAAATGGACAAGGGAGAAATGAGGTAAAATGAGGTGAAGGAAAACACAAATTTGAGGCTCAACATACCCCCACTGCTGTTTCTTTGCATGTCCTCATGCAAATAATCCCATGAATTCAGAGGCTTCTGCAAGGACATCTAATCCCCTTCTTCTCCTTTGTCTGAAAGTTAGAGGCCTTCTAGGTTTCTTGATCACAAGTTTGAACCTGAGATTGGTGAGTGCCCTGACCAGCTTTTTGTTCCTTGTCTTCAACTTCTCATTGGTTCTCTCCACTTTGTCTATATGCAGGGATAAGGTAGAGTTCATATCTGTTTTGAGTTTGATTTGATCTCTGAGAATTTCGTTTTCATTTTTGATGTGTCTATTCAACAATTCTAACTCATACCTATCCCTCCTCAATATATCAATTTCGGACAGTGGAGGACTGGGGGTTCTCTCTTCTCTTTCTGAAGCTGTCCTCTCTAAAGTTTCCACATAATCATAGATTTCATGTTGAGCAGGATCAATCTCAGGGGTGCCTTCATAAAAATCTTCATCATCATCCCCTTCAATGGGCGTTTCTTCATCTTCAATATTGATTACCCCTGTGTGTTTGATTGATGTTTTCTTCAATTTTCCTTTTAACCTGTGACTTCTCCTAAGCTGAGAGGAACTCTCCCCTTTTTCTATAACAAATTCCTTGATTATCTTCTCTGCCTTGAGTTGACTCTTGATTCTAGTCAACTTCTCCAAAATGACTTCTTCACTGCTTTCTTGAACCGGTTTGTCAATTTTACCTTTTGGAGTCCTCCATCTCCTACTTCTCTTTGTGGCTTGTGGTTCAGGTGATAGTTCTTTTGCTTCCTCAAAATGATTTCTTATTAAGAAATCATCCCATGTATCATTTGATTTAGATAGATGATGCTCAATTAAAATTTTGACTAACCCATGATGATACAGGGTT
This sequence comes from Pinus albicaulis, assembly GCA_034641835.2. Lineage (NCBI taxonomy): Eukaryota > Viridiplantae > Streptophyta > Pinopsida > Pinales > Pinaceae > Pinus > Pinus albicaulis. The sequence goes on along the minus strand of CM076584.1, from coordinate 1,692,111,576 downwards.
GTATCCAAAAACTGAACTCTTCTCTGAACACAGGAAGCCATTTTCTTCAGACTTTGATACAGGAAATATGGTAGATTCAAATCTTCTCCTAGAAAATGCAACATTAGTCTCATATGGTAGACATAAAATGTCCCATATCTACCCTCACATGTAACAAATTTTGTAAAAGAAGTAGTATATTCCTCCATTTTCTCTTCAATGCTGTACTGGGAATTCCCTTCTTGAACACACTAACATCCATGTTTGGTGATTTTAAGATTTGTTTCCATGAGTCATTATGGAATTCCCTATTTTTAAGCCATCTTTCCCCAGCTCTGGATAATCCTGTAGCCTCTGCTATAAAAACTTCATTAACAGTAAACTTAACATCTCCTATTTCAACCTCAGTGCCTTGGAATGATCTAGCAAATGTTTTGGTGACTTCCTTATGGCAACCATTAAACTTTTCCAAGAGTTGGAGCCATCCTATTTGTTGTAGCATCTCCTTGCATTGTGGATAACCTTCTAAATATTTTGATCCTATAGGCTCAATCCTTACGATGAAACCCATGATTTTTCAATATCAATTAACACTCTTCTCTATCCACAAAACAATGGCTTTTGCTTTCGGATTAAAATGGCTTCAAGCTTTTAAAATGGAAATGGTTTTAATTTTGGAATGAAATACCTCTAATTCATAATGGAAACAGCTTCAAAGCCTCTGGCTGGTATGCCTCTGTTTGAAAAATGCCCTCGAAACCTTGGACTGATGTACTTCTATTGAACTTTGGAATGATATGAAAGCAATTTCAATTTTCGAGCTAATGTGTCTCTGATAGACAGTGGTAGATGATTTCAAGTTTCTTTTTGTGCAATACCTCCGTCTTTGGTAACAGAAAGACTTCAAACTCAATCACTGATAAACACTTCTGTTTCTAGTACATCAAACTTCAAACTCAACCTCTGTCTCTGGTAGCAAATGGTATGCTTCAAATTCAACACCACAGCATCTCTGTCTCGGGTAACAATAGACTTCAAACTTAATCACTACCACACCTCTGCCTTTGGTAGCGAAAGTCTTCAATTTTAGCACCTCTGTCTTCTGGTAGCAATAGGCTTTAAACTCTACGCGGCCTCAATTCTGTGTTGACAGTGGAAGTGCTCCAAACTTTGTTCACAGTGATATGCTATCTGTCCACGGGGTCAAGTAGCTTTGAGTCCTCACCTGTTATACTTTCAAATTTACCTCTCCTGCTCTGCTTCTAATGATAATAATATCTGCCTTCGGAATGGAATACTGGCTACGAAATGAAGTTATGACAATGGTCATGGAATAGAGTGGTGAAGTGTGGTGGCAGGATTGTGTTAATGATTTGAGGAGACGGCGGAAGATTCACGACGGCAGGGAAATCATCATCATTAAATGTGTTGGTTAGGAGACGTGGGAAATTCAAATTCTTTGGCCGTTTCACCGCTTATTTGCTATCGGATATGAAGTTTAAAATGGAAGATTTTAACATAAAGTCTGTAAAGGGTTTGTTTGGTGTTTGATCAATAAAACAATTAAAATAACCTTTCGAATAATCCACAACTAAACTATGCTGAATTCTTATGAAATGCCATCGTAATTTTAAATTTGTTACCTCTGCCCTTGATGTTTTCGTAGCCTTTGTCTTCTTTGCTCATTTTTGGAGGAATCTTTCACTATTTTCTTGATGTCTTTGATTCATGAATTCACTGGATCACTTTGTTGTAATTCTGATGTCTGTTAGTTGATACCTTCAGGACTTGTAGCTGTGGAAAGACTATCGGGCTGCAGAAAGGCTGATCAGCTGCAGAATGTACACTGAGCTGCAGAATGTCCCTGTAGAACACTTTTATCATGAAAATGAAATGTTTTTGAAGTATGGATGAAATGGATGAAAATGGATGAAAATGGATGATATGTATGAAGTAGTTAATGGAATGGGATGGATTCAGTTCATGGAATGAAGGAACATAAGGGTTGTACTGCAGTTCATGACATATTTTATTCACTTACAGCAAGGTATCAAATTTTGTGTTTTGAGATGAAAATGAAATGAATGGAAGATGGAGTGAAATGAATGAGATGTAGAATGGAGTGAAAATGTGAATGATGGCTGAGATGGAGTATGGATGAATAAATGAATGGAATGAGATGAAATGAATCATAAGTACTATGGCACTGTACTTATGATTTTTATAACAACTGCTTATGAAAACAAGAATGGGAAAAGTTAGAGTGTCAGAGAAACTCTGATTTTCACCCTATCTTTTCTGCATAAACATGCCAATCAGTTATTGGTTTTCATGTTTATACCTTTATTTTTATTTATTTTATATTTTTTTATATTTTATTTTTTTATTTTTATTTTTTTCACAAAGAGAAATGCTTCAGAAAATTTAATCAAGTTGATGAAGAAGAGAGACTCTTCTTCATTAACTTCACATCATTGTCTTCTTGGAACTTCTTGACAAACTCTTCTCTTGAGAGTGGCTTGTGGTATAGCTTCAGTCTATGACCATTCACAAGAAAAGTGACCTCTTCTTCATCTATAGTTCTGATTTTTACTGCCCCATTATCAAAAATTCGAACAATTTCATATGGCCCAAGCCAATGTGTCTGAAATTTCCCTTGAAAATCTCTGAATTTTGAATCAAACAAGAGAGCCCAGTCACCCTCTTTGAATTTCTTCTCCTTGATGTACTTGTCATGCCATCTAGCCCTTTGTTGTTGGACTAGACTTGTTTTCTGAATTGCATCTTGCCTGATCTCATCCAACTCATTAATTTGCTCCAGTCTATGCTTTTGTGCCTCCGTTAGATCAAGTCCTAGCTGAACTGCCATCTTGAATGTCTGGATTTGGAACTCTATAGGAAACAAAACTTGCTTTCCATAAACAAGCTCATAAGGAGTATGGCCTGTTGTGTTTCTCCATTTAGTTCTATAGGCCCACAAGGCTTCAGGAAGCCTATCTACCCAATCTCTTCTATGTAGATGAACAGTCTTTGTTAGGATTCCTTCAATGACTTTATTAGTGGATTCCACTTGACCATTTGCTTGTGGATGATAGGGAGTAGATGTTCTATGTCTGATTTTGTACTTCTCCATCATTTGCTCCACTAGCCTTGATGTAAATTGAGCTCCTTGATCTGTAACAATTTCCCTTGGAACACCAAAACGAGTAAAAATATCCTCAAAAAGAAAAGTAACTACAGATGATTCATTAGCAACAAGTAATGGTTTAGCTTCTACCCACTTAGTAACATAATCGGTGCAAACTAATATGTATTTCTTTTGTCTTGATGGAGGACTAATAGGTCCTACAAAATCCAAAGCCCATTTTTCAAAAGGTTCAATGTGTACCTGAGGTTGTAATGGCATCTCACCTGAAGGAGAAGGTTTCCCTACCCTTTGGCAACTGTCACACCTTTTGACATGCTCCCTTGCATCTTTAAACAAAGATGGCCAATAATATCCTAAATTAAGGATCTTATAGGCTGTCCTCTTATCTGCAAAGTGTCCGCCACAAGGTTCATCATGACATGCCTTGAGAATTTCAGGCATCTCATCTTCACGAACACACCTTTTAATGATCAAATCTGAACCTGTCTTGTACAACTCATTAGCGACCCATGAATATCTTGCACTATCATTAATGATTTTTCTTTTATCCCTTGCATTCATAATTGAAGAAAATTTTCCTGAAACTAAATAATTGGCAATATCAGCAAACCATGGAGTTTGAGTAGAGATTGCAAAAAGATATTCATCAGGAAATTGATCTTCAACCGGAGTGTCATCTTTAATATTTTGGATTCTAGACAGGAAATCAGGCACAGTGTTTTGTTTTCCAGGCCTATCTAGAATAGTAATGTTGAATTCTTGCAATAGTAACAACCATCTTATAACTCTGCCATTAGTGATTGATTTATTCATTAAGTATCTAATGGCAGAATGATCAGTGTGAATAAAAGTTTCATAGCCTGTTATATAGTGTCTAAATTTGTTTATGGCATGAACAACGGCTAAAAACTCTTTTTCAGTTACAGTATAGTTTAACTTTGCAGGATTCAAATTTTTATTGATATAATAGATGGCATAGGGAATTAAATCTTTTTGTCCCAATACTGCTCCTAGAGCTGTATCGGAAGCATCTGTCGAGATATGAAAAGGTAACTTCTAGTTAGGTCCCCTTAATATAGGTGCTTCAGAAATTTTGGTTTTCAGGGTTTCAAAAGCTAACTGGCAATCAGAAGTCCACTTGAATTCACAATCTTTGGTGAGTAATTTGAAGAGAGGAGATGCTATTTTGGTAAAGTTTTCTATAAATCTCCGATAGTACCCTGTAAATCCTAGAAAACTTCTAACATCTCTTTGACAACTTGGAATGGATAGGTTAGAAATAACTTCAACTTTCGCTTCATCTACTCTAATCCCATCCCCTGAAATGTGGTGCCCTAAAACAATGCCTTCAGTGAACATCATAAAACATTTTTCATGACTAAGAGAAAGGTTTGCTTCTTGACATCTTTTTAAGACCTTTTCCAAGTTTTCTAAAGCCTCTTCAAATGTATCCCCATAAACTGTAAAATCATCCATATACACCTCTACACAGTCATGTATCAGATCAGAAAAAATTCCTAATACTGCCCTTTGGAATGTTGCAGGTGCATTGCACAATCCAAATGGCAATACTCGGTAGGCATAGGTACCCCGAGGACAAGTAAATGTGGTTTTATCTTGGTCTTCAAGTGCTACTTGGATTTGATTGTAACCACTAAACCCATCTAGGAATGAAAAGTACTTTTTACCTGCTAATGTATCTAATACTTGATCTATGAAGGGTAAGGGAAAATGGTCTTTAAGAGTAGCTTTATTCAGTTCTCGATAGTCAACACACACCCTCCATTTTCCATTTTTCTTAGGCACAATCACCAAAGGAGAAACCCATTGACTATCTGAAATAGGATAGATGAAGTTAACATTTAACAATTTTTGTAATTCTTCCTTGACAATTTCCCTAAGATTTGGATTCATCCGTCTTTGAGGTTGTCTGATTGGTTTGCAATTTGCCTCTATATATATGTGATGAGTACAAGTCTTGGGACTTATCCCTTTCATGTCAGTGTATTCCCATGCATATGCAGAAGAATGTCTCTGTAATACTTTGACTAGCTCTTCTTGTTGAGATTTTTCTAGGTTTTGTTTATGTTCAAGGTTTTGCCTGGAAAAATTTCACTTGTAGAGCTGCCAAATTTATCCATAGAATGAAGAGACATCTGCCTAGATGAAAAAAATTCAATATTGGATCCCTCCTGAAATGATTCATGTTTATGCTCTGGAGAAGATTCAAAATTTTCTAGAGTATTCAGAATTTGATTATCTTCACTAATTTCTGAAATTGTGAAGAGTGGTTGTAAGTATTCTTCATCCTCTATCCATTGAGTGTCATCTAATTCTGTAATTGTCCTAGCTGGAGGATATAAGGTGAATTTCTTTGTTGAACTTCCATCAGAAAATACATATCACCAGACCTACAACTAATAAAAGCATCAGCTGTGGCCAACCAAGGTCTTCCTAATATAACAGGATGGCCTCCTAGATTATTCTTGGGTGTCAGGATCATGAAATCCACAGGATACTCCCAAGAGTCTAGGGACACTGGAATATCTTCTATTACCCCATCTGGTCTGATCACAGATCTATCTGCTAATTGCAATAGTGTGGGTGTAAAGAGAAGATTAGGAAGTTTCAGTTTGTCCATGATTTGTCTACTCATGATATTTATTGCTGCTCCTAAGTCAATGAGTGTGTTTTGAATTTCAATTCTGTTGATGTGAATTTTGACAACTGGATTTCCTGGGTCAAGGTACTTTGGAATAGTAATCTTACCCATCATAATGTCTGCTATTTGTCCTACCAGTTGAATTTTCTTGGTTTCTCTTATTCTTTTTCTTGTTGTTTTCATACTCAACTCCTTTATTTTTTTGGCTAAAATTGGGATTTCCTTGATGGCTTGCAATAATGGAATTTTAATGCAAACATTTCTCAATTCATCCAAGAAATCATAATTAGGCACCATTACTTGTTTTTCTACACCTTTGTCAATTTGTAATCTTTCCGGAAAGGGAGGTATAGAAGTAGATGTGGATAGTTGCTCTAATACTGGAGTTGGGCTTATTGGATCTTTTTGTTTCAGTTTTTCAATGTTTTGGCCTTGAAAGGATGTTTCTTCCTCAAGACTTTTATTAACCCGTAGGGAGTCTTCCTCAGAATTATCTTGTTCTTGTATGATCACAGAAGGTTTCCTCTTCTCAAGTATCCTTCCGGACCTAAGTTGAACATCACTAAGGTCTAGAGGAGTAATTAAATAAGTTGGAAATTGTTGTCCTTCTATCATATATGTATTCTGAGGGTTCTTATTATTGGGGTTTGGTATGGGCTGAGCTGGCAATTGATTGGATTTTTGTGGGAATGGCAATGGAAGTGGTTGATTTTGATGAGGTTGGTTCAGATGATGTTGTTGAGGATTTTGTTGAAAATTTTGTTGAAGATTTTGAGGAAAATTTTGTTGAGGATTTTGAGGATAAAGATGTGGATATGGTGGATAAGATGGTGGATACTGATAATATGGAGAGTATCTTCCATAGGGACCTTGTGCTCCTTGTGCCCAAGCTTGAGATTGATTTTGAAATTGGGGCCAAGGTTGCTGCCAAGAATTCCAAGGTGGAGGTTGATTATACATTTGATCATGGAATCCTTGTGTCTGAGATCCCTGCCAAGGTCTTCTAGATACAAAATTAAGAGACTCTGTGGAATCTGTAGGAATTTCTTTATGAAAAACAGCCTTGAGACCTGGAAGAGAAGGACAATTCTTGGTCTCATGCTTCTCAGAACAAATAACACAGGTTTCTACAACTTTTACATCCAAAGGACATTCTCTTAAGGCATGTTTCTTTCTGCATTTGGGACAAAAGATTGCCAAGGCATCAGATTCAGCCTTTTGCTTGTTTTGTATCTTGAGGGTGTCTATTTGTTCACTAAGACTCCCTAAGATTTCAGATTTAAAATCATCAAGCATGTGTCCTATTTCTGATCTACTTACTGTCCCAGAAGCAGATTTACTTGCTCTTGCAAGAGCAGGATCTCTTGGACCTTTGACAGTTTTGGATTTCCCTCTGGAAAGGTTGATACATAACTCGGATATTTCAGGTAATGTGAGTTGTGATATATCCCCTTTTCCCATCATGTTAAGGATATCCAACCATTCATCCCTAATGGTTTTTAACAAAAGAGCTTTTAAAGTGTCTTGATCTAGGTTTTCCATTTGTGCCCTCTTTATGTTGTATTTAAATCTTTCCAACAAATCTTCTAAGTTTTCATCTTCTTTTTGTAACATCTTGAACACTTCTTCCTTATGATTAACCGGCATACAATAATCCAAGTATCTCTCTAGAAATGCTTGTCTCATGTCTTCCCATGTTCTAATAGAACTACTGTTAAACTCATAAACCACTTCAATGCTGCTCCTTTCAGAGTTGAAGGAAATAATTTCAATTTTTGAGCATCTTGTAGATATTCATAAGTTCTACACAGCACTTCAAATTCGAATAAGAAAGTTTCAGGATCCTCAGTTTTAAGTCCATAGAAGTTCGGAAGGACAGAAGGTGAAATGTTTTTCATGGTTGTATTGGTTTCTTCATCAAATATAGGGAACCCAAAAGAGCTTCCTATTCTACCTCTTCCTCCTTCTGCACCTCTACCTCCTTCTCCTCTTCCTCCTTCTCCCCTACCTCTACCTCTACCTCCTCCAAACAATGTGTGTTCTCCATTAACAACTCCTCCTCCTCCTCCTTCTGCCATGGTTGACTCCCCTGTGGAAGTAGAAAGGTTTGTGTCCTCAACAAAAGTTTTTGGATCCTTTTCTATGGCAGGTTCAGTGGATGAAGTGGAAGGTTTCTCTAATGGAATAGGTGACCTTAGATCTTCTAGAAGTCCAGGATCAGTAAAGGATGGAAGATGGGTTTGAGTTGAAGGTGTACTAGTTCTGGATCTAGGTGAAACAAGTGGTGTTCTAGATGTCAAACTTCTGCCTCTACTGCTTATAAATCTTCCCCTTGAATCTCTCTCCTACGCATAAAATTGTTTTTGGATGCTAAGAAACAAAGGTTACCTAGTTTTCACTTCCCCGGCAACGGCGCCAAAATGTTGTGCCTCAATCTAGTCTCCAGTAGAGTTGTTCTGTTATCGACGAGGATTTGTAAGCTAACACAAATGGAAAATGTACCACCATATGTCTCTAGGTCTTGTTTCCTAATCGTATGTTTAGTGTTTTTGTGGATGTTTTGATCTCTATTGTATTGTTGATTTTTTTGATGTTTTTGGTCTTTTGATGTTTATTCCTATAATGAAAATACCTAGAAAACTAATGGAAAGGTTGGTGGTCAGCAATTAAGTCAATGTTTGGAATGTTGGCCTGATGAAAACAATGACTAGATCACATCTGATTTGAATGATAGCTTGACGAATGACTTTTAGGCAGTGTTTTCAGTTAACTTAGGGGAATGTTTCCTAAACAATTCTGACACTAATGATACACTACTGTCCTAAGTCCTTTTATTCTATGATTAATTCCTAGTTCTATTCTGCAATTGAATGTCACAGAACTTACACTCAAGAAGTTATTGGATTCTGGTTCAAAGTAGTTTTCTTGAGGAAGAGCTCTGTTTATAGAAATGATAAGGAGATTGCAGAGAGGTTTCAGGCCTTATAGTGATTTTGCCTTCTGTTCCTATGGTTATGGATCTATTGTAGTTTGTTAGAACAAGAAGGTGTTTTGTGAATAATGAAGGCTGTCTTTGTAAATTCTAACAACTAAAATAACCTGTTGTGCAAAGGATGACAATGTGACTATGAGATGCAAGTGCAATGAGTTAATTTAAGCATGAACCTAAGATGCTTCTAAACTAGAACAATGTCAAACTGTAAGTCATCATCAAACTTGAAATGAAGTAACTGTTCATAAATTAAATGCAAATGAGACTCCGGAGTTGTTCTGACTAACATGCATTGACCTATGAAGTTACACAATCTGTTTGTTCATCATTTAGTGATATCTTGGAAGAATTCCTTCTTGTGGAAGAGGTAGAACAATTCTGACTGTGGACTTGTATGCAATTGAAAATAAATGAACTAAAAACAAATGAAAAACTAAGTTGTCACATCACGGTCATATCTTGAACTTCTTAAGGATGTCTTGGAAGAATTTCTTCTTGTGGAAGAATGATTAGGACAAGTGCAACTGTGATAGTGAGTAACAAAAACAAATTACTTCTGATGCCTGAATTCATCATTCGAGTGTTATGATCCTTGGAAGAATGTCTTTTGGCGAAAAGAAGCTGAGATGAATATTACCATAGTGTCTAAGTTAAAAACAAATACAAATTTGCTCTTATCTACAATACCATAATTACATGGCATTCATCATTTTGATCTATTGAAGAAGTGTCTTCTTATGGAAGAAGCTGGAATGAATTGTAACATCAGGTAGCTAAGTTAAAATACCCAATACAAATCTAATGATATACATTTCAGTGTCATTAATCATTCATCATTTTGGTCTGTTGGAATAATGTCTTCTTGTGGAAGAACTGGAACGAATTATGGCTACAGTATATAAAACAAAACAACTACCAATTCAAATGCAAAATATAAAGGCAGCTAGGAAAAACTTATCTAGTTTACGCAAAAGGAAATCCGTGCAAGAGGCAGGGGCCCTCTACCACTTGACGGCATTCAACTCCAAATTAAATCACGCCTTCAAGATAATTTTGTCTGATCCATTAACGATGCAATAGTTTGAACATAATGCTCTGTGTCTTCAAAGACGTAACACAGAGTTTTCACAAAATCTAACAGCAAATCTAATACAAAATCTCTAACTAAGCTCTCGGCCTACTCAAGAGTTTATAAAGTAAATGCAAGTAACAATAATTACAATAATTTAGGAATGATGTCTTTCCTTATCCAAATCATCTTAGGAGTCTTTGAGGTGGCCGCGTGAAGGAGAAAAGACACCTGGACTGAGACAGTCCTAGTAGGAGTCTTCCTTCACAAATGTGTTCCCACGTGCCTGCGTGCCGGAATTCTGTTTTTTTACTCTTCCATGACGAACGACTGCCATGTAGGCATGGCCGTGGATCCCATGCTGCCTGCGTTTTCCTGAAGTTAAAGGAACATGCTCTCAAACATGAAGGTAGCTACAGAATCGCCGGTTAGCTACGGAATGTCTGCATTCTGCAGCTAGTTCCGGTCAAAATGCTTAACAATGGCAACAATCACAAAATTCAACAAGTCGGTCATGTAAACCATTCTAGAAGTAATTTTAACTATTTTTATTGATCAATTGGGTTTAAAATAGAAATGGACAAGGGAGAATGAGGTAAAATGAGGTGAAGGAAAACACAAATTTGAGGCTCAACGGAAAAGCGGTATCTCCTTTTTCCTATCGCAGAATGAATCGGTCTCCCGCCACCGCTGAAACGAGAGCCGGGAGTATAAACATTAGCTCTCCACTTGCTAAAGGGTATTTTCATGAGTATGTGGAGTTGATTTAATCTTCTTCCTTTTATTTGAGATGAAGTGCGTTTCGGATCATAAGGATGAGCCTTCCCTTGCCTTCGTGCATGCCCTTGAGCGGGTTTCCACTATGGGGAGGGCATGCCTTCGGAGTTAACAATGAAGGGGAGCGGAAGTAGTTTGGCGAGAGTTTGAGAATGAACCCCCTTTTATGAGGGGAGGAGAGTGGTTGGTCGGCCTTGAGGTCTACGGCGGATGTACTCCGGGCATAAATCCGCTGTGGAAAAGCGGCAATGCGGTGCGTTTGTATTGCCTGTAAGCCCTTATTTAGGTGTCGGTCATCAAATAGGTACCAGTCTCCTGTGCTTTAAGCCGCGCTATACTGTAGCCATTTCTTCTACTCAAGAAAAATCCTGGGTGGAGGATTGTCATGAATAATGGTATAAGCTATTGTCATGAAGTCGTTCAAGAAGCTTGAATAACCCACCCCATTTGCCAATTGATACATTGCAGGACTCCAGTCAAAGATAGCTCTTGGCTGAGAGTTTATCCTATAAACCTTTTCTAGACCCAAATCCTCAAACTTATTAGCCTGCTGGAAGAGAAAAAGGTAAAATACCATGGAACAGAAACGAAAATGACCTGTAGCCAAGAGGTCTTGAAATTGAGTTTGGATGGAGGTGGCCAAGAAACTAGGGATATCCAATACAACGCTAGGTTGTGACATTAACCATAAAAGGGCTACACACTCCTTCAAGACCTGTTCAACCCCTCTTATACCTAGTAATCCCGCAATAAGGGCAAGGTTTTGCTGAAGGTCTTCCTTGAATGTGTTCAGGGGCACCGGGTCCATAGACGGGAAGGCTATGAGGCGGGAGTCAGAAATGACAGCGATGAAATCACTCTATTGCCTCCATGGTAACTTTGAAAACTGATGGGATAGCGTCATTTCATTGAAACTAACATAATTAGAACTGGAAGGGTAACAAACGACTTTTCTGATGATTTCGGGAGATATATTGAATATCTTGTTCCCCTGAGATGATAGGAACATATCCCAGCATTCATCATAAGCTTCTCTGAGCCAAGAAATGAATTTGACCACTGGGTAGATAGGGGGAGTAATTTGGTGATACAGTCCTGACAAAATGACTCTGAACCTGTCCCTACTTTCCACATGCTTCCTAAAAAGCTCTGGCTTGACACTACTAATGAAAAACAGGTATTGTGGGTCTCAGATGTGGACTTGTAGGTCTGTGAAAGGCTCAGGTCCAGGAGCAGCCCTGGACTTACGAGCTTGAGGGGTTTCGGGCTCTGACTTCTTAACTGTAACTTTACCCATGACCGTTATGAGAAATGAAAAAGTGGAAGGAAACTAGATAGTGAAAAAGTGATGGAATGCCTGCGCAGTAAGGACCATGCTCGGGGAAAACAATGCAGGGCAGTTGAAAAGGACTTGGCAGGCCTGGAACTAGGTGCTCACGCTTTTGCTATACAGTATCCTGTAGAGACAAGTATTTTACCATAGTGAATTACAAGATAGGGTTATACATCTTCATATTTCCTGGAAAATGAGAATAGGACGACACTAGTAGGGCTGACATCATAAGGACGTCGACACTGAGATGCGTGGCATCTGGTTATTCACTATCATATTTCGGTTAGGTGCATACCATGCATCAGGTTAATTTCTGGTATTGGTCATGTACTAGGTGTCCTAGGACTTACCTTACCGTTGTATTCATAGCGACAGGTGTCCTTCATGGTCGGGCCGACTAGAAAAGCTGGCGGGATTTTGTAACAACGTCAACCCTGCAGCCATTCCCCATAGAGTATTTTCCTTGGGTCCCATCTTATGCCATGTCACCAGGATTCTGGAGGGGGGAGCTTCCGCCTTACCCCTGCCATCCTTGACTCCCCCGGAATTGTTCACACGCCTTTATCCTTTGAATATGCAGAGTATGGGTGGGCCCCACCTCGTATATTTGTCTTACACCTTTGCCCTTTCTGTGTCGGTTAAAGCTTTGCCGCAAATCTATGATATAATAGAGCACCTTATTCTCCTTTTTATATGGATCTCCTTTCGTATTTACCCATTCACAATTTTAAATATTTCACCAGTCTATGCTATCGGGTGATCTGCCTTTATAAGCTTCTTAGGGCTAAGGTGGTGGATGATATAACAACAGATGTCACCTATGAAATAAAGACCCCATTTCTCAAAATGGTGCCTAGACTGATATGGGTTGCAAAGGTAGTGGGAGCAACTTCCTCTTCCCTTGGAAAATTTGAAATTCGTGACAACTCATCACAGTCTTGTACACATCAAGAAAAAGAGTGGGACAATAGAAACTATCCCTCAAAAATTTGTTCGATGTGGTCATCCAATATAAATGACCACCACAATCACCCTTGTGGAAGTGATTAATAACTTCCTTCGCTTCACTTTCAACAAGACAATTTAGCAAGACACCTCTCGGGTCGTTCCAATATAAAAGACTGTCTAAAATACAATACTTTGAAGCTTTTAATTTCAATAATCTACCTCTTCTTTTAGACACACCTGCCTAAGGGTTTAAATGTTGCAAAAAATAATCTATATCAACATACCAAGGAGATTAAATGAAAATTTGAGACACCTGCATCATTGAATCATCAACTTCTTCATCAAAAAGTGCAGAAAATATCCAGGCATGCAGATTAGATTATGTCATCAACTTTTCGAAACCCTGCCTCGTGATCAAATTTTTCAGATTGATCTCTAAAATATACTCGAGCATGGTTGCAATCCATTTCCATTGCCTCCCTTCTAGATGATTTTTCATTTGCACATCTTTCACCGTTGCATTCAGAACATAGGCTATGATGTGAGAATGTAAGATGTATACCCAAAAGTCCTTCAATTCTTTCACCAAAGATAAGGCTTGCTTATCAATTATTTTTTATCTTAGCACTGCATCTCTTATGGTCCAGCTGAAAAAGGAAATTGGTTGCTCCATCCTTGCATCCTTTTTCTGCATTATTACAGTAGCCAAAGAGTGCTCAGAAGAGAATGAAAAAATTATGAAATCTGAAGAATAATCATGGCTCATCAATTTCAGAGCTCATGTTAAAGCAAATTTGACTGAATTAAATGACATCTTCTCATGTTCTGACCATCTTACCTCGATGTCCTTATTCAACATAAATGTCATATCTCTAAGCATTAGGGGAATTTTGAGGTCTAAAATAGGCCTCCTAAGTAAAATGTACAGCCAAAATAAACTTAATGAGAACCAATAAGATTCAATATAATGATGTCAACCATGGGGGATGATTCACCAACTTTGGAGTAAAAGATTAAAAAGACAAAAAAATAATAAAATAATAAAACTATTTTTTCAACTCGTATTTTCAACTTATCTCCCTAACGGTTTACTCAAAGTTTGAGCGGGAGTACTTGTTGGATGCAAAATTTAATTCCTCATCCAAGGAGTACCCATGTTGCATGCTTTTGATGGACACTGCTACATGAAAAATGAGAAATACATGAAAAACATGATTTCAATCATATTTTTCAGGTATTTCTCATTTTTCAGATAGCAGAGTCCATCAAAATTATGCAACATGGTTACTCCTTCGATGGGGAATTAAATTTTGCATCCAACGAGTATGCTTGCTCGAAATTTGAGTAATACCTTAGGGAGATATGTTCAAAATACGAATTGAAAAAAGTTTTTTTTTGTTTTTTCCCTCTAAAATTTGATGATGTAATCAAATCTTATTTTATTATTTCCCCTAATGGTGCTCAACAAGATTGGGGATGAATCTCCTCAAAATTTTTAACTTTCCATTGAAATATTGAATCTCATTTTTTTCCTTCGTAAGTACAATTACTGAATATCTTCGATCCTGGAGGGATCAATGCAAATGCCACATTTTGAGCTAATGTTCCCAAGTAATTTTCCGTCCTACATGGGAGATAAAATTTTCTTCGGATTCAGCGAGATGTCAAATTTTCTGTATTTTTGAAACACTATCTTCAATTGGTGTAAGTGCTCATCATATGACTCTGAAAATACTTCAATGTCATCAAGGTAAACTACAAGAAATACATCATTCTCATTCGAGAAATTGATGCCCATATCCCGTTGAAAAGTAGCCCCTGCATTCTTAAGCCCAAATGGCATTTTGGCGTACATGAATGTACCCCATGGCATGGTGAAAGTTGTTTTATCTTGGTCATATTCATGCACAAATATCTAGTTGTGTCCTGAATATATGTCAAGAAGTGACATCTTTGAAGCTCCAAAAACCCTCTGCAAGATGTGGTCCATCATCGGGAAATGATAATTTTCCTTTAATGACACCTTGTTCAAATTTCTGAAATATATATAGAGATGAATCTCTCCTTCCTTATTCCTCAATGTCACAAGATTATACATCCAATCTAAAAATCGAATAGGAACTATAATACCAGCCTTGTAAATTCTATTTACCTCTTTTTCAATCGATGGAAGCAATTTGGGATTTATTCTCCTCAACTTTTGGTGGAAGGGCTTTTGATCCATCTTTACTGGGATGGTGTGTTGGATGATATCTATGTTGTACACCTTTAGGTATTAATATTCCCAAGTGAAACATAAAAAAAAAATCACTCAATAGAGTTGTATATTTACCTTTAAACTCAGGGGATAAATATCTTGATAGCTTAACCATCTTGGGGTTATCCGTTGTACCAATGTTCACATCTTCGACATGTGCTTCTGTGGGGACCATTGTTGGCTTTTTAGCCACATCATCATGATAAAAAAACTCTTCCAAAGGAACTAGACCTCATGGAATGTTTATTTCCTTCAACTACAACACTTGAACTTTAGTAGCCTCAATTATATGATCATCTTCATTGTACCCTTCATCAATCTAGGAGTTAGAAAACTCCTCCTCCATCCGCATAATTTTTTTTATCTGTGTGTCATCCCAAAATACTTTCCAATATCTTAGATTGTAAGGGACATGTAGGTCATTCTTAACATTAATTTCAAACTTTTTAGTAGCATGAATAGGAATCTTAAAATTGTTGGCCACTGTGGAAAGTGAATTAGCCATCAAATTTAGACTTATAGGAATCAAAGACAATGTATATTCTGGAAAAGTTTTCAAAACATAAAGAACAACATTATGATAAGTTGTCATCCTAGGTTGTTTCACCCAGTATTACCCTTTTACCTACTTTACTACCAGCTCAGATTTTCCATATACTGTGATTCTTTTCATGCTTAGCCTTTTCAAAATTCGGAGACCAGTGATCAAGGCCTCATATTCTGCTTCGGTTTTATAGAAATCAAAGAATAGCTTGTAAAGAAATAATATTATATTCCTTGGGACTTTAGCTCACTCATGTATAGGGCTACAAATCCATATTCTAATGCCAAATCCATTGTTTCCTAAAGCACCATCGAAAACCATGGTCCAAAGACCCTCCTCATCGTTTGGAAACTGAAATTCTGTGGGCTGAAATTTTTATTATTTCTGATCGGCAGTCTCAATATGATCTTTACCTTTCTCTAATTCAACTTATCTCTGCTATGACACTTCTATCTTTTACTCTGAAGTTCTTGGCTACAAGATTTCAGAATTCTGATTTTTTTTTCTTCATTCAAGGTTTCTTAGACACTATTTGACAACTCGAAAATTACTTCACCTTCTACAGGCTGAATATCTAGATCATTAATGACAATATCATTATACAATATAAAGGACTCAAAATCAATATGCATAGAGTGAATTGGGTGATTATTAGTCTTATCCTTACTAGTGATCATGTGTTTCATTTTCACTTCTTCGTATAGCTTCCTAACTTGGAAAAATACCAAAATTGTTGCATATGTGATCAGGAGTTCATAAATTTTTCTCAAATTTCAAAAATTTGTAAACTGTGTAGAACCTGGGCGACTGGGTAGAATCCATATTCCTAATTATGGCGCCGTGAATGGCTCGAAAAACCTATGTCGTATGAGGGAGATATAGTGTTCTCATTGATTTCCCAAACAACTAAATTTTACAATAGATTTCACTGGGATGCCCTGTCAGCATAAGGGTGCATAGTCAGCAAAAAAGGAATATTCCTATGAATATTTATTTTTCTTCGAGCTAGTCAGAGGCTGACAAGTGGTGCTATGTGATCGGGTGACAAGTTTTACGTTTGGTTTTTGTGGCCAATTGGAGGGTGACGCGTGGCCAACCCTAAGGCCGCCACATGTCCCCTGGAAGGTGGAATAAAATTTTATGGAGGCTATTGGGTTTGACCTTGCAACCTCCCGTGGAGCAACCACCCACCACAGCTAATGCACTGCGCATTATTTCTTAACCCATAAGGGTCAAATTTTATATTTGAGTTGTAATACTTTTGCAAGTGGGGGTATGGACCATTGGAGGTCCCAACCCATCGGCGGTCCAAGTGTTATGATCACATTGCATAGCCACAAACCGTAGAAAAAAATGTTTAACCAATGGCGACTTCGCAGACTCCACAACCATTTTATGTTTTAAACTTATCACATGTAACTGTTACGACAGAGATCTCCGCGTGGTTAGGATTAATCCACTATTAACTACGGTCTAGTTACTCTTACCTTGGTTTTTGGCGTGAGTTCCACTTGTATTTATTATAACCAAGGACTTCGGGGGTTTCCATGTGGCCACCCCCATTCCTTAACATTTAATTTTACAGTTAGAACTGGTAGTAAGATAGAGCACGCCCCAAATTTTAGGGTTTTGTCCATTTTTAACTGCAGTTAAGAGTAGTTCTCCACAATTAGTCTACATTTTCTAGGAATTATTGGGAAAATGACTTGGAGGGTCAATTTTTCACCCAAATGGAGTGAATAAAGAGTCTATCTAGACTAATTGGAGCATTCTGGAGTCATTGGTGCAGAGAAAACAACCATTAGAGGCCTCTAAATGCATGTATTTGAAAATTTTTGAGCATAATGAAATATGGACATGCCATTGGGAGCTGGACCAGTAGATGTAGCCTAGGAGGGGTGAACTGCTTCATCATGCCTGTTGTGTAAATGTTATGTGTGGTTTTATTTATCTATTATACATTGTTGTTCATTGTTATTTTCTCTTATTTTCATGCTTCTAATTCACAAAATCATCTAATTTTCATGGTTAAATTTATCAAACCTTAAGCAAACTATGGAGACAAATATGTGCATGTTTTATAACTGAAAAAACACTTAGCACAACAAACTAATACAGTCCTTTCAGATCAGGTTGGTATCAGAGCTAGAGTGTATTCTTTATTGTTTTTTTGTGCAAATATTTGTTTAACTATGTGCAAGTTTTCACATGCTTACTAGGCTCAAGCTCGAGAGAGGATAAGTCAAACTGGTGGAAGCAAGAGGGTCTAAAAGGGAGCCACAACAAAGGAGGGCAATATTTCCACAATATCCACCACCTAGTTCACCTCCTAAGGAATCAGAAGTAGTATTAAGCATGCCTCGAGAGGAAGAAGAAATCCATGAAGAAGTTGATCCCAAAGAGGAAGAAAGAGTGTTTAGTAAATAATTCCTTGACATGACTGAGATGGTGAGAATCATTTATCAATAAAGGAATGATAAATGGGAAGGAGAAGGATCCAAACTTCACAACGAATAAAATGGATCATCAGGAGGTCACAATGATGAATATAAGTCAAAGAAGGGCAATGGAAAAAATGGAGGCAGTGGAAATTCACCATCCTAACCCTCATCATCATCATCCTCTACTTCATTTTCAGTACATCAGTCACAAAAGTCAAAGAACACTGGTAAAAGTCTTTTTTTTAAACTTGATGTTAAGTTTAAATTTCAAATGTTTAATGGTGAAGTCAATGCAGAAAATATTGATAAATGGATTAGGAAATTTGAGGTCTATTTGAGAATCTAGAACCTTTAAGATGATGATACCAAAATCCAATTAGCTTCATTGAGAATGGAAGGTGCAGCACTTGTTTGGTGGGAAGACAAGACAAAGGAGGAGATCAAGAAGCATGGTAAGATTATTCTATCATGTAATGATTTCATTTTTGCAATAAAATGACAGTGTTATCCATTAGCTCATATGCAAGAAGCCATAATGAGCTGGAAAAACTTTAGACAGTTGAAAGGACATAATGTGCAAGAATACACCAAAGAATTTAGAAGAAGAGCTCTCCTATTACGGGTAGATTTGCAGAGCCAAGATACTTTGCTCAAGTACATAGGAGACTTACATAGCTACCTTAAACATACTATCCTCATTTTTAACCCCACAAGTCTAGATAAAGTATGTGTTCAGGCCACACAACTAGAAGCTAGAGGGAAAAACATTTCTGATGAGGGTAGGAACAAACCTTTTAAGGGGAAAAACAAAGAGAAGACCTAAAAAGGTAAAAGCAAAAATAATTCATCTATTAAGAAAGAGGGAGAAAATGTGGTTTTTAAACATTGTTCAAAATAAGGCCATAATGAAAATGAATGTTCGAAATTACATCTTGAAAATAAGCCCAAACACTACAACAAAAAAGGGAAACAAAAAACTGCAGCTACAAATCAACATGATTTAGGAGAGGATTCAAGAGATGAATCTAAAATTATAGTCGTGGGATTGAATAACATGAAGGGGAAAGAAATTGAAACTAAAACTCGTACTAGTACATTAAACTATCACATACATACTCCAAATGAATAAGAGAGAATTGAACTATTTCACGTGAGGGCCATATCAAAACATAGCTAGATTTACACATTGTTTGACAGTGGGTCACAAGAAAACTTAATCACTGAAGACTTGGTCAAGAAACTTAATCTTGAAACCATACCACATATAAAACCATATCCACTTGGTTTGATGTGTAAGGATGCAAATTTACAGGTTTCAAAGAAGTGTATATTGTGGTTTGCAATAACTGCACATTTTTTTGACACGGTTGAATTAGATGTGGTTCCACTTGACATAACAGGTATTGTGTTGGGGAGTCCTTACTTTTATGACAGGAAAGTGATCTTCCATCGCCATGAGAACAAATACAATTTATTCAAATATGGAAAGGAGTACATTTTTAGAGCACATAGCCAGAAGACAAATTTTGCTATGGTAAATGTTGGACAAGTAAACAGGCTAGTAAATTGAAGTAAGAATTTTTTTCTTCTAATGATTAAACCTAAAGCTGATGTTAATCAATAATCATTTGAGGGTTGTGATCCTAAGTTGAAATCATATTTATGTGATGTAGTTTATGCGCATCATGAGATGTTTCAGAAGCTAGTAGCATTGCCTCCAAAAAGGTAGATTCAACCTGAGATTCAGTTGTAGCAAGATTATCCTCTTCTAAACATTGGGATGTATCGCATGTCGATAATGGAGAAAGAGGAAATAAAGAGGAAAATCAAGGAGATGCTGGAAAAAGGAATCATAAGTCCAACCACTTCTCCATGTGATTCACCCATAGTCTTGATTCCAAATAAATATGGGACTTGGCGCATGTGTGTAGACTTCAAAGATTTGAACAAGATAACTGTAAAGAATCGATACCCACTCCCAAGGATAGATGATTTGCTTTATCATTTGAAAGAACAAAAGTTTATCACTAAGTTAGATTTATGAAGTGGATATCATCAAGTAAGAATTGCAGAAAGTGATGTATGGAAAACTGCATTCAAAACCAAACAAGGACTCTTTGAGTGGTTGGTTATGCCATTTGGTTTGTTAAATGCACTGAAGAATTTCATGTGTGTTATGGATAGTTTTCTGCGTCCATTTATTGATGAATTTGTGATTGTGTACTTAGATGACATACTAATTTTCAGCAAAAGAAGAGAAGAACATGTCTTGCATGTGAATAGGGTGCTTGATGTTTTAAGAAAGAGAAATTATTTCTTAAGATGTCAAAGTGTGAGTTTGGAAAGACTTCTTTGGTTTATTTGGGACACATTGTAGGAGGAGGAAAGTTGAGAATTGATCCTTCTAAAGTGGAAGCCATTATTAATTGGCCCACTCCAAAAACAATAACCGAGGTAAGAAGTTTCTTAGGTGCAGCTCAATATTTGAGAAAGTTTATTGCTAACTTTTCTGCCATCATAGCTCCTATGCATGTAGTGACAAGTGTGAAGAAAGGCTTCCAATGGGGAGGAAAATAACAACAAGCTTTTGAAGCTTTGAAAGACAATATCATTTCAGCTCCAGTCCTTGCATTACCAAATTTGAGACATCCATTCGAGATACAAACTGATGCTAGTGATTATGCCATAGGCACAATTCTTTTGCAGCATGGTAAGCCTATAACTTTTCATTCTGAAACATTCAATGGTGTTGTAAATAATTATCTTACATATGAAAAAGAGTTTTATGTATCGATACAAAGCATCAAGAAGTGGAAACACTACTTGATGGGTAAAGAGACGATTATACATATGGATCATCAACCATTACAGTACTTGCAGTCGAAAAAAAAATTGCAACAATCACAACATTTCAGGTGGATGGGATTTCTTCAACAGTTTCACTTGGTTATAAGGTACAAGAAAGATATTTTCAATAAAGTTGATGATAGGCTTTCATGACCAATTATAAGTTCTTGTACTTTACTAAAAACTGATCCTATTGTACATAAGAGTTACATAGAACAATATGCACATGATGTTGATTTTCAATATGTGTATGCTAGTTTGAGTGAATGGAATCAAGTTGAGGAAAATGATTATCACATGCATAAATATTTTCTGTTTCATTTGGGAAAACTGTGTATACCACAAGGAGAGAGGCTAAGTTTCATAAGAGAATCTCATTCATCTCTTATTGATGGACACTTTGGGGTAAGAAAAATAGTGGCACATCTATAGAGGTATTGATATTGGCCTCGCATGATAGATAGTGTGTCGTGTTTTATAAAAAGTTGTTCTATGTGTGCAACAAGAAAGCCTACCAATAGGAAGCTTGGGTTGCACATGCCACTATTAGTACCATCAAGGCCATGGGAGAGTGTCTCCACAAATTTTGTTGGAGGTCTACCTATGTCAAGAAAACAACATGACTATCTTTATATAGTTGTGGATAGCTTTAGAAAAATGTGTATACTTATGCCATGTAACAAAACCATTACTGTTGAACAAACTGCTGAAATTTATTTTCAACATGCATCGGTTAATTATGGATTGCCTAATTCTGTTGTTAGTGACAGGGATTCCAAGTTCATTGGGAATTTATGGTCCAATCTTTGGAGTATAACAGACACAAAGCTAAAAAAGAGTATTAGTTTTCATCCGCAAACTGATGGCCAAACCGAGGTGGTGAACATAACCGTTGTGCATCTATTAAGAGGATATTGCAGCAAACATCCCAAGTTGTGGGAGGAGCAACTACATTAGATTCAACACACTTACAAGCGAGCAAAGCACTCTTCTACAAATACATCACCTTTTGAAGTATGCTTTGGGTATTTTCCAAAATCGCCATTAGACTTCATCTTTGAGAAGGATATTTCAATTTATGGGCATTGTGATATTGACAAGGCTTGAAATTTCATTGACCAAATTCAAATTATGCATCAACAAGTTCAAGAATAGCTTGAGAAAAGTCAAAGAAAATACAAGGAGAGCTATGAAAAACATAGAGTTGATCACAAGTTTCAAGAAGGAGATGAGGTATGGTTGCACATAAGGAAAAAAAGGATGCAAGGGGAAGGTTAAAAGCTCAAACCCATTCGCTATGGTTCATTCAAGATCATAAATAAAGTTGGTAACAATGCATTTCAACTTTACTTACCTTCATATATGCAAATGTATTTAGCTTTTAATGTTGAAAACTTAAGTTTGTATTAGCCACCTTTGATCGATGATCAAGGAAGTGATATTCAACTGCCTTCTATTGAATATTTCTCCCCAAAAAATTTGGATGAGCTCAAGGAAGATACAATTTTTGATAGGAGGACAAGAGCATCCAAGAGGGGCAGTGTTGACTACCTTCGAATTGGGCTCAAAGGTAGTAAGCCAAGCAAGGAAAAGTGGATGGAAGTTGCAAAGGTGAGGGAGCTATACCCTCATCTAATGAACAGGTAATCAAAGTATTTTGGGGTCCAAAAGCTTCCCAATGGGGAGGAGGGATTAGGAGTTCATAGATTTTGCTCAATTTTCAAAGTGCTCAAAATCGTGCCAAACCTGAGCGACCGGGTAATCTCGTCTTCCTGATTCCAGTGCCATGAACGATTTGAAAAACCGATATCGTATGAGGGAGATATCTCAGTCTGATTGATTTCCCAAATAGCTAAATTTTGTGACAGGTTTGACTGGGATGCCTAGTGAGCATAAGGGTGCACAGTCAGAGAAAATGGAATATTCCAAAGAATATTCCTTTTTCTCCAAGCCAGTTAGAGGCTGACAAGTGGCGTTATGTGATTGGGTGATGAGTTGTACGTTCGGTTTTTGTGGTCATTTGGTGGGTGACAAGTGGCCAGCCTCGAGACTACCACATGTCCCCTGGAAGGTGGAATAAAATTTTATGGAGGCCTCTAGGTTCAACCCCACAACCTCTTGTGGAGTAACCAACCACCACAACCGTTGCACTGTGCGTTAGTTCTTAACCCATAAGGGTCAAATGTTATATTTGAGTTGTAATACTTTTGCAAGTGGGGGTAGGGACCGCCGGCGGTCCCAACCCGTCGGCGGTCCAAGTGTTATGATCACATGGCAAAGCCACAAACCACAACAGCAAATTTTTAACCAATGGTGACTTCCTGGACTCTGCAGCTGTTTTATGTTTTAAACTTATCACATGTAACTGTTACCACAAAGATTTCCAAGCGGTTAGGATTAACTCTTATATTAACTCCAGTCTCGTTACTCTTACCCCAGTCTTTGACCTAAGTTCTGCTTGTATTTATTGTAACCATTGGATTCAAGGGTTGGTATGTGGTCACCCCCTTCCCTTAACATTCAATGTTATGGTTAGAACTGGTGCTAAGTTAGAGCGCACCTAAAATTTGAGGGTTTTGGCCATTTCTAACAGCAGTTAAGTTCAATTTTCCACAATTAGTGGAGGTTTTCTAGGAGTTATTGGGAAAATGACTTGGAGGGTCAATATTTTGCCCAAATGGAGTGAACGAAGAGTCTATCTAGACTAATTGGAGCATTCTGCAGTCATTTGGTGAAGCAAAAACATCCATTAGAGGCCTATAAACACATGTATTTGAAAAAGTTTGAGCACAATGAGAGATGGACATGCCATTGGGAGCTGGACTAGTAGATGTAGCCAACGAGGGGTGAACTACTTCGTCATGCATACTATGTAAATTTTATGTGTGGTTTTATCTCTCTGTTATACACTATTTTTCAGTGTTATTTTCTCTTATTTTCATGCTTCTAATTCACAAAATCATCAAATTTTCATGGTTAAATTCCTCAATCCTTAAGCAAACTATGGAGACAAATATGCACATGTTTTATAACTGAAAAGACACTTAGAACAACAAACTAATACAGTATTTTAGATCAATATGAGAAATCAATCTTTAGAGTACCCCATAATTTGGGTCCCCAAGACCCTGAAAGAAGCATGCCATACCTTGGAGGTATGTCCTCAACTACAACATCCATCAATACATTTTTGGCGAGAATATGATCCAAAGAAACAACTATGTCTTTCATAAGACCAAGGCATCGGACTCTACCGTAATCAAACAAATAGAGGTCATGATAGGGTCGGGTTATGTCCAACACAAAATTATACATGATAGCCTTCAACATTAAATTATGTGAGGCCCTGGAATCTAGCATGGCATTATGGAGATTATAATCATGAACTCTCAAGCTAAGATAAAAAGGAGGGATTTCACTATCATCAACATTTCCATCTACGGCTGGACCAAATAAAATTTCATGATGGTCATCCCTAACATTAACCACATGTGACATGTCATCTACTTTAAACATCTTGGAAATCTAATATTTATATATATCATTCTCAACAAGCTCAGTGAGAGGAATAAACACCTTTAACATAGAAATTTCACTCTCCAAGCTAAAAAAGTTAGATTGTTTATCTACCTATTTCACGATGGTATCTTGCTTTTGAAGTTTCTCTTTGGTTGGAGATTCCTTCCTTTGCACTTCTTTATCCTTCTCTCATGTACCTATAGATGGATCACTATTTTTCCTCTGATTTATGGCTCCAGGCTCTGATTTTTCTCTGATTTTTGTTGTGTTGTCCTATTTTGAGTAGGAGTGATAGGAACATCTTGATTTCTCAAAGTGTATTGTGTCTACGCTAGACTGAGAAAATCTAGATACCCCCTTTGATAGTCGTATTTTACTACCAACCCATCATCATTTCCAAGTACAAGTTCATGGTCATGTGGCACATAATTTTATTCAGTATACTCATCACCCTCTGTAACATAAATAGGTCCCTGATATTTTGAAAAGAGAAGGTTATCTTCAAATTGTGGAGTACTTGTGGAGTACTAAAAAGGTATGTTTTTGATGATTATTTCAGTGGCTTTTTAGTAGAATTTGTAAACCTTTTTGCATCATGAATTTGGAAAATAATAAGGAATTATAACAAAACATGTGAGAATTGATATGCAAGACTTAACTGCTGATAATGGTTATTTTTAAATGAGAAAAAGGCAATTTCCGCTCAAGGAAGAACAAAACAGAGATAACTCTGTCCTACAGAATGAAACAAATGCAAACAAACTAAGCAGGAAAGTGATGACCCGAGAAAGAAGGAAGACATCAGCAGCGCAAAAGAAAGGAAAGATGAAGAATTAATAGTTTGGCGAATCTCGAGGATCTTGATCACGAGGGATTCAACCATTTGCCTCTTGTTACTTGGACATCTCCCGTAGTCACCTATAAAAGGGTTGTAGCATTGGCTTAAGAATAAGAAGGATACGCTTCTATGTAATTCTGTTAAACAACAATAAACGATTATCAAGTCTCGAAAGTGGCGGTCATATATTTTGTATTTTTGTGAGTAAATTAATAAAAGCTTGGTGATTATTTCATCTCTGCGTCTGGATTAACTTAAAGCGGTGTATCCTTGGAGGCTAAGGGCCCGACCCCGGAGGACACTTGCTTCTGTACCATTACGACTTGATTTCTGCATGGTTTGTTTATCATTGTTATTTGGTAATTTGATATGCTTTATAATTTGATATCACATGCTCTGTTAAAGATTGAATCATTGAGGTTTTTTTACAGATAGAATTGTGTGTTGACTCCGTATCAAGTTATTAATCTTTTCAAGAGTTAATTGCATGTTCTTACTGTTCTGTTACAGAGCTGTTATATTGACATTCGTTTCATACATTCGTTTGAGGTAGTGTTCTTCATAATCGTTGGATTCGTATCTATTTGGAAACATGTCGTATTCTCGTTGATTAATGTTGATCGTACTATTATTCCAAATGTTGTGTGCGTTTTCTCGATTTATTAGTGCTGCTTCTATAATTTATCAATAAGCACTAATTTCATTAGTGTGTTTCGTGTGATTTTCCTTAAGAATGAAAGATTGTTATTTGATTGCGAAGAGTGCATTTGGGCCATTAGATTAGGCTTGGTTACAACTCGCGGACTTAGTTATTCGATTGCCGTTCCATTTTAGATTTGTTTGTTTATTTTGCATCTGTTGTTCAATTCTTTACGTGTCAGTTTCCACTTAATCGCATTTGTTGTTTTAGCGTGAGACATGATCTACAATAGTGAGCAAAACAACAATATTCAGCTCCTGCACCTTGTCTATGCTCTAATTTCCTTTCCATCTGTTTCCAAAGGGATGGGTTATCGCTGCCGAACCCTTGACTGATAAGCTGCCGAGTTTTCTGAATGTGTGATTTATTCTTTTGAAGTAATTTAGTTATAAACAAGCATCCGTTTACTCTTGTATTTCTTAGACACTGTACTACTAGCATTACTCTGACAAGTGATAGCCTCAGATTGAGACACTCTTTGGAATAACAAAACGCTCCCGGGTTGACATATTAATGTGAGGTAATTAGAGGTGAAAGAGACCCTTTTTATAGCTCTACATTTTGGCGCCGTTGCCGGGGAAAGAGTGTAGCCATTTGTCTTTCTCAGAGTAGTGTACGAGCCTGCTAGGGAGGAGTTGGATTCTAAAAACGGAAGGTAAGAACCTACGTGCGGAGCATGTAAAAACCCTGCTCCACTATCCGCTTTCCTAACAGATTTGTTTTTGCTTTGTTTGAATAGAAGTTGGTAGTTCATTTTTTGAGTGCATGACTAAGCAGAAAAGACCAGAAAAGAATATCAAACCCCCATCCAAACCTGAAAAAGCTAAGGGGCCGGTGACCCTTGGCCGAACGACCTTCATAGACGAAATCTACAAGAAAACAGAGTCTCAGCCATCAGTAGGCTTCAAGAAAAACACGTCCAAACCGCCTACTAGTTCCCTTCAGGCCACAGGATCACCATCTGTAGCCTGTGCTGAGGTGCATAGTCAAACTGAGGAGCAGGACTTTCAAGAAATTGAAAATTCTACTCCAGAACTATTGCAGGAAGGGAATTCCAACAACTTTTGTGAAGGAGAAGGAGAAACAGGGGAAACCGGAACCAAAATCTCCTATTGAAACAAATCAGCCATTACATAGCCTAGATAAGGGGAGTGCTGCGAAAATCATCGTTGAAGGAATCCAATCTCCTCAGACATCTGGTATTCTCATTATTCCAGATAAAGGAAGTGCTATTAAAAATATCCCTGTCAAAACCATTCCCTCTCAACCTAGGAATACCCTCCTAGATATCCCAGAAGGTTATTGGCATATATTCGATCCCATGGCTCAGAACCAGCCAAATACTCAAACCTCTACATTACAATATCCTATAGCGGATTCTACAGCAAATGCACCCATGAAAGCTATCCCTCTTCAGCATATCCCTACATTTCATGGTCTCACATCAGAAGATCCGGATGCATTTTTATTCGAATTCGATGTGTTATGCAGGGGGTATGATTACACCACCGATCCCCAAAAATTGAAATTATTCCCTTCTACATTAAAAGGGGCTGCTTTAAGATGGTTTATGGGACTAGGTGGCGGGGTTATCAACAATTGGGATCAAATGAAAGAATCCTTCTTAAAAAAATATCAGGATTACTGTAGGTCTAGAGAATTAAAAGACGAAATATTCCAAATGACATCCAGACCGAATGAAACATTGGAGGAGTATGTGGAACGTTTTCAGTACAATCTACAAATATCTCCTTATGCATCGCTACCTTTACCTGATAATGTGTTAAAAACTGCATTAATAAGGGGTATGAAGGAACAATGGATTGAAACATTAAACATCATGGGAAAAGGGGACATTTATCAAGAGAATTTTGCTGACATCATTGACTTATGTATCAGGAGTTCGAGAGGCAGCACAAGAATAAAAACGACAGAATATGATCGAGATAACAAAGTATCAGCAGAAGGAGTAACACGTGCAGAAATTGGAAATTTATTAGAAAATTTTAAAACTGATATTATGGGGACACTAACTACACAACTTGATATTGTGCAGGCTAAACAGAAGCAGCTGGAGGCAGAACAGAATTTGGCAATATTCTGCCCCCGATGCAGAAAAAAACATAGCCACAAGGAATGTCCACTGGATAAAGTCCAAACATGCGCCATCTATACAAAAGATCACCTTACGGAGAGCTGCCCCTCACTTCCTGGATTGAAAGCGGTATATAAGGAAGCAGAAGAAGAACCAGAATCGGTGAATTCGATCAACCAGCACCGCCAGTGGCAGCCGAGACAACCTGGTATGTTTCCGGACTCAACCTCTTTCTTTCAACCCCCACAGTATAATGCTCAACAATATGGTATGTGGCAAAATCAATCTCAACCCCCATTTACAAACTGGTCACCACAATCGTTTCCTTCTTCAAATCCATGGCCGAATCAAACAAGCCAAACTGGTTGGCCGAATTTCCCTTACACTCCACCATATTGGAAAAATGGCCCATATCCTTCACAATGGACTCCCTCTACTTCACAAAGTTCACCCTGGCAGACAAGCTGGCAAAGACCGATGTACCACCCAACTGGAACTATTCCGCTCCCTCAACCTACTCTGCCAGCCTTACAACAAAATCCCCAGTCTAACCTGAGACCGCAACTCCCAGCCCAACCCGATCCCAATCCAAATAACAGACAGGTCCAATCTATTCAAATCATAGAATCACCAAAAATAGGACCCGACCTGAGGGAGTGCAATGACCTTCAGTTAAGATCTGGACGTATAATTGAAACTGAGGGAGATAAAACAGTTCATATTGAAGATCAGTTACCAAGAGAACATCAGTTACAACAAGAGGATGTAAATAAGCAACAAACTCATAATCAAGCAACCACGTCCTCTCCTCCATTCCCAGAACGATTAGCCATACCTCGACCCATACAATATCCCGACTTTGACATTCTGGGAGAATTACAAAATCTGTACATAAAAATTCCATTCCTCCAAGCCATTCAAGACATTCCCATATACGCAAAAACTATCAAAGAATTGTGCATAAAGAAACCAAGGAGGAATATAACAAATAATCCAAGAGTC
Organism: Pinus albicaulis; assembly: GCA_034641835.2. Classification (NCBI taxonomy): domain Eukaryota; kingdom Viridiplantae; phylum Streptophyta; class Pinopsida; order Pinales; family Pinaceae; genus Pinus; species Pinus albicaulis. Next base: position 1,692,082,425 of record CM076584.1, on the reverse strand, counting down.
CAAGTAGTCGGTACTTTATCTGACCTATTTTCTGGGAGAAAAACACCCCTTAAATATGAAGACCCAGGGAATCCAATTATAACTGTTCAAATTTATGGTCAGACCCTGTCTAATGCCTTAGTTGATCTAGGGGCTGCAATTAATATTTTAACAACCACTACTTGCCAAAAGCTCGGCATTACATCTGTAGAACCCACCTCTACTCTGTTGGAATTGGCTGACCGATCTGTGGTTAGACCAGAGGGTACTCTACATGATGTTATGGTCTCTGTAGAATCCTGGGAGTATCCAACCGATTTCCTGATAATTAATCCAAAAACCCGACTTGATGGACATCCACTAATTTTAGGTAGACCTTGGCTTGCCACTGCCGATGCCTACATTGGCTGCCGGCAGGGAAATATGACCATAACCAGAGGACCGAATAGCAAGAATTTAGTTCTATATCCTCCAACGCAGCCAAGTGTCACAATAATCAAAACTAATAAGCACCCTGTATCATACCTTACTGATAACATCAGATCTCCATTAACTATACAAGAGGCACTTGATTTCAAAGACCAAACAGAAGATGATGCCATTAATAATTTCATTAGTCAAACTGAATCTCGCACACAGTGTCACATGATAGAAGCAGCATTTGATAATGAATTGGAGGAAGATCCTCTGAAAGATACACATGACCAAACGATACCTGTTACTTCTGTTGCAAATAGTAAAACTGTGGAAATTGCACCGGGAAAAACTTTAAACATCAATGCTAATCTCACACCCGAACAAGAAACTAAGCTCATCCATTTGTTAACGAAATATCAAGAAGCATTTGCATGGTATTACCCTGACATGAAAGGAATTGATCCCCAGTTATGTACACACCACATTTATACAGAAAAAGACGCCAGACCTGTTCGTCAGCCGCAAAGGAGACTTAATCCTCATCTAAAGGATGTGGTAAAAGCTGAACTTCAGAAAATTTTAGATGTCAACTTTATCTATCCTATTTCTGATAGTAAATGGGTCTCTCCGCTGGTGGTGGTACCAAAAAAGAATGGAAAATGGAGAATCTGTGTGGATTATAGGGAACTAAACAAGGCAACATAGAAAGATCATTTTCCTCTCCCATTCATAGATCAAGTATTAGATACTTTAGCAGGGAAGAAATTCTTTTCTTTCCTGGATGGCTTCAGTGGATACAATCAGATTCAGATTGCCCCTGAAGACCAGGATAAAACTACTTTTACTTGTCCCTGGGGAACATTTGCCTATCGAGTCCTACCTTTTGGCCTATGTAATGCTCCTGCCACATTTCAAAGGGCTATCCTTAGCATTTTTGCAGATTTAATAAATGATGGACTTGAAGTTTACATGGATGACTTTACACCATATGGAGATGATTTTGATCCAGCTCTAGACACCCTAGAAAAAGTCCTACAACGCCGCATTGTTACCAGGCTTTGCTTAAGCCACGAAAAATGTTTCTTGATGATGACTGAAGGACTTATCCTAGGACATTATGTTTCAGCAGCCGGCATTCAGGTAGACCCGGCTAAAATCCAAATACTTTTGCTCATTCCCACTCCTACTACTCAAACAGAGGTACGCAACTTTCTTGGATTTTCGGGTTATTATAGACGATTTATAGAGCATTATTCGCACATTGCTGCTCCTTTATATGCATTAACCGGTAACGTTGATTTTCTTTGGACAAAAAAATGTGACCATGCTTTCGAGGATTTAAAGAAGCTCGTATCCACAGCCCCAGTCCTTCGAGGACCAAACTGGGACCTACCGTTCCAGATATCATCTGATGCCTCAGATACAGCTATTGGCGCAGTCCTTGGGCAAGAAGAGGATAAAAAACCATATGCTATCTATTACATCAGCAAAAATTTATTCCCTGCTGAATTAAATTACACTGTTACTGAAAAAGAATTCCTAGCTGTAATACATGCTGTCAATAAGTTTAGACATTATATTACAGGCTATCCTGTTATCTTGTATACAGACCATTCTGCTATAAAATATTTAGCAAATAAGCCTGTCACAAATGCCAGAGTAACTCGATGGTTGATTTTATTACAGGAATTCGACATCACAATCAAGGACCGGCCTGGCAAAGAAAACCCTGTAGCCGATTTTCTTTCGAGAATACCAAAATCAAGCGATGCAACAGCAGTTGAAGATCAATTTCCGGATGAGCACCTGTTTGTTGTTGCCGTTCAAACACCCTGGTATGCTGATGTTGCCAACTACCTCGCAGTAGGTAAATTACCAAAACATTTAACTCCTAATGAGCGCAAGCATATTATTCAGAAAAGTTCTCGATTCTCGTGGATTGGGGGCTATTTGTTTCACACAGGAGCAGACATGCATATCAGGCGATGTGTTAGAGAAGATGAAATCTTTGACATCCTAAAAGCCTGTCACGATGGACCGTGTGGGGGGCACTTCGCTGAGCGCAGAACTGGGCATAAAGTATTGCAGACAGGATATTACTGGCCTATGATCTTCAAAGATGCGAAGAAGTTTGTCCAAGCCTGTGACAGCTGCCAGCGAGTAGGACGACCTGGTCAAGCCGATGAGATGCCTCTGAAACCACAGTTGGTCATCGAACCGTTCGAGCGATGGGCTCTTGATTTCGTTTGACCCATCAACCCCTCATCAAATCAGAAAACATATATCTTGGTGGCAACAGAATATGTCACCAAATGGGTTGAGGCAGAAGCATTGCCAAGAGCCACAGAGGACTCTGTCATACAGTTCTTGTTCCATCTATTTGTTCGTTATGGCCTTCCCAGAGAAATAATTACAGATGGAGGACCACAATTTGTTGGGCATAAATTAGCTGCAACACTTAACAATTATCATGTCCAGCATAAGATCACTACTCCATATCACCCACAGGCGAATGGGTAGGTAGAAAGTAGCAATAAGATAATAGAATCAATCCTAACGAAAACCATTGCGTCACATAGGCGTGATTGGGCTACCCGACTACCTGAAGCACTCTGGGCCTATAGAACCACATGGAGGAGCACCACCTGTTACTCACCTTATCAATTAGTGTTTGGAAAACAACCCATTTTTCCCATAGAATTCGAAATCCAAACATTACGGACAGCACAGGAAGTTGGCCTAGATCTAAGCGAGGCACAACTCAATCGACTATAGCAGATCAATGAATTAGACGAAATTAGGCTCTCTGCACTACAAAATACAGCATTGATTCAACAGCAGCGAGCTAAATGGCATGATGCGCTCATCAAAAACAAAGTCTTCCACGAGGGAGACTGGGCTCTGTTATACGATTCTCGGTTTCAGGACTTCCCTGGAAAACTTCAGACTCGATGGTTGGGACCATACGAAATCCGGAAGGTGCATGACAACGGAACCCTTACTCTAATCACCATTGACGGTTCTGGATATGCATTCAAAGTAAATGGCCACCGAGTCCGTCTCTATCGAAAACCACTCACTCGGGAATCCTTCTGCCAGCAGCTACGCCGAGACACTGATATGGAGATTTTAGGAGAGGAAGAGAAATCTTCCTCACCTGTAATTCATTAAGGGTTCATTTCTTTTTACAATTTGTACATAAGTTCTTGTTTTTGAGTGGTTCTTGTACATAAGTTTGAATTAAATATTTTCTTGTCATTTTTGCTGTTCCTTTTCTTTCACAAAGTTCGATTTTTTCCGTTCTAAAAATAGCATCTGCGTGTTTTTTTATGCTGTTGGCTTTGCTTGTTTTGCTGTTCCTTTTCTAAAGGAACAACATTCTGGATCTCTGCTGTTCCTTTTCCAAAGGAACGGCATTGTTACGTCTTCTGCTGTTCCTTTTGGTTACCACTGTTCCTTTTTCTTCAAAGAAACAACGTTCTTTTATTGCTGTTGTTCCTTTTTCAAAGGAATGGCATTTTGAGTGTTTTTATAGTATTTTTATTTTTGCCGTTCCTTTTCCCAAAGGAACGGCATTTGCATTTTTGCTGCTCCTTTTTCTATCATCCGTCGTTGTTTCTTTTCCAAAGGAACACCACTAGCATACTTTTGCTCTCCTTGTGAAACAACTTATTCCTTTTGCTGATCTAAATTAAGGATGCTTCTTGCCCGTATTCTTTCTAGTCTTTAAGATACAGCTATGTACTTGTGCAATGAATATAAAATCACAACATAACGAAATCCGCAAATCATAAATCGCTATATTTATAAGGCTCTGCATTAGTAAGAGGACGAAAGGAAGGACATATTTATTTCTTATCTTTTGTTGTCATTGTTTTACTAATTTTGCCCTGGTTGGTTATCTTTATCATGCTGATTCCTTTAACCCTCTTTGATTATTATTTAGAAATAAGAGCAAAGGGCTTATATCTTCCTATTGAGATAATAAGACTTATTCCACCATTCCTACTCTTAAGGAGTGTTGAACCACCCTTTGTGTATAAATAAGGAAAAGTACACTATGAAAAAATATATCTGAACATGATATGTGAGATGTCAAATGTAGGATAGGGGGTCTCATCGAGAGCCAGCCTACCATGATCATGAGGATGGAAGTGAAGTGGCATTCCCATTATGGCCACCACACCAGGGATATGGTCCAAAAGGTATATTAAATAAACGAACCTTGGAACAGGAGGTCTCATCACGAGCCGGCCTGCCCACGTTTCGCTCCGTCCTCGTGAATGGCATTATGGTTAACTGGTCACCAAGCCAGCATAATGGTCTACATTTTGACATAACAACATTCCTAAGTATACACAAAGGATCATGGTTCCGAGGGTAAAAAAACAACTCTGCCAAGGTTATGGACACCTGTCGGCAGCAGAGCACTGTTAATGGTATTGAAGTCACCTTGGTTACACCAATGGGTAAGATACTAATACTCTTTTGTTTCTTATATCCTAGAAACTAATCATATATTATTTCCTGATTTATACATCGCATGAACATTTATCATCACCAATCATGGCAAAGGAAGTGACCATGACCACTTGAGATTTGGCAAGTACGATAGATGTCCTACCCACCAGCCTCATATCATAACACAGCAGCCTCTTACATAATACGCGATCAACTCTCCGCCTCGATTTCGGTAATTCGTTGTCCTCCTAAACATGGCATAATTCCATATGCTGTTCCTTTCTGACTCGGTTGCAGATCGGGTGCTGCTCCTTTATTTGCCGGCTGGGACAGCCTATCACATTGTGGGGGGGGGGGAGGTTAACCTCATCATTCCCTGAATTACGTGTCAGCTCACCATTCGGGAAAGATAGTGTACGACGGTTTGGCATGGTTTAACGGCATGGCATTTCTATTTTTATACAAGTTGCTGTTCATAATCCATTTCCGTTGCATTGTTTCATACCCTCTGTTTTTTTTCTTGCGATTATCACCCTCTCCGTGTTTCAAACAACACAAGTAGTTGCTGTTCCATTGAGAATCCGTAGTGAAACCATGGGAGGAAGGGCAATCCGAAGCGAACCTCAGAAGTTGACAATCTCCGCTGCTGCCCGAGAGATCCTAGAAAGAGCAGGCTGGTTGAATTATCTCAGTCGCCTGCAGGAGTCCAATGAAACAGTAGCGATGGAATTTTTGCAGAACCTGCAGGATGATCACTCCATAGTAAGGGGGAAGCGGATAGCGGTCACCGACGATATAATTGCAGAAGTTTCGGGACTACCAGCCACCGGACCAGTATGGACATTAAAGAAGGAAAGATTACAAAAGATCATGGAAATTTTCCAGGACGAAGGCCAGAGCTTGACAATTAAGGGGAAGGGAGTTCTGCCAGCAACGCTAGGAGAACCCTGGACGGAATTAGCAAGAACAGTGCAGAGCTACATCACCTGCGAGGGGAGGAAAGATGTGGTAAGACCACGACATCTTAAAATCTTAGCTGTTTTAAAGCAGAAATGCTCTATAAATCTACCTGCACTTCTGAATTCATTACTGCATGATGCTGCACGAAGCATAAAAAAGGCACAGCATGTAGAGTCAGTCGTCAGTCACCATGGGTTAATACGATTAATAGTTAGTCATAGTCTCACCCAGCAGCAGAGCAGCTGGGAAGAGCTGATTGTAATGGTTGAGGGGGGATTGACAGCACCATCCCCAAAACGTAAGAATTCTACAAGCACACCAGAACGTCCGGCAAAACGCAGAGAATTAGCAAAACAAAAACATGTTGCTAGTGCATCAGAACGACCAGAGATACACTAGGAATCGGCAAAGCACAATCATGCTAGTAATACACCCGAGCAGCCAGAGGAGCCCAGAAAATCAGCCCGGTTAGCTCGGATGAGAGGAAGACTAGAAAAGCCCAGAAAATCAGCCCAGTTACCTAGGATGCGAGGAAGGATAGAGAAGCCCAGAAAATCAATCCGGTTAGCTCGGATGCGAGGAAGGCTGGAAAAGCTCCAGGAAAGCACCAGCCAACCAGTGGTAATTGAGGACGAGAAATCCGAAGAAGAAGCAGCCGAGCATTCGGAAACAGAAATAGAAGCAGAAACTGAACAGGAGGAGGAAATGGGACAGCAGGGAGGTAGCCCATTACAAGACCCAATAGGAGAAGATGAATTGGCCACAGTCCTGGCCAATATGGGTAAGTATGGCCAACCTTCTAATTCAGCAGACCTCCACGACAAACCCCAAGAAGAAAACGCATCTGAAAAATCACATGCAGTAGAGGCAGAAAAAGGGAATCTGCCTGTTCATGATGAAGAAGAGATGAGAGATACTGAACGGGAACAATCTGTTCCCAAGACACCAGAGGAAATTCCAGAGGGAGTAGGAGCAGAAAAAGCAGTTGCCCAGGAAGAGACAGAACCAGTCAAGGTTCCTACCCCAGAACAGCCAGAGCAGAATAGCGAGGAAGCACACCAAGAGAAAGATCCAGAAACTAGTCATGGTCCAAACCGCAGCAGTCAGCCTGCTGTTCCTTCTACTGAAACGGTGGAAATTAAGAAATTGCGAATGGAACGGCAGAAATTATTGAATACAATAACCCAGCTCAGACAGCAAATTAGAATTCTGAAAGCAAACCAGAGGGTAAGAAAGACCGGAGGGAAGAAAAAGAGGGCCAACAATCGCCCTGATGTTCAAAACCCTACTGAAAATCCAGCCGCCGTTCCAAACGATGTTGAGGAACAGCAACAGACTGATATTCGCGTTAAAATAGAAAGGGATGATATGAGGACCAGCGACAAGAAAATCCAGACAGAGGCACCACCCTCAGGGGTAATAAGGGTTCTGAACTCCAAACAACATAATAAGAAAGTTCAGGTAAAACTTCCGGCCTCTACTAACCTATGGAAAAAAGATCCGAAGACAAAAACCTTGCATAAGATGGTGAAGCAAGCCCAGCAAGAAGCCGAACAACTTAGAGAGCAAACGGTTCCTCGAGAAAAATATGAAGAGTTACAACAGCAACTAAGGGACGTCAATCAATCCAAAAGCCAGGCCTTTGAAGGGTGGAAAAAGGAACAAGAGGAAGTTGCACAGGTAACCCGTAGACTAGATACTGTTATCAAGCATATGAATACCTTGTGTTCTTTATACAATGATGTTTTAGCATGTAGGGCCCCTGCTAAAAACTATGCTCTGTTTTTATTAGAATGGTATTTACAATTAAAAATAAAAGCTGTTAAAGCAGGCGCCCCTATACAAATCAACACTGTCAATGACTTTATAGACTGCTGTAAACATTATGGAGTGAAAGTCCAGAGACTGTTGTGTGAACTTTATTTGCATGACCTTGTGCTAAATCAGGAGACTGAGTTAAACCCTGGCCCTTTCATTGGAGACATCCAATTACAAGCATTCATTTCATTCGGGGTTAATCATATTAAGTGGCTCAAAGCCTATGATACTTTCCAGAGTCAGGAAAATGGTCTAGATTTACGGGTAAGGGCTGAGCCTAGGAACCCAGTGCAGTTGTGGAAAGCTCATAGAAACCTCATAAAGACTCCGGGTGTCAATGAAACATTAGGACCCATGCATGAGGCACTTATTCGAGAGAGTTTAGAGTATTTTCTTTCCATCAAAGACCTGGCCATTAATGCAGCCAAATTTCGGTACCGAATCTCTGATCCAAACATCCAGCTCAGGGAACCATTTAAGTATGAGAATTTTGAATTAGCTGCCAACCGTTTGAACCTCTATAGCGAGAGCATTCTGAAAGCAGGGTCATCCTGGTTAGGATATAGATTTCGTACTCCAATTATTTGGCACCCTGCACCCGGATATCAGGCCCTGTATGAGATGCCTGAGGGGCAAACAGGTCAGTTCTTTGACTATCTAATCACTCATCATGGCTGTAGACCTCCGCATGAGACTCCTTCTCTAGCATATTCTCTCACTGCCTTGCATGTCAACTACAATGTTTTCATGAGTACATGAAACAAGGTAAGCAGGGGGGTGTGTGGAGTACTAAAAAGGTATGCTTTTGATGATTATTTCAGTGGCTTTTTAGTAGAATTTGTAAACCTTTTTGCATCATGAATTTGGAAAGTAATAAGGAACTATAACAAAACATGTGAGAATTGATATGCAAGACTTAACCGCTGATAATGGTTATTTTCTGTGCAGGAAAAGGAGAAAACGAGGAATTGCTGCTCCAAAGGAAGAGACAAAGTCGAGATAACTGCTGTCCCTCTGAAGGAGAACCGAATGCAAACAAGGCTAAACAGATTAAAGCAAATCGGCCCGGAAAAAGAGGAGAAGACACCAGCTCGGCGCAAAAGAAAAGAAAAGATGAAGAATTAACAGTTTGGCGAATCCCTCAGGATCTTCGATCCTGAGGGATCGCTGCTTTATTTATCTTGTTACTTGGACATCTCCGTCGTCACCTTTATATAAAGGGACAACACTGTTAGCTTAAGAATAAGAAGGATACGCTTTTATGTAATTTTCTGTTAAACATCAGCTCTGATTATTAAGTCTCGTTGAGAACTGGTTCATTGTATTTTTGACCGATGCATTAATAAAAGCTTGGTGATTATTTCATCTCTGCGTCTGGATTAACTTCAAGCGGTGTATCCTTGGAGGCTAAGGGCCCGGCCCCGGAGGACACTTGCTTTTGTACCACTACGATTTGTTCTGCGTGGTTTGTTTATCATTGTTATTTGGTAATCTGATATGCTTTATAAGTTGATATTACATGCTCTGTTAAGATTAAATCATTGAATTTTTTACAGATAGAATCGTGGATTGACTCTGCATTATGTTATTGATTCTTTCAGAGTTCATTGCATGTTATTAGCCTTAATCGAATATTCTTACTGTTCTGTTACAGAGCTTGTATATTGAACATTCATGTCATACATTCGTTTGAGGTAGTGTTCTTCATAATCGTTGGATTCAGAAATAATAATGTTCTATTTGGAAGCACAATCGTATTCCTGTTGATTAAGGTTGATCAGATTATTATTCCAGCGTGTTGTGTGCGTTTCTGATTTATTAGTGCTGTTCTATAATTTATCAATAGTTAACGCTGTTCCATTAGTGTGTTTCGTGTGATTTGCCTTAAGAGTAAAAGATTGTTATTTGATTGCGGAGAGTGCATTTGAGTTAATAGATTAAGCTCGGTTACAACTCGCGGGACTTAGTTATTCAATTGCTGTTCCATTTTAGATTTGCTGTTCTATTCCAGAATTGCTGTTCAATTCTTTATTTGCTGTTCCATTTAATCGCATTTGTTGTTTTGGCGTGAGAGATGATCTAAGGCTGTAGTGAGCATTGGTAGTCATTGTCTAGCTCCCAGACCCGTGGTCTATGCTCTAGTTTCCTTTCCATCAGTTTCCGAAGGGATGGGTTATCACTGCCGAACCCTTGACTGATAAGCTGTTGAGTTTTCTGAGTGTGTGATTTATTCTTTGAAGTAATTTAGTTACAGACAAGCATTCATTTACTCTTGTATTTCTTAAACACTGTACTACTAGCATTACTCTGACAAGTGATAGCCTCAGATTGAGTCACTCTTTGTAATAACAAAACGCTCCCGGATTGACATATTAATGTGAGGTAATTAGAGGTGAAAGAGACCCTTGTTATAGCTCTACAATCATCTTCCGCTCTTGGACATAGCTCTACTGCAATGGTGTGTGGATTTGTGGTTGAGCTTGTCGATCTAGAGTTCTCTCTGCTTAATCCTAAACTATACCTGTTGTTGTTATCCTCGGAAGTTAAGAGTTCTAACTTGATTGTCTTGCTGCATTTTTGAAATAGAAATTATATAGATCATCTTCTCTACGGTTCTTATCAAATTTTCCAACTTTTCTTCAGATGAACTTAATGGCTCTTCCTTTATTGCGACTCTATTTTCCACTTTATTTTTTTACTTCTTGATTAGAAGATTAGCTTCAATGCTCATTGTATTTTTCCGCATCTCCTCCAATGAGGTAGGATTCCATTATCTAATTTGGTATGAAATATCATGTTCAAAGGCATCTAGATAGTGCCACAAGGCCAAATCAGGTGGAGGTTTGATATTGGCGGGAATGAATTTTTATACCTTAATGAAGCGGGTGATATAGTCTTGGACTGACTCATTATATTGTCTTTTTAGTGAATTATACTCAGAGAATATCTGAAGTGGATTTTTCTTTTCCTCCCACTTGGAAAGGAAAAGATCTATCAACTATTGTCAATTCTACACTAAACGGGTGCCCAAGGCTCTGAACCATTTCTTTATTTCTTGTGTAAAAATCTGAGCAAGGATTCTCACCTTGGAATAATCGTTGTCTATTTCTTCTAAATATATGAAATTTGTGATGTTATCAATGTGCTTCCTCACTGTAACATCAGTGATTCCATCAAATAGAGGAAGCCTTTATCCATAGTTCTGAGGTAAATCTGTGAGTTTTCATGACAGAAGCAATGGAGAAAATATAGCCATGGTTTTTCTAGGAGGTAAGCTTGTAGGTACAACAGGAAGTGCTCGTATTGAAGGTGTTTGTGTAGAAGTTAAAGTAGATGATGTAGAAGGAGTCGTATGGATGGATGAAACTAAAAGAGGATCAACGGACCAGAGCTCTTGCTCATATTATACGAAAGCCTTCTCATAGGTATATTAGAGATGGTTTACTAGTTTTTGAAGTTTATCAAATTGACTCCAAACCTTCCTATCAAAATCTGACTCTGAAATCAATTGTACGGAGGATGACCCAGTTTCAGGCTTTAAAGAATAAAATACAACTTCAGATAGTGATGTTACTTCAAACAATATTAAAGGATCAAATACAATTTCACATAAGGATCTTTCTGATTTGGATCTAAATAGTGATAACTCAAATTTCAGATCAAAAGGAATATCTTCAAGCCAAAAAAATTCAGAAGGAAAATATGTAGAACTTACGAAAGTAGATGAACTCAATTGAGTCTCTAAATAGTGAGTTCTTTGTTTTTTGATGAGTCTCTCAGGATCTTCAACGGGAGAAGCTAGATGTAGATCAAGATTCGATCATGTGTGCCTTTTAGGAGCTAGCATATTCTTGCTTTTGTAGTTTGGCTCTTAGCAACTTGAATCATCGTTCACGAAAACTAGGGCTTATCACCTAAACGCCTACAATTAAATGAAAAAGTAATGATACACCTAGGGAATATATGTCACTTCGCTCCCCAGCAAAGGCACCATAAATGTTAGTCTCCACAATGTCACAAGGCTGAGAAAGGATATCTAGGCAGGTAACCTGAAATCAAGCTTTTAGTTTGGTAGCTAGCCCTACCAAACCATAGAGGGATTTATCTATGAAATCACAGAAAAAGGGTTTGATTGGAGGAAGAGTGGATTTTAGGCTAGCTAGGTCGGCTCTAAGGTTTTGAAATTTTATTGTTTTTCTGCTAGGTCAGGGATGAAAACAAGGTAGCTAGGTCAAATTATCAAAGGGTTACAGCTGCTAATATATACATGATCAAGGTAGAAATTCTTTAATGATTGGCTTTCGGTTTTTTCGGTGTGGTGTAGGGTTTTAAAATGAGGGAGGATATTAATGAGCATGTGTCGTGAATTCTATATAACATAAGGAAGAAAACATAAAATGACATTCCCAAACAAAACAGAGCTTATGAAGAATTCTACTTACCAAAATTTTAGGAAGATCACTCAAGAAATAAAGGTATGGAAAGGGAACATGTATATCACTTATAAAATACTTTAATAGAGAAAATACAACATCAAAAACATACTTCACATGAATTCCAAGATAATAGTTGCAATTTCTCCTTTGAATTTCTGAATAAAAGCTGAAGCACAAGCTATAATAGTCTCACCCTCTCATGTCCAACCATCAAAATGACTAAGGAATGCATACATATAGACAAAATACCATTTCCCTTCTCCAAGGGTTTGAATACTAGAGTGGAGGAGCATTTCACACGATTCCCTCACTTGAAACCTAAAGACTAGGGAGGTTAAGCAAAATATCCTCAAGATAGAAGAACTTATGCATTTGACTATAAAATACATTTACAATCATTTATCCACCTCATTTTTACTCTAACACGCATAATTACACATGATTACATCATCACAACCAAAAGAATTAAAAATTACATCAGTGGAAGTCGAAATGGATTGAGTCAACCCAAAAAAATGGCTTTCAGGAAAAAAGTAGTGAAATATCAGCAAAATGCAACGTGAAAGGATAAAACACAATGAAATTGGTGCAAGAGGCTTTTGGAGGCCATCCCAAGATCCAAATCATGATATGAAAGATGTTGGAGAAATATCTTCTTGTTGGCTACATGATAGAATCCCCAAAAAATGAAAAATAATACTCCAAATATGTATAAGTTATGAGAAATTTAAATATGCAAATAATTTAGCATTTGGAGGCCCCCATCAAAAGCACAGCGTGAGGCACACTACGATTTTGAACTAGTGACTCTATCAAAAATTGCCAAAAAGTCTGAAATCTTCAAAAATATTCAAAATTTCACCAAATTTGCCCAAAATTGTTCCAGACTTGATCCATGAGGACCTGAGACCGAATTCTATGCTATGAGGGAGGCACCAACTAGCAAATCCAACTTACCCTTCTCTTCTTCCTTCATTAGTGTTTCGTTGAGTTTTTCCTCCAATTCCATGATTTTTGAGTGACACTCCTGATTTATGATGTAATAGTGCATGGCCATGTGTCTAAGAATTTTTTTGTTCTTATTAGCCCTCGTATGGAGCTTTTTTAAATTACCATTGACTCTATCAACCCAATACTCCCTTTCTTACTCAATTTCTGTCAATATTAGCTCATCCACTCTCATTTGTGTCTTTGGTGAAGGTGCCTCTGTTTGTTTCTAAAGTGCACTTTTTCAGCGTCTAGTTTTTGGCCTCTTCCTTCTCACCTGATATTCATGCTCATCTCACTCATCTATGTCAACTACTACTTTTCCCTTTATATGCTCTTTTCTAACATCAACTTTATTCCTATTTAAGAGTCGTTAGTTTACCTTCAATTGTACGCTATTCTGCTCTAGGAATCAAATCAAGAAATTGGCCTTGGACAAGTTGCCTTTTAGCTTTCTAATCTCAACATATTTTTCCATGATAACTTGCTCTGTTGTTCTGTGCTCTTCATCCACATCCAAGTCTTCCATGTCAGTGTCAAGATGGAAAGGCTCCTCATCTTGAAAAGGTGCCTCATGTTGCGGTGATAATCTTTGATCTGTTGATGCAGGATTGGCCCCTTCCACAATTTTTGGAGAAAACACAACCCTCCTACCTCTCAGATAGGTTTGGGTCACCACATCCATAGGTTTCCTCTTGACTAAAATTCTTCTAGATGAGTCAATCTCTCTTTTCTTAGATGGTGTTGATGGTGTTGTTGATGATGTACCTTGGCTAGTAGGCTGACTAGCAGGGGGGAAAACACATTGGACTGAATGAATGTCTCCCAAGTGATGATCATCGATGCAAGATCATGAAATACAATGATTTTTATGAGGACATGGTGAAAAATGATGCCTTGATGATCACTCTGTCTATGCTTCACTTTCTTTGCCATTTTAAACAAGCTCTTGTAGAGGTAGTAGGATAAGTTGACAAGTTTTACCCCTCTGAAGTGCATGAGAAATCTGACATGATACTTTTACAATTGCAAAAATATGCCCTTACATGTAAATTACTTCATAATGGCCCTCATCAATCGACCAAACTTATTAAGCAGCTAACCAAAAGGAAAAACTTTCTTAATGGCATCTTTGTAGTGACCTTTGAGGAAGGGTTTGTAATTCTCCACATCCAACTATAGGCTCTTAAACCAATTTTCCCCATTTTTTGGTGTCCATGTAGCTATATCTATGGACTCAGTTGAAATTTTGAAGCTCACCCACGCAATTGTGACCTTATCTCTCCTAATGTTAGTGGAAAACACACTTGTCAATTTCATGTGATATTTCACTTGTTGAATTTTCTCACAAAACTCTAAACATTCTACATTATGAAAAAATTGATTGGCCAGAGAAGAGGAAATCAAATCATGAGTTTTTAGAGGCTCACACCTTGATATTTTACCTCCTTTGTTGTAATATTTCCTTTCTCCCTCCATGTTGATAGTTTGCAAAGAAAATCCCTAGTGGGAAAAAATAGGGAAAGTAGGTGAGGGGATAAGATGAAGGGATTAGGGAATGGATATGAGAGTAGGAAAATTTAGGGAACTATAGAGGGGTTTTAGGGAGCTTAGGGAAGTGGAAAAGGATGAAAATGATGGAGGATTTAGCCTAGGGAGATTATACACTGTCCTAGCCGTAAAACTACCCAAAATGTAGTGTAGAGCTAGGGTTTGGATGTAAGGGTTCATTAAATGAGAGTGAGGGGGTGTGAGGGTTGTAGGAAATGTTTTTAAGTGTGATGGAAGGTATAATGTATAGGGAATATGTGTTTTTACTTGAAAATTTGAAAAAATAAGCTTCACCCACCAAAACACAACGTGGGGATAAATGGAGGCTTTTCACCACAAAAGAAATGAAACAAATGTTTATAGGAGGTCAAGGGTTTTAACGTACTTGTAGACTCATCATTGAAACTTCAATTTCCCCTCAAAACCCTTGGAAACACATGTTATGGTTGTAGGAGTGAAAACACAACGTATTGGTGAAAAAGAAATGTGGCTTCTTGAAAGCACAATGAGGGAGCTTGGAGAACCTACCAATCACTTATTTGGAGTATCCTTTGATGTTGAATGTTCTCAGATAATTTTTACTCATGAGTAAGAGCTCTATGCCAATGAACTGAGTGACCTAAATGATTTTGATGGTCTTTTATAGCTTGTGGAATTCAAATTCTTCATAGTGGTGTGGTGGGCCACCATGTGCTTTTCAAATTTTCTTTGAAAAATTTTCAGATTTGGAACATTAGAAAATATTACATCATATTTTGAAATAAAATTACGTGTGAAAAAAAAAATTATGAGCAATTTCCATATTACTACTCCTTCATTTGCCGGATTTATTAATGAAATGACACATTTTGGTGACATAAAACATAATGACCTAATGGTGATACTCAATTGAATGAGGAAAATGGTGGTATGACTAAGATGAAAATGGTGACTTTGGAGTGATGACTCATCCAACTGATATATTCCAATTACCAGCACGTGATTTATTTTTAAAGGAGAAGTAATAGACCTAGACACACTAGCTAGTGACCAAACTTTTATTTGAAGACCTACTCAGACCATAAAAAATTGATTTGACACCCTAATAAAAACTTTGTAAGAGAACATTTGATCACTAGTGACACGAAGAATTGACTCATGCTAACACCTCTTTGACCAATATTTGAAGACCTATACCAGTGGATGTACACAAATTAGCCATATAAAGTGACATATACGTATGCTAAAAAAAAAAAATAGTACACCCGTACTCAACATAAGACTACAAGAAAATTTTGGAGGAATCCCAAGGCTCTGGGAACAATAGGGTTATTTACTACTCCTTAGTTTCTATATTTCTACACATCAACCATGGAATTTACAAAAATTCATATCTCGGCCCATATCCCAAACCTTCCACTTCCATTTTGACATGAGAAAGCTATTGAAAACATATAAAACACACTTGGAACATTTATAAAAACATAAAACAAGAGAACAACAAAGAAAATTTTCATGCACACCCTCACTTTTGTGGATATTGACTGAACAAGGGGCTTCTAGATCACATACATATAGAAATAACCATTTATAGTGGATATGGAGACTTGATTATGGAAATAGAAATTTCAGATTTTGTATATGTAATCAGATAGACCATCTACAACAAAACTTCCCACTAGCAAAAAAACCAGTAAAGAAGAGGCAAGGGTATTGTGGTTAGTGAAGGAATTGGAAACCCTATGAGCCCCCTATTTCACGTAATGAAGAGTAAGAGTATCCCAAGGGCCTAAGGAGAAAATAAAATGGCGGAATAAATGCAGAAGGAATAAATTTTGACCACCCTCCTCTACTCCACATATTCCACATACTCCAAATATAACACACAGATAAGAGTAGCACCAAATCTAGTAGCAATAACGAAGGAAGAATTATTACCAGGTATCAAGATATTTCATGTATGAGAGAGATTAGAATGAGAAAATGAGTTCACCATGGATAGGATTTTGGATATTTTCCAACCTACTTCAAGGGTTTGGAAGAAATCAAATAGAGGAAAGGGAAGGAAGGAAAAATGGACAACTTCTACAACTATACATAGGAATTCTTATCACAATTTTTTTTTAAGTTAGTTATAATGGCTTTAAGCCATTATTGTGATAAATATCTATGATCTCTATCTTTGGATACATTGTAGAAATGTGTCGCAAAATGTGATTTTATTTGAATCTAAAAATACTACTTAAATTTAACTATGGAATTCATTTTCTAGAATGGACTAACTTAAGTCATATATTTTGAAATAAAACTTATGTTAGACAAAAAAAAAAAATTATTGTTTTTTCTACCTTTTTTATAATTTATCTTAATAAATCTAGATCTACCAAATATCAAGGCATACTCTTTCCTTTCCTAACAGATTCGGAAAAACAATAAATTGTTAAAACCACCACCACAAAATCAGCTACTATTAATTATAAAAATTTTATTTTATTTTATTATTTTTATTTTATAACATTAATAAAAACCTAAACATAATATCTATTTTCCATATATTGAACAAAAAAACCCCTCTCAACATGTTAAGCTTAAACAACCTAATTATTAATTCAAAGAATAATTATTTTTTTCTTATTTTTTTCTTTTTTTTCTTTTTTTTGAATAAGATTGATTCTATTAAAATCATATGGTACAAATGGAGTTACAAGAAAGAGAAACTAGATAGCAGGGAAGCCAAAAATGAACAATCAACCTCGGTCCCATATCTTAGCCAAGAGAGAACAAGGAGGATCCAGAATAGATACCTAGGTACCATGAGTGATGAACACAAGAGAATGCCCAGAATGGGTTGCGTCCTCAATACGAAATTTCTTTCCTTTTTTTTTTGAAAATTTGACCTAGCCATCAAGGGGCTGGGGAAGAAACCATTTGAATATTCTTGTTGATCAAAGGAGGAGTCTCCTTTTCCAAGTCGGAGGAGGCGGACTCATGAGAATGTTTCTGTGTACTCGAGGAAGCATTGGGCCCTCCAGGGTCTGCCATGTTTGTTTCCTTCTCTTGCATCTCTACCTTGTCATCAACTTCAATATCCTCCTCATCTGAGCTGGATGAACCAATTTCATCCATGGGGGGGGGGGATCACATGGTTTCCAACTTTTAGATTTCAGTTTTTTAAGACCTTTCTTCTTTTGGGCAAGGAATACGGTGCAGGTGTTCTGAATATTCTATGTCTGAAGGAAGTGACGACATATGAACATAGTGTTCTCATAATCCAAGGTCTGAGTGCAAACAAAATCTCCAACTTTAAGGATAATCTAATTGGGAAGAACTTTGCTTAAGTCAATCTCAGCACAAATTCTGCCATATGTGTATATTCCTTTCTCTCCCCTGGAGGGATCCGTCGGCAGAAAGTGACCCAAGGTGTTTCCAATCCCTTGCAAGACAGAAAAGTGCCAGAGATGCGTAGGTAGGTTTGGTAATCTAACCTAGGTAGGAATATTGGTGATGACTCTCATATTCGGGTTGAAATATAGGAACCAGGGTGTGGGAAAAAGCCTTGTTGTTTCCCAAAACCATGGGCCTTTAGTTAAGGCCTTTTGGTAGTCTTTGCTGAAAGCAAACAAAAATATGAAGAAGCCCTTAGAGTTGAAAATAACCTTGTATTTGTTAGTCTAGGTAGAGTGAATCCAATGGTATAGATCTGCTGAGTGAGGCCATATTCCATTAAATCGATAGATGATTCCAGAATCTGCATACTTTTGAAGTTGATCGTCCAATGTTGGATGGGAGATTAATATGGAGGGAATTTCCTCCAGTTTATCAACCAAAAATGGATTGGGTGCGTCTGAGGGTTGAGAGGTATTCTTAGGTGGATGTGTGTGGACCGTAGCATTGTAGGAGAAAGCAAGAGCAGAAGATGGCTGCCCTACTACTCCCACACTCAGATGAAGGGTAAAAAAAAGTGAAGCATCTCTTTCAATACTATAAAGAGAGAGGGGAAGAGAGACCTATAGTTGTTTACCTTCATATAGAAGTATTTGGAGAGAAGAGGGCATCCCCAGCCTCAATTCAAGATCTTGCATGATTTTCACCACCAGATCCGTTGAGCGCACCGAATGAAGCATGTTTTTTCAAGTAAGAAGCATGATCTGGATCTAAAAGGAGGGAGAGGAGAGATCTAAAAAACCATGTCCACCCGAGTGAGTCTAAGACAGGAGCGTGATTTGTCCCTGGACTTCCACTACCACGTGGCCATGTTGAGGCCCGATGGTAGAGGAGTCTAGGGATTTGCATTCCAGGGCCATTTCAATGTTGCGAACTTCTTTCTTGCAAAAGCCAGTTCCTTCAGCCGCGATACTGCCGTGAAGAAAAACAATGGCATAGTCTTGGATCTAGCTCTTCTTTTTGAGGTTGGAGGCATCTCATGGTACGTTCTAGCCCTTGTTTCTGTGAACGATGGTGCCTCACTGTAGATCGGTGGAAGCTTCTTCTGCAACGATTGTTGCAGCAGAGATCTGGCTCTCATAATCTCAATTTAAGGCATCTCGCGTCAACATCGGGCTCCTCTTGTAGTGTTTTACAGAGCCTTGCTTCATATCGGTGAGAGTTGTGACTGCATTGATCGCTGCAACTAAGAATGAAGTCACAACGGTGATCTAGCTCTCATAACCTCAGTTGAGGGCACCTTGAGGCAAGATTAGGCTCTCCTTGTGGAGAATGGTGGTGCTTTGCTGCAAATCAATGGGATTTGTGAGTGCAATAACAGCTGCAGTGGGGAACATAGCGACGGTAGTGGTGTTAGAACCTGAAACCCTCACCTTCTCCATATCGCTCCCTTAATTCAAATAATATTAACTTAAGAAATATAATTTATTAATTCAAATAATATTTTCAGGGTGATAATAATCATTTCCCTATTTAATAAAATTATATTTTTTTTTATATTCTGATGTAGAAAATAAATGAAAAAGTAAAATTTATTAATTCAAAAATATTTTAACCTCACGAATAGTCATTACTATATATATATATATATATATATATATATATATATATATATATATATATATATTGTGTTTTTTATTTTTTCAAAAGAAATATTTTTCATTCTTTTAAAAGAAATATATGGAAGAAAATTATATATATGGTAATGTTATATTTTTTGTTTCTCATGTCTCATCTATCCATTAGCTTATTAATTATATTAAAACTTTTGAATATAATACTCTTCATAAATTTAATATCCCTTTAACATGGTTTGTCGATATTGATAGAATCACAAAGAAACAATTACACTGAAAATAAGTAGAAATTGGATTTCAATGTCATCTTAGCAAAGTTCAATTTCGTAAATAAAATGCCGCCCTAAAAACGGAAAAGAAGTTTAAAGAATTTTTTGAGAAATTGGATTCCAATATCATGTTAACAAAGTTGAAATTCGTAAATAAAATCCGGCCCCTAAAACACGGAAACAAGTTTAAAGAAAAAATTGAGTCCCTGTATTTTATGATTTTGTAATAGGTTGGGATTACCATTGCAGTTATATTTGTATCACATATTGGACTTAACATTCGACTTAACAAGCTATAGTTTTACACCAATTTTTGGCCATATAACCTTTTACTATTAGATGGACTAAAGTACACCATGTAAGAGAAATTTTACCATAGTAAAATTGCTCTCACTATGAAAAATAATTTAATAACCCATAGTTTATTAAGTTATTTCTGGTCTAAAGACGAAACCACATGGGGAATAATTGAATAAATCCTTATTTGTTTGATTTACTCAAGGGATAATTAATTAAATCACCATTTAATTAATATTCCTGGTCATATTTAACCAAAATAAGAAAATCAATTAGATAAATCATTATTTATCTTATTATTTTCTAGGAATAATTATTTAAAACATTATTTAATAATATTCCTTGTTAAATTTGACTAAATAATTTATAAATAATTGAATAAATCATTATTTATTTAATTATCCCTTAACCACATTATTAAAATAATAAATAAATCATTTATTTATTTATTATTTCTAAATAAATGGATTTGTCCAACTTCAAATTATTTTTTCCTCCAACAGAAATAATAAAATATTTCATAAAAGTTGGATCTAGATTTGGTTAATAATATTTTAATTATCCACCAATATCTAGACTAACTCAATATTTTGTTATAAATAGAAGGGTTTTTCCATTCATTCACTACCTTTTTTTGCGTAGAGATTACTCTTGATCTATACTTTGGTTTCACTTCGATCCTCCCATCATTGTCATATTTTTCTACTTTTTTCTTGTGAGCTCCCTTTGATTTCCATTTTCTCTGGGTTTTTCTGCACCATCAAGAGAAAAATATCTTAGATCTAAAGCATTAATGACATACAAGAATCCATCCCATTGAGGGGGACTGGTAACATCTTTCTATGTTCCCTTCCCAGGTGTCATAATACAAAAAATTCTTTAAAAATTATTGTCTTGTTTATTGGATGCATGGAGCAACTCTTGCTTATTTTTTTTCCATTTAATGTCTTTAACTACATGAATCTAGATTTTTGTAGCACTTATTCTGATCACTGACTATAGATCTAAGGAAATTGACACCCATATTTGATGTTAGGGTTGTTTTTTATCCACAGCTAAAGTTATATGTTTTCATACGCTTGCGATTAGAGTTCACACTAATAACTCGTGAATCCACAAGGGTTTTAAATTATGACCTTTGTCGTTTTTTAAATCCCTACATAGCTAGCTATTTCAGCCCCTAGGGTTTTTCTTCACCTTCTTATTTTACATTTCTTAATGTTGTTTTTAACCTTTTTTACCCTAAAGCAATAAAAATTATAACTTCTGTTTGTTTCTGGGTCTTTTACGTAGCTGATAGGTATTAGCCACAACATAGACGATACATTTTTCTGAAACCTACTCTGGAGAGAGTCGGAAGTGCAGGTCGTACTTTTTGGGCCAAAAACTATGACCTCAGCTCTTAGGTAGTAGATAACAACCTGAAAACTGCAACCTCAGTGGAAAACATGTCAAAACTTGCGACCTGTATGTTTTGCGGGATTTTTTATGTGATTTTTATGGGTTTGTCTAGGGCACTATTCAGGGTTGTCTGACCTCTATCATTACCCAACTTGGACATGTAATTTCTTAGTTTTACTCATTGAATTAGGAACCAAACCCCTTAGGTCTTCAGTACACTTCCACTTTTAAGGAGGAGTTTAGCTGAAGCAGGTCTTCTGAGATTTCAATGTTCTTCAACCTTTTCTTTTTAGATCTAATCCTGTACTTTCATATCCCTTTTTAGATCGATATTTTATCCATCCAAAACACCTATTTTTAGTTTTTTTTTGTTCTCCTTTAGGGTCCACCACATTCCCCTTCAGGTTGTAGCCTTTCGCCACCCTTTTTTGCAGCATTTTTCCCTTTGTTTTTTTGTTGTTTTCTGCCCCTCTTTCTAGTAGATCTAACCTTTAGATCCATTTCCCTCCTAACTTTAGATCCATTGGCTATTTTGTGTGTTTTGACGAGGTTTTTCCCACCCATAGACTAGTTGTTGGGAAGCACTCCACCTTGGGTTTAAATTGATGCATCTTTAGCTGTTTATTTTACCGTCACATTCAGTTTCCTATACTGTCATTTTCAGTTTTATTTACAGTTATACAACAACTTTTTTATTTTTTATCTACACATATTATGGCTTAATTAAAATTAACACACTTATAACATACATGCACACCATAAGCGAAGAGTGCTTGGTTTACACTGCCACTCCAAGTCTTAAACATTATAATTAATTTATCATCACCTCCCTACCCTTGTTTACCTCTCTTCATTCTTGGGTTGTGTATCTATTAACCGTCATTTCACCACCAAGGTGTTTATCTCAGAGATTCCAAGGCCTTCATCCTAAGTTTCCGTTAGGAAGACTTACCACACCGCGTAGGGTTCGAGTTCGTCCTCGACCGAGTCCCCATTGTGACTCTGATTCTGGCTCATCGGCTTCCCCTTATGGTTCTATTGCTGGATCTCCTCCACCTTTCACCTTCATCATGTCTGGTTCAAGACCTGAGGCTGGTGGTGGCCCCGACCCTAATGCTGGAAACGCCACTAGTAGTGCCGCAACATGAACTACTCTGACTGCTCCCTTGCTCCCTTATGGCAAGCCTAATCCTTCCATATTTTAGCCATTTGATTAATGACCCCATACACCATGATCTTGGTTGGCCTGCTATTCCAACCAAGCTTCCTTCAAACATCCCCAAGTTTGAAGGAAATGGTGGAGAGGATCCTACCAACCATGTTCGTTGTTTCCACATGTGGTGTTCGCCTAACTCCATCACTGATGAATCTATTCGTTTTTAGTTATTCTAGCGTACGCTTACTGGAGAAGTTTCCAAGTGGTATGTCAACCAGGCCTCCTCTTCTCATACTACTATCGTGACCCTTGCCAAGGATTTTATGTCTTACTTCCAGCTTCCCCTTCGTAATGACACCAGAACCAAACTCTTGACCTCTTTCTGTCAAACTTCTGCTACCAGCCTATCTGATCATATTCAAGAATGGCGCAGAAGGAAGATCCTATGTCGAGTCCCTTTTTTAAAAGACCATGTATACATGGACTCATTTCTCATATCCCTTTTTCTTTCTATTGGAAAAGATGTCGCATCTCACTTTCCTTAGACCGAGGAAGCTGCCTTCTCAAGCTCCGCAACAATAGCCAACCCCCCCCTCAAAGACAGGTATATGCGCAACAGAGTGTGACTAATCCTCCTACTTCCAAAAAGAATATGAAAGTCAACCAAAACCCATCCACCCCAAGTAATCCAGGAAATAATGCCCAAGGGAATACATCTAACACTACAACCCAACAACAGGGCGCTCCGCCCAATTAGGACAGGTCTATTCACAAAACTAAGACTTTTTCTTGTTGCAGTGTCTATGGTCACTATACCCATGATTGTCCCCTTTTACCTCAGATGCATTAGATGTGGGAAGCTCAAGAATCATCCTGAGGGTAGCAAGCCTCCCTTCGGTTCCTCCTAATGCTGCACCCATCCAACCGGCTGTGTTTACCAATCCTTTCCCTCAGCAAGGATATGTGGTTGCCCAAACCCCTAAAAGTCAGTCGACCACTCAATCTCCTCCTGGTACCTCTGATTACTAGATCCTCATGGTGAACTCCGACCAAACCAATACTGCTGACCTCAACCTTCAGATTCGATCCTATCAATACAACAAACCCCCTACTATGTGTACCACCGAGCCCGCGTCTTCACATCCTACAGAGCCTCTTTTGACACCTAGTGGTCCTTTACAGATCCCTCAGCTTAAGGTAGAGGTTCATACCAAGATCCCCAGGGGACCATTAAGCCTAAATGTTGCTCCTAATAAAGTCGCCCACTCCTACAATATAGTAGATGACTTGGCGCAATCCCCTGCTGCCATGTCAATGTTGGAAGTTCTCCAGTCGTTCCCTTCACAACAAAAAGCTATAATAATGGCTATGGGCATTGTGGATCCCTCAGATGATCATTTCATTTTCTTTGATATTGACAAATCAGAGCATCCCCCCTTCCTTCGTCTGTTGCCTTCCAAATACTTCTCAATATCCGGAATGCCAACGTCTCCCATTGTATCATTGACGAGGGGGAATCCACTTGTGTGATGTCCCCTTTTGTTTGGAAGAAACTCAAATAGCCTAAGTTATCCCCTTCCACTATCACCCTTCGTGTGTGGGATGTCCACTCTTCTCAGTCCCTTGGCATGTTCCGTAATTGTCTTATTAATCTTACAGGCAAGACTATTTGTGTTTACATTAAAGTCATTGATGCCCCCTTAGACTATAAAATTCTATTGGGTCGTAGCTACACTTACGCAATGTCTGCTGTCCCATCTATGGTTCGCCGTAAGATGTGATTTCCTCACAACGTAAATATCATCACCATCGATCAGTTGACATATTACAAACCGAAGTCTCAAAAATATCTTGAGTCCATTACTTCTTTGGTGGCCAATAAATAAATAGTTGAACCTCTGACCAGTATCTCACTCGGAGTCTTTAAATACTCCTCTTTTTTGATTCATTCCCTCATCTCCCCCCTCCTACCTCTGATCCTAGCTCGTGGAATGTTTTCATGATGCAATCATCTCGGTTCGACCTCAAACGGTCTAATTTGACTAGTGAGAAACCTTGCCCTCTGCAACCTACTCCAAGCAACATGACTCATACTTCAGGACCTCCTCCTCAAGGCCCCTCATATGTAGCTGGTGTCCATGATCCTATCTATCCCCTTGGTATGGTTCCCCCTCGCCTTAGAGACCCTGGAGTTTTCCAACATATCTATTACCCCTTTGGTCAGATATCGTTTTTTACTCGCCCTGATGGAGTATTCTCAGTACCTATTATGGCTACCCTATCTCTTCCTAACCTGACCCTGGGGATCCCAGTATGGTACATTGATCCCCTAGCCAATGTCACGCCTGGTCAGCCCAAGCCCTATACTAATTTGACCCCAATCTAACCAGTTTCCATGACCCCTCCCTTTTCTTTTTTTCCTCAGCCACCTCAACGAGAACCTACTCCTATTGCGAAAGCCTCGGGTGAGGGGGGCAAAGCATGCAAAAATTCACCTAAGGAAAAGCCTACCCAGAAAACCCCTGCTCCCCCCTCATCCTCCAAAGTGTAAAACTCTCTGTGCTTTGTGTGATATTGTCGTTCATGCCACCCATCATTCTCCTGAATTGCCTCGTATCAAGCCCATGGTCAACGTAGCATTTTTTGAGTCTAAGGTCCCAAAATTCCATGTTACTTACCGACTGCAGCCAATAAACACAAGGCTGTGCACACAAAGCACCCCTATTCTTTGTGTGATCTCCATGGCCACTATACCCACCTCTGTCCCTACCTCAAAGACTATCGCACCTCTTTGGAAGTAGTTCACGAGTACGAGACCGAGCACAACGAGTTTTCCTCTCCCTTAGTGGCACAGTATGCTTCGGTAGAACTGGAGGACACATATTCTCCCATTTACGTTCCCCCTCCCGATGTCGATATGACAGAGCCTTCGACCACCATCCTCTACCTATCATCATCTATGAGATACTCGGTGGAAGACCCCTTTGGAACTTCCCCTTCTGTTTCACCTGACCCCACTTCAACGATCACCTTGGGCTCAACATCGATGGATCCCTCATCTACTCGTTTTTCAGTCACCCCCCATGACGATACGCATGTGAACCTTTCTTCTAATGATGATGAGTTAGGTAGCTTTTTCACGTCATGTGGTTATCCTTCCATGAGTCACCCCATATTCTACTGTCATGACGAAATCATGGAAGCCTTTTCCACCCCTGACTTCATCTATCCATCCCATAAGAAAAATGGCACCATCCATGTCTATGGTGACTTTCACGACTTGAGCAAAAACTATCCCCAAGGCAGTTCCCCCACACAATCCACTTTTTAGTGCGTAGTGTGTAGAAATTCTACCCATGGCACTCCCTCTAGCAATGCCTGTTTGATTTCTTCCTTACATTCAGATTACCATCATTGTTCATCCTCCTCTCATTTGTTGTCTTATGTCTCCTTTCAGATGGAGCCCCCATCCACACCATATCTCAGTTTTGTTGATGATGTGAGTCGCTACTCCCAGAATCTAGCCTCGACTGCCTGTGCCATTTTTACCCCCTTGCATTCTCTTTTCCTCTTTAACGGTGTATGCATTGGTACTTTCACCAATAACCAGGCTGAATATGATGCATTCATAGGTTTATTAGCCGATGCCCTTTCCCATCACATCCTTCACATTTATGATCATTTAGATTCTTTGCTACTTTTCACGCGATTGAATGGTGTTTATCGTGTGCATAATCCTGTCCTTTTTAGAAGATATTTACGGGTGAAGCTCTTAATGTGTCAATTTCAAATAATTACATTCAGTCATGTACCTAGAGCCCAAAATCACTATGTAGATAGCATTTCAAACAATATTATAGATTAGCATTTATCACATGCATTTAACACAAGACAATAACCATAAACCATAAAATGATGCGTATCCATAACATGTGTCATTCAAAATGTTTTAGAGTCCATCCACTCTGATACATATGACATGCCCATAGCATGTTCCCAAAAATAAAAAATGGGGGCACCTCATGCCACTACATATAATCAATATCTGGAAGGTCTCAAGCCAATGTCTCAGCTCCTGCAGCCCGTAGATCGCGCATCCCCTGTCTGGCCATCTCCATGAACCGTATCACTCCTCTTCACTCCCAGGGTAGACAAATACATGGCTCTATGTACTAGTCATCAAGGTATTTCTAGCAGCTCTTTGAAACACCAGTCAGCAACCTCTCACATTTATGATGGTTTTCCTCCAAGAGGGCCATTGCATCTTCATTTTGTGGTCCCCTCGATCCACTAGGTGCTCCAACTCCTGATACTACAGGCCACCTCATATACCTGGCCAGTTTCATTGGTACTATATGTGCATAAAAAAAGTGAATGAATTAGTACCATATACATTATTCTGAAACTTTAATATGAACATAAAATATATGCAACTTGTAACTTACCATGTGGCCCCCATGCTCGACCTGGCGGAAGTGGCAAGTCTGGGTCCTCATGATAGTTCTTCCCACTATAGGAATATTCGTCTATGTACAGTGGCATGTGATCCCAATGTGTAAAAAACTCGGGTCGAAACACCCGTCTGACTACCCCACATCCCCCTCTACATAGTAGCCGCCCCCAATGACACATCCTGGGCTCTCGCATGCCCCCATCCTGGATCTGTATATGAGGCTTAAGTTTTGAGGTCTTCTCAAAGAAGAGAGAGCAATGCATTGTGCCATAAGCACAGTCATGGTTCACCTACTGCTAGCATAGTGACAACTTTAGTTTCAACGACGACAACATAATCTCGGCCCCCCCATAGTAGGTCCCCCTCAATACTCCCTCAACTAGCATCATCTGACCCCAAGTGATGTGGTGGATTGCCCGGTTACCCAAGCTCCGCAGTACCACTATGGCCACAACAGAAGTCTCTAGCCTCTCTAGATATCTTATTGGTATCTGTGTCTCTTTCACATGGGCACCCAGTCGACATTGGCCCTCTACAAACTCCATGATGTTTCGCCCTCGTGGTAACACTAGTTGTGTGTTTCCCACCATCCCAAGTGGTAGGAGAATGGTATGCAAGGCTGAAGTGTTGGGATCTTCTCAAAGAAGAGAGAGCAACACATTATGCCATAATCACAGTAATGGTTCACTTGCCACTTGCATAGCGACAACTATTGTTTAAATGACAATAACATCATCTCGGCCCACCCATAGAAGGTCCCACTAAATACTTCCTCAACCAGTATCACCTAACCCTAAGTGATGTGGTGGAGCGCCTGATTTCCCATGATCCGCAATAGCGTTGCAGCCACAGCACGCATCTCTAGCCTCTCTAGATCTCTAATCAATATTTGTGTCCCTTTCACATGGGCACTCGGTCTACAATGGCGCTCTATGAACTCCATAATGTTCGCCCTTGTGGTAGCTCTGGCTGTGTGTTTCCCAACATCCCAAGTGGTGGGAGACTGGTTAGGAAATACATATCCTAGAAAACCAGCTCGATCCAGCGCCCCTACACTATAAATACCTCATAATCTGGATCCCAATAGCTGACAATCCGAGCCAACAAGTGTTTTCCTGATCTCATCAAAGGGTTCTCCACAAACTTCAAGACCCAAAACCTGGCCAATGCAGTGTGGACTACATGATCCTCTTGGATATCGGAACGTAATGTGTCCAAGTCTCTCTCTCTCCAGTTGATCCTCAACTCTGCCATACCTGCACAAAACCATCATTTTTGTTAGTGTACATAAAGGAAAGGCTGCATCATAACCATAAAATCCCACCTCTCATCCAAAATACAACACTAAACCCCCTTGTCGTGACAGGTCGCACTTTTCTGGTGATTCCTTGGATAGTTCGCAATTTTCTACCCAATACTTGCTACCCATGTCATAGAAAAGGCCCCAAAAAGTGAAAAACCATCTATGAAGAGGAGCATGGATATGTTCCTTAGCTTTGGGTGCCTAAAATGAAATTTTAATCGACTGAATTGAAAGAATATGGTTGGGCCTCTAACCTGCCACTAACGGATCTGAATTCCAACGGTCGATTTATCTGTTACAATTGCCGCAAAATTTAAGGCCTTTTCTCCTCTCTAAATTCACCATATATACACTTGAAAATGAATCAAATTGGAAGGAAAATACCTTATTAAAAGATAAACCATAGATTTTTCTTTCGCCAGATGTGACCAAACCGTAGCTCCATTTGACAAACCATCAACACTATTGGAAAGCTCTTGCCGAGCTCTCAACTAGGTATCCTTTAATTTTTTGTTATTTGATACTTCACCTGAACACATTTTTTGCAAGAAGGGTCACTTCACTGCTTCTCAAAATCGAATTTCATCACTTGCAAAACTTGTACTTGGGGCATCACCTCACCTTCATACTTTTCCACGCTCGTGTCGATTTTCATCGTGAGTAGCCATCTTGTACTCATGTTTTTATGGTCCCCATAGGGCCTATTTTGTGTGGCAGCATCATCAAGTCACCCTTGTTTAGAGCATCGCATGCATGGAGTTTTTCCAGAGTCCTTTTCGTCTCCCACCATAGTATTTCATCCTTCATTGCTCTATACCTCCCTCGTGTCGCACATTTTTGCCTCCAGTTATACTTTCCC
This sequence comes from Pinus albicaulis, assembly GCA_034641835.2. Taxonomy (NCBI): domain Eukaryota; kingdom Viridiplantae; phylum Streptophyta; class Pinopsida; order Pinales; family Pinaceae; genus Pinus; species Pinus albicaulis. The sequence continues at coordinate 1,692,053,078 of CM076584.1, read as the reverse complement.
CTATCACCTCCATATTCGAGTGAGTAGTTGCCAGGTCATCCATGCCCTTTATGCTCTAAAAAGGGAAGTCGTCAGCCCACTACTTAGTACCCCTCATTCCACCATAATCCCTGGCGTCAATCTATCAGTCACTCCACTATCATCCCTCGTGCCTTAGTTGAGGATTCCTTGTTGCCTAACCTATGGCGAACCTCCTTCAATCGACATCAACTTATTCATTCCAGAAGATAGGTCTAGAGGGTGGTGTACCTTGGTTCCAGCTTCCACTCTTATTCGATGCCTCGGATCAGGAAAAATGACCCTTTGTTCCCTTTGACTTGACTGTTTCTCAATTCCAGCTTCTTATTGCATGATCGAGATCAGTATACTTGATGGTTCAGTGATGAAACATATTGTAATAGTGATTCCCGAGTGTGTGTGAGATTTTTCAGACCTCATGAAGGGTTGGACCTTCAGGAATCCCCCCACATACCTTGATTACCTCTCTACTACAGCCTTGGATGTAGCTCCATAGATTTTATTATTCCAGCCTCAGCTGCTTGCAGTGCCTTTTTAGTTTGCATGTATTATTCAGATTTTCAAAGCCCTTTCCTGTTTTGCAAGACCTCTTTGGTTGTACTTATATCTCATGTACTCAGATATTATTTTATAACTCCTCACTTTTGTCTGAGGCACAATATGTAAGTGGGATCCATTATAATGTTTTTTATCTGGCCCATGTTTATCCCAACATGTACTATATAGTTCAGTCCCATGTTTGTTGGACACACCATTATTATTTGTACTTTGTTATCTCAATAGGCATAGGTATGCCTCCCCCGCCTCATGTAGAATAGGTACTCACTCATAAAAGAGACTTGTCACGCCTGTAAGTCTCGCCTCCTCAAGGACGTGTCCTCTCTCGCTTCTATCCTCCTTATAATTCTCTTTCTCTCACTCCCACTTCGATGTCTAGTGATTGCATTCTTACAATGTACTCTGGTCACATGATTAGCTCCTAACGCTCACACGCTCAGGGGGAATCTGTTACACCAATTTTTGGTCATCTAAGCTATTACTATTAGGTGGACTAAACTACACCAGATAAGGCCAATTTGACCATAGTAAAATTTCTCTCACTATGAAAAATAATTTAATAACCGATAGTTTATTAAGTTATTTTTTGTCTAAACAGGAAACGCCATAAGAAATAATTGAATAAATCCTTCTTTGTTTGATTTTCCTCAAGGGATAGTTAATTAAATCATTATTTATCTTATTATTTTCTAGCAATAATTATTTAAAACATTATCTAATAATATTCCTTGTTAAATTTGACTAAATCATTTATAAATAATTGAATAAATCATTATTTATTTAATTATCTTTTAACCACATTCTTAAAATAATAAATAAATAATTTATTTATTTATTATTTCTAAATAAAGGGATTTGACCAAATTCAAATTCTTTTTCCCTCCTGTTGGGGTTCCTATGTTTTGGCAGATTTGGCAATACCAAAAGATAAAACAACATCAAACTGCTTTGGGACCTTAGGATCTAGCCCTCCTAGATCCGGAGAGGGATCTCTCCATAAAACAAAGAATGATATATATCTTTGAAGCTCAAAATGAGATATTAGTCTAGGTATGAAGCACAAGGGGTTTTAAATTATTTAGTTGGTTGGTTGCTCGGTTGAGTCATGAGATCATAGACTAAGAAAATAATGGAAGGAAAGGAGAAAAGTAGTAGGATGTTTCGGCAAAAGAGGATAGGTTAAGAATGTGCCATCCATTGGGATATGGAGTCATGAAAGGGGATTACTTGCACACAACTAGGCAAGGCTTCCAGAGGGAAAGTCATCTATACTAAAGGATCCTTTAGATAGATGGTGGAATGGAAAATTAAGGGTGAGGGTGAAAGAAGGAAAGAGACCAGAGGGCAGTCTGCAAATCAGGCCAGAGGTAATTTAACTCCAGGAATTCTTTGACATGCTCAAAGGAAACTCTCAATGAAGGCACAAAGGGAAGCCTAAGATCAGGTCAGAGGTCATTTAACTCCAGGCCTGCTTTAGCATATTCCAAGAGAAAACAGAGATAAGTTTTAACACAGAGTTAGGGTCTATAGATCGGAGAAGGACTTTGAACCTTCCCTGCTTTGACACCAGCAAGAAGCATCCAAGTAGAAAACTCCAAGTTCACACATCAGCTAGCAGGAAATAACATCTGCTACACTGGTTAGACCACGGGAGTCTGCCCTCAGATCTCACTATCAGCAGAAAACATTGAGGGTAGGGAGAATAGAAACATAGGGTACCATGCGAGGGTAAATCCTATGCTATGTTGCTGATGCCTATCAGAAGGAAATGAACAGCATGGAAAAATGTAATAAAACAATGTATAGAGAAAACATCACCAATAGTAATAGACTAGGATCCTGTGAAATTTGCTTGATTAATTGATGCAAAACCAGTCACATACATTGAGCTCAATGGCTGATTACAGTCCTAACTTTCTCCTCCCAGTCTACTACATTACAAACTACTCTGCTACTCCCTCCCAAGACTATTCTAACAGTCGAAATGAATCCCTACAACTACAACAGTAACAACCGAACAACAACCTTTTACAATTTGTTCTTGGGGATCCTTATAGGAGAATGGCTAATAGCAGGAGTAGATGTAAGCTTCATTGTTTCATTATGACAGAGAAGAGGTAAGTCGAATTCCCATTCCACAAAATGGCTCTTCATTAACTGCGTGTACTCTGAAGTATGGTCCAGAAGTCTTGTTAATAACTTCAAGTATGTTCTTATGAAGAAATACGACTAATGGTACTTTGTGGTAACCTTCTGAAATAAGTGACATGGGCAGGAGAAGGTCTGTAGGTCTCTCCATACCTCATAACTGTGGTCCTGACAATAGCGGAAACATTCTGTCAGTGTACTTAGCTTCTTAAGGGCTCAAGGAGGCATGGAGAACGCTGAAAGGCAGTCTTTCTGGAGAAAAGTATTCTGCTGACATAAAATATAGATATAGCTTTGTTTCATGTGCTTCTTTAATCTTCAACTATGCATTAATTTCTTGAATGAGGATTAGAGCATTTAATCTTTAATTTTCGGGCTCTAACACCTTAATCTCTGATGCTGATATGCTTTGCTACTGTAATGGCATCTATGTGCTTTGAATCGCAATAACTGCGATTATGATAAACAGAGTGAAATACCACTCTGGTGAAAACCCTACACAATGAAATAAATCTGTTATAAAATCCCAGGGTGGCACAAACAATGCTATGGAGGCCGGTGGAATGGTGGAAATGGTGAAGGGGCAGAAAAAAAAGCTGCAATTAGGCGGAGAAATAATTTATTAGCGTGAACCCAAAGTCTAATGCTCGGGGGATTTACAAAGGGAAATGATGAAAATGAATGAATGCGGGCCTTTGGATGGTGGGACCCGGCGAAGGCGGAGGGCGATTATTTTCAGGCCATTGGATCGCAGGAGGAGATCGACGATGGAGATCGAAAGATGGATTTAATAGAAGCTCCGACGAAGAAATCTGATGGACGGTGCAATGCAGCGTAGACCGTCGATCTGGATCGAACAGACGGCCATGAATGCATTGGCGGATCGCAATCGGGAGAGGCAGCGGGGAACACATTCGAGAACCTCCGATTGGCGATGCACGATTGAGCGCCAGCCGTCAGAGAACCAATCGATGGGGAGATAGGCGGGGAAAAAAGAGCGGAGCAGGATAAATCTGGACCATCGGATCCGAACGGATGGACGGCTCAGATCGGATCGGGGACGTAAATCGGTGATCACCAATCGAGAGTGCGAAGTGAGGTGCATTTTAAAACTTGCGATTGCCAATGTTGCAATTGTGTGGCAGCCGTTGGATCTGATGACAGATCGATGGCTCACATTTAACCGGAGGGGTGATAGAAGAGGGGCTGGGCGCACCGCAGGATAAGCGCTGGCCATCGGATCTTAAGAGATCGATAGTCCAAATCACAGCGGGGCCAATAGAAAAATATCAATCGCATCGGAGAAAATAGGGGGAATAAAGAAAACGCACCCCGTGAAACCTTCCGATTACGATTAGTGCCCAGTCCTAAGCACTTGGTTCTGGGCGCGGGGCATATGGGGAAGTGGTTTGAGGGGGGCTGGCCGAAAGGGGCTTAACCCACATATATGGAATAAGGGGTATTTTGGCTTAGTTTAATGCGTTTCAAAGCCAAAAAAAGGAAATGATAGAAGAAATAAAGGGACTTCAAGCCAAATAAGGGGTGTGTTATAAGGTTTAAAGGGGGTTTTGGGAGGATTTAGAGGGCCGATGAGGGAAATTTAAAAGGGGAAAAAGGGGGTCGAACGTGGGGTTTAGTGGGAGTAAAATAGGAGGAAATGGAGGCTTAATGGAGATGGAATAAGAGGAAACGGAGGCCTTTTGGGCGTTTTTCTTCACAACAAAGAAGCTTTATAACTGGAAACAGGAGTGACGATTTATCAAAGGACAAAAGGCACAAGGAGGCTTCAAGGATGATGTTTTTTCAGAGGAAATGCATTCCTTGAAGGCTCAAAAACATTTTAGCCACCTGTTTGATTGACAAAGATTTTATCGATGGCTAACACCTCCAAAAAAAATAATAAAATATTCCATAATATTTGGATCAAGATTTGGTTAATAATATTTTAACTATGCACCAATCTCTAGACTGACTCAAAATTTTGTTTTTAATAGAAGGGATTTTCCATTAATTCACTACATTTCGTTGCCTAGATATCACTCTTGATCTATACTTTTGGTCTAACTTTGATCCTCCCATCATTGTCATATTTTTCTACTTTTTTCTTGTGAGCTCCCTCCGAGTTCCATTTTATCTTGATTTTATGCGCCATAAAGAGAGAGAGATCTTAGATTTGAATCACTGAGGGCATACAAGAACCCATCCCATTGAGGCGGACTCGTAACATCTTTCTATGTTCCCTTCCTAGGTGTCATAATACAAAAAATTCTTTAAAATTTCTTGTCTTGTTCATTGGATGCATGGGGCAACTCTTGCTTTTTTTTGTTGTTTAATGTCTTTAACTGCATAGATCTGGATTTTTGTAGCATTTATTTTGATCACTAACTATAGATCTAAAGAAATTGACAGCCATATTTGATATTAGGGTTGTTTTTTATGCACAGCTAAAGTGATATTTTTTGTACGTTTGCGATTAGAATTCACACTAACATATAGTATGTAGACTTAGTGCCTTTTGGCCAAAATTTGAAGACCTCTACCAGTGGATCTACACAAACTAGCCATAGAAAGTGACATCTACTTATGCTAAAAAAAAAACCATATTACACCCCTACTCAACAGAGAACTACAAGGAAAATTTGGACGAAGCCCAAGGCTCTATGGAATATTAGGGTTATTTACTACTCCTTAGTTTCTATATTTCTACTCATCAACCATTGAAGTTACAAAAATTCCTATCTCAGTCCATATCCAAAACCTTCCACTTCCATTTATACATGAGAAAGCACTTGAAAACATATAAAACACACTCAGAACATCTATAAAAACGTAAAACAAGAGAATAACAAGGAACATTTTCACACGCACCCTCACTTGTGTGGAGATTGACTAAACAAGGGGCTTCTAGATCACATAAATCTAAAAAAAAACCATTTCTAGTGGATATGGAGACTTGAATATGGAAATAGAAATTTCAGATGTTATATATGCAATGATATAGACCATCTACAAAAAAAATCCCACTAGCGAAAAAACCAATAAAGAAGAGACAAGGGTATTGTGGTTAATGAAGGATTTGGAAACCCTATGAGCCCCCTCTTTGAGGTAATGAAGAAGAAGAGGATCCCAAGTACCTAAGGAGCAAAGAAAATGGGGGAATAAATGTAGAGGGAATAAATTTTGAGCAACCTCCTCACTTCACATACTCCACATACTCCAAATATAACAAGGAGATGAGAGTAGCACCAAATCCAATAGCAATAATGAAGGAAGAATCATTACCAAGCATGAAGTGATATCATGTATGAGAGAGCTTAGAATCATAAAAGGAGTATACCCTTGATGGATATTTGGTGAATATGATTTTGGCTATTTTCCAACATGCTTCAAGGGTTTGGAAGAAAGTCAAATTAGGAAACCGAAAGAAGTAAAAGTGGACAAATTCTACAACTATATATAGGAATTTGTATCACACATTTTTCTTTAGCTCAATTATCGTTGCTTCAAGCCATTATTATGATAAATATCTATGATCTCTATCTTTGGATACATGGTAAAAATGTCTTGCAAAATGTGATTTTATTTGAATCTAAAAATTCTACTTAAATTTAAATATGGAATTCATTTTCTAGAATGGACTAACTTAAGTCATATATTTTGAATTGAAATTTATGTTAAACAAAAAGAAAAGAAAAATAAAATTATTTTTGTACCTTCTTTATAATTTATCTTAAATCTAAATCTACTAATGATCAAGCCATATTCTTTCCTTTCATAACAAATTGAGAAAAAACAATAAATTATCAAAACCACCACCACAAAATCAACTACTATTAATTATAAAAAAATTATTTTATTTTATTATTTTTATTTTTATAATATTAATAAAAACCTAACCATAATATATAATTTTTATATATCGAACAACAAAACCCCTCTCAACACGTTAAACTTAAACAACATAATTTATTAACTCAAAGAATATTAACTTAAGCCATATAATTTATTAATTCAAAGAATATTTTCTCGAGACAAGACTCATTGCCCTATTTTTTATATTTTAAAGTGGAAAATATCTGAATAAAGGTATAATTCAAAAATATTTTAACCAACCCAATATATTTATATACACACGGTAATATTATATTTTTTATTTTTTTTAAGAGAAATATATGGAAGAAAAAACTTATGTTGTAAATGTCTCATCCGTCCATTAGCTTATTAATGATATTACAACTTTTGAATATAATACTCCTCGTAAATTTAATGTCCCTTTAATGTAGTTTGCTGCTGATATTGATAGAATCACAAAGAAAAAATTACTCTGAAAATAAGTAGAAATTGGATTCCAATGTCATCTTAGAAAAGTCGAAATTCGTAAACAAACTCCTACCCCAAAACAGGGAAAGAAGGTTAAAGTAACTTTTGAGAAATTGGATTCCAATGTCATCTTAACAAAGTTGAAATTCGAAAATGAACTCCAGCCCCTAAAACAGGGAAAGAAGTTTAAAGAAAAGTTTGAGTCACTGTATTTTATGATTTTGTAATAGGTTGTGATTACCATTGGAGTTATATATGTATCACATATTGGACTTAACATTGGAGTCCATCTTTGATCACATAGATAATAGCAACCACCCATGAAAACAGTATGCAACTTGAAACCAGAAAAGTAGTATTAAAATAGAAATGCAGTATCTAAGTTGCATTACATTCTAGACATAGAAAGAGGCACACTAGGAAGTTATTTCATGGATATATTAATATAAAATCGCCTATCACCTACATGACAACAGTGGACCAGAAAACCATTATGAAACTAGAAATTTTGCCACACAATATGTTGCAGTTGCAATACATTCTAGCTAATATCAAAAGGCATAGCAGAAACTTAGGGTAGATCCACTACTTTCCTTTATCTTTTCTCGCTTTTTAAACAGTCTATCTTCATCATCATGGTCTTCATTTTCTTGCTTGACTTTCAAAAGGGTGTTGGAATTTAATTCCAAACTACCCGCATAAAGACTGAACCTCAAATCCGAACCTAAAACTCTTTTATCCATTACAGTTTATAGTTATCACGTGGACAATGCGATGACGTCACCCTCACCTTTTGTTGCATGAATTTTTTATCAAATCCGGTTCATATTTTGTTTGAGATCCAGTGTGCCCCAGCACTAGGCAATCATAGGCCATTTGCATTGGTTTTGGGTCCGCTGACGTAGGGCAGATTTGTAACGCGGAAAAATTACAATCCATCTTAAAAATGATTTGAAATCCGTGATAGGTTAAAGAGCACGGAGGCTCGGAGCGCGATCACCATCCGATCGGAGATCAATGCACTGCGGGAGAACAAATGGCTTGACAGTTAACATGGAGGGGTGCCCCCGTAGTTGACCCGCCCATCGGGCATTGACCAGAGATCAATGGTCATGATTTACCTACGGGGGCACACCCCAATCATTTTGAACCTGCGGAGGGGTGCCTCCACAACCACCAGAAGAGGGTGTCTCCACCTATTAAGTGGTGTCGCCGCTTACAAACCACCAAAGCGTCGACGCTGCAATAACCTGCCAAGCGGTGCCACCTTAGTTAATTAGGCTATCAATGAAGCTTACCAAGTGGTGTTTTTTGTTGTTTTTCCATTTAATGGCATTCAATAGCACTAGGTTTGCAATGAATTTCTATAGTCAGTTAGTGTATATATAGAGGTTGAATTGCATTATAAAAATAGGATAGTTCTATGTAATTTATTTTATGCCTGAAGGCTAAAGACAGAGATACAGAAAGACAGATATTGTAGCGCTGTGTGTGTAACAGCCAAGAGATTTTTTCCGTTGTAAATCCAAAACCTTGTTATGAAGAATTCTATCTTGTAACAGAGTTTTATTTTTAATGAAATAGCAGTGCTATATTTCATCTCTCTATGTTTGCAATTTAATTTTAATTTTTATCTCTGTGTTGTGGAAGAGGAATTGTTTCATTCCTCTATCTGTCTGTTAAGGAATTTGTCCAGAAAATTCCAACATGGTATCAGAGCTAGTCTAGGCGTTCAGTGAATGCAGTATAGTTTGCTCTTCACTGCAGAAGCTATAAGAAGCTAGTTGAAGCGGTTTTCTCCAGTAGAGAAGGCAACTATTTGTTTTTCTTGTATAGTCACGATGGCAACAGCAGGCACCAGTCTGACAAATCCCCAACTTCCACAATGTAATGGGAAGAATCATGAATATTTGGCTATCACTATGAGAGCCCTGTTTTCTTCACAGGACATATGGGAACTAGTTGAGAATGGCTACCTATAACCTACAGATGCATCAGTGTTGGTTGCTTTGACAGCAGCAGAAAGAGACCTGTTAAGAGATAACATGAAGAAGGACTCCAAAGCCCTATTTTATACCTTTCAATTAGTGCATGAGAGTATTTTATGAAGGATTGCAGTAGCAACAAAGTCTAAAGAGGCATGGGATATTCTCAAAACTGCCTATCAAGGCATGGAGAAGGTGAAGATAGCAAAGTTGCAAATGCTAAGGAGAGATTTTGAAACTCGCTGTATGAAAGAATATGAAAATATAGACTCATTTTTCACTCATGTTATTGGATTGGTTACCCAGATAAGGTCTCATGGAGAGACACTTGAAGAAAGAAGAATAGTCAAGAAAACCTTGAGAAGTCTAGCCTCAAGATTTGATTCCATAGTAGTGGCAATAGAAGAGACAAAGGATCTCTCACAATTTACAGTGGATGAGATGAGTGCATCCCTAATGTCTCATGAACACAGACTGAATAAAGGATCAGATTCCTCATTGAAATAAGCTTTCAAGGCTCAAATGTCTTTTAGCTGAAGCATAGGTCAAGGTAGAGAAAATAATAGAGGAAGAGGCAGAAGCCAAAACAGAGGGAGAAACAGCCCTACAAGTTCGAATGGAAGGAGCAGCAATCAGAACCAGAATGAAGGCTCAAGCCAACATCAAGCTAATGGAAAAAGGTATGATAAATCCCAAGTCCAATGTCATTATTGTAAGAAATATGGGCACTATGCCAATGAATGTAGGAAAAAGAAAAATGACATGAATAGTATGGAGAATGCTAATTTTACAAAAGAAAATAAGAACCAGAAGAACGTGATGTTAACATGTAATATAGCACAAGATAGACAAGATGATGTATGGTTCTTAGACTCAAGTTGTAGTAACCACATGACTGGAAACATAACAATGTTTACCAATCTTGATGAAAATGTTAAATCTGAAGTAACAACAGGAAATGATAGTAAGATCTCTGTCAAGGGAAAAGGTAGAGTCAGTATCTTGGCAAGAAATGGAGAACAAAAGTTTGTGGCAGATGTATATTATGCACCTGGCTTGAAATGTAATCTTTTGAGCATTGGACAGCTCATTGACAAAGGCTACAATGTATTCTCCAAAGATGATGTGTGCACAATCATGGACATACCTCCAAGCAATAAAGTCATTGCAGAGGTACCTATGACAAGTAATAGGATGTTTCCACTCAAGCTTAGTGCAAACTTGAAGGTAGAAGGAAGAAATGTAGCAGCTGTAACACGAGAGCTCTTTCAAAAGGAAGTGAAATATGAAAATTTGTTATGGCACTTGATATTTGGACATCTCAATTTCGGAGGCCTGAACTTGTTGCACAAAAAGGGAATGGTAAACGGATTACCATTGATCGAGAAACCAGACAGCCTATGTGAAGGCTGCATCTTAGGAAAACAACACAGAGAAAGCTTTCTAGCACGAAAGGGTATAAGGTCAAAAGTAGCCTTAGAGATTGTGCATTTTGATTTGTGTGGACCAATGAAAACGCCATATTTAGCAGGCAACAAATATGTTTTGACATTCATAGATGATTACACCAGAAATACATCGGTGTATTTCTTGAATCAGAAGAGTGAAGTGTTTGAGAAATTCCACCACTTCAAAACTCTTGTTGAGAAGCAGAGTGGGCACTAGATCAAAGTACTGAGACCTGACAGAGGTGGAGAATACATCTCCAAATAATTTCTATGTTTTTGCCAAGAGAACAACATGCAAAAGCAATTTACCACAAGGTACACACCTCAGCAAAATGGTGTTGCAGAAAGGAAGAATAGGACCATCATGGACATGGTCAGAAGTATGTTGAAGGAAAAACATTTTCCAAATGAGTATTGGGCTGAAGCTATCAATTGTGCAACATACATCTTGAATAGATGCCCAACCAAAGATGTCGTGAATAGAATTCCTGAAGAAGCATGGAGTGGCAGAAGACAGTTTGTTACCCACATGAAAGTATTCGGCTGTGTGGCATATGCACATGTCCTAGATCAGCTGAGAAAGAAGCTTGACAGTAAGGGGGAGAAATGTATCTTTGTCAGATACAATGATGAGTCCAAAGCATACAAAATTTATAATCCATCTACCAAGAAAGCAATAATAAGAAGAGATATGCAGTTTATAGAAGAAGAAGCTTGGGATGGAAGTTTAGAGAAAACAGTGAATGTAAAGAAAAGTGTGTCTCATGAAGAAGAAGAGGAAGGGACAACAACAAAAAATATTTCCTTGGTGGCCCCTCCTCCACCACCACAAGCACATCAAACCACACCACAAGCTGGAAATAGAACAGCCTTGAGAAATCAAGGAAGTGCTTCTTCAAGCACACCACAGGGAATAGAAACACCCTCGAGTTCAAGTGCAACTCCAAGTACACCAAGAAGATTGAGACTCAGAAATATGAGTGAGATTTATGAACAAGGAGAGGTAAATGATAATGCCAGTTTGAATTCTTTATTTCCTTTGTGTTGTCATATTGATGACCCAATTCATTTTTAAGATGCTGCAAAGGAAGAAAAATGGATTGAAGCAATCGATGAAGAAATTGGTGCAATAGAAAAGAGTAATACATGGGAGTTTGTGGACCTCCCTAAAGGTAAAGAAGTCATTGGAGTTAAATGGGTCTATAAGACCAAGAGCAATGCTGAAGGCAAAATTGAAAGGCACGAAGCGAGACTTGTTGTCAAAGGCTACAAGCAACAACAAGGCAGAGATTATGAAGAAACCTTTGCACCAGTTGCAAGGATGGAAACAGTGAGAACAGTGCTATCAATAGCAGCACAACATAAATGGAAGGTTTATCAAATGGATGTTAAATCTGCATTCCTGAATGGAGTATTGAAAGAAGAGGTATATGTTGAACAACCTCCAGGCTATGAGATTGAAGGCCAAGAGCACAAAGTGTGCAAATTAAGGAAAGCTCTTTATGGGCTGAAGCAAGCACCAAGAGCATGGTACAGCATAATAGATGCTTACCTGATTGAAAACGGTTTTGAGAAATGTGATGGAGAACCCACACTCTACATAAAAGAAAATGACAGTAAGATTCTTATTATTGTTTTATATGTAGATGAATTAATATTTACTGGAAATGAAGATTCTCTCATTTTTTATTTTAAAGAAGTCATGAAGAGTGAATTTGAAATGACTGATTTGGGTTTCTTGAGATATTTTCTAGGAATTGAAGTAGAGCAAAATGAAAATGGTATTTTCATTTCCCAAGCAAAATATGTTGAAGAAGTGTTGAAAAGGTTCAACGTGCAGAACAGTGAGACAGCTGTAACTCCAATAGTAATCGGGTTGAAATTGAGCAAATAAGACAACAGCAAGAATTTTGATCCAAAATTGTATAAGAGCATAGTTGGCAATCTCATGTATTTAACTGCAACTAGGCCGGATATTATGCATGATGTAAGCTTAATCTCCAGATTTATGGAAAGACTGAAAGAGACTCATTGGCAAGCAGCCAAGAGGATTCTAAGGTATGTGAATGAAACAAAGGGGTATGGTATTTTCTACTCCTCATCTAAAAATTTTGAATTAACAGGTTACACTGACAGTGATTGGGCTGGAAGTGTAGATGACAGGAAGAGCACATCTGGGTATGTGTTTCATTTTGGATCGGGAGCCATTTCATGGGCTTCCAAGAAGCAACCAGTAGTTGCTTTATCAACAACAGAGGCAGAATATGTGGCAGCAACAGCAACAACATGCCAAGTAGTATGGCTGAGGAGAATACTCAGAGATTTGTGTCATGAACAGGAAAAAGGCATAACCATTTACTGTGATAACAGCTCAGCTATAGCTTTATCAAAGAATTATGTGTTTCATAAAAGAATAAAACACATAGATACCAAGTTTCATTTTATACTTGAATTGGTTAATAATGGTGAGATAGTTTTGCAGCACTGCAAAATAGAGGAGAAATTTGCAGAGATCCTCACAAAACCATTAACACAGAAAAGTTTTGACTTTTTCAAAAAATGTCTAGGTATGCAAGAAAAACCCAGCAGTTGGAATTAAGGGGGAGTGTTGGAATTTAATTCCAAACTGCCCGCATAAAGACTGAACCTAAAATCCAGACCCGAAACTCTTTTATCCATTACAATTTATAGTTATCGCGTGCATAATGCGATGACATCACCCTCACCTTTTGTAACATGAATTATTTATCAAATCCAGTTCATATTTTGTTTGAGATCAGGTTGGTCCCAGCACTAGCCAATCATAGGTCGTTCGCATTGGTTTTGGGTCTGCTGGCGTAGGGCAGATTTGTAACGCGAGAAGATTACAATCTGGCTTAAAAATTATTTGAAATCCGCGATAGGTTAAAGAGCGTGCAGGCTCGGAGTGCGATCACCGTTCGATCAGAGATCAATGCACTGTGGGAGTGCAAACAGCCTGACAGTTAACATGGAGGGGTGCCCCAGTAGTTGACCCGCCCATTGGGCGTTGACCAGAGATCAAAGGTCATGATTTACTACGGGGCACACCCCGATCATTTTGAACCTGTGGAGGGGTGCCTCCACAACCACCAGAAGAGGGTGTCGCTGCCTATTAAGTGGTGTCACTGCCTAAAAACCACCAAAGCGTCGCTGCCACAAGAACTTGCGAAGCGGTGCTGCCTTAGTTAATGAGGCCATCAATGAAGCTTACCAAGCGGTGTTTTTTGTTGTTTTTCCATTTAATGGCATTCAATAGAATTAGGTTTGCAATGCATTTCTATAGTCGGTTAGTGTATATATAGAGGTTGAATTGCATCATAAAAATAGGATAGTTCTATGTAATTGATTTTATGCCTGAAGGCTAAAGATAGAGATACAGAGAGAGAGAGATATTGTAGCACTGTGTGTGTAACAGCTAAGAGAGTTTTTCCGCTGTAAATCCATAACCTTGTTCTGAAGAATTTTATCTTGTAACAGAGTTTTATTTTTAATGAAATAGCAGTGTTATATTTCATCTCTCTGTGTCTACAATTTAATTTTAATTTTTATCTCTGTGTTGTGGAAGAGGAATTGTTTCATTCCTCTGTCTGTCTGTTAAGGATTTTTTCTAGAAAATTCCAACAAAGGGATGCACCAAAAGGCTGTCCAAGTCCATTACTTTCTACAAACTCTCTGGTGCTGAAGTTTTCGCGTGTCTTCATTACTTGGATGGACTGCACGTTCTTAACCTTGAATATTGTAAACATCATATTCTCTGCACTGGGTCTTGGTGGTTTATATGCAACTGGCTCAAGCTCGCACCATAAAGATTTTGTTAAGAGTCAGCATAAAAAAACAAAGCATATCGATCAAATTAATAGTACGTGCAGAAATCCAATCTGTGGATGTCAATGTAAACGAAAGAGACATAATCATGATACCTTATTCATCTTCACCATCATTGATCTCATATATAATCACCCTGTACTACAACAACGTAGGGATTAGTACTTTTACTGTGAAATTATTCAGTGGATTCCAGAATTCTTATATTTAGTGTAAAATTTATAAAACTTCAGATTGTACATTCCATTTCAGATACTCAGCACCCCCAGTAGCATCGAAATCCGACATCATCTATGCCGATTTATGAATGTGTAAATAAGACAATTCTATGTCCATAAAAAAAAAAAAAAACTATGGAGTATTGTGTAAAAAACATAAATCCAACATACCATTAATATTGATTGGCCACTCTTGAAGGTTTGGAAGTACTCTGGAGTATCCCTATTTTATTCAATAAGAGTGGGTTTAGAATGTACTTCAGGATAGGTTACTTCATCCCCTAATTTTATTGCCCTTTCACCACTACTATCATAAAATAAGATTAATTCGACGAAAGGGTCGAAATCATCAAAAACCCTTCCTATCACTCCCAATTCATCCAATTTCCTCTTCATCTACTCCATTCTGGATACGGGAGATGACCACCAATGGTGAATGGAATGGAATAAGAACCACACAGAGATTTGTATATATAATAATGGGATGGACTCACTAAGGAAAATATGTAAATCTTGTATTGTATTATCGAATATATATAAAGAGATGAGAAGTGAAGAACACGCTAACTAGAGGAATACTTATTTCAAATTAGAGTACTTGTTAAAATTTAAACCCTAAAATGTTAATATTTACGGTAATACAAGTCAATTATTGAATCAGCTAATTAATGGGTAATAAACAAGTGAATTAAAAAAATATATAATAATATAAGGTAGTTGGTAGAAATCATATTTATTGAAATTGAGCCGGGTTTACCATATTCATTGTGTAACTAATGTGTTTAGATGGTGATTTTTTTCTTGGAATTTTGGGAAATTTTTCCAAGAAATTTAAAATAAGGAGTTTTTAAGTTTTTTTTTTTTTATAGTAAAAATAGATTTCTTATTATTAAGATGTGGGTATTTTGGAACTAGACAGTTGTAATAGAAATTTCCATGGGAATATATTCAACACCATCAAGAACCATGAGACTCAAAATTCTAAAATTCTATAGTTATAGCTTACATTTCCAAAAAATGAAGATCAATCCCATCAAAATAATTCCATATTTTCCATTTCTTTAAAAGCAGAAAAATGGCTTCATTAGAATAATCTTTTAGAATATAGCCATTTCACAAATTTAAATCATAGATTTATTATCATTATTATATATATATATATATATATATATATATATATATAATTTAACTGGCTTGTAAAATAATTTTATAATGAATTTAATAAAAAAAGTTAAATAAATAGATGAAATGTCAGTTTTGACCATAATACAGTCGTATTTTTAACTAATTAATTAATAATGGAATTAAAAAATGTATAATAAGATAAGGTAGTTGGCATACATTATAACGATTAAATTAACAAATACAATACAATAGTATTTAAATAAAATGATTCGATTAATAAGACATCCTCATTTGCAAAATGGATCTTAAAACTCCCAGATCTAAGATGAAATGATTTTTTTTCATGTTAATTTTAACAAAATTGGACAAAAACTTCCAAGAATTTGAATGTAAGTTGTTAGAAATTGTATAGTCTCATTTCAGTGAAAATTTTATTTAATGTATCAGTTATGTAACACATATTATATACATCAAAATAGAGAATATAGGGATAGAAAATTTGCTAAATTTTGATGTTTAAATTTAAAATATTATAGATTATGATTTATTATTTGAATAATAATTATAAATAATTATATTAAAAAGGGTCTAGTTTAAACATGTTATTTCAGTGAAAAATAATGATTTTTCTAGTATAATTTTAATGGAATTTTGGCATAAAGTTTTGTAAATCTAGATTTCAACTATTAAGTTTCAAAATTTTGTGTGTATATTTAGACCATTAAAAGAAATTCATGCAATGAGTGTTATGTGGACTATTCAAAAATCATGAGAAATTAGTGAGTTACGACTATCTCATAGAAATGGTCATAAATGAATAACTTACTTAACTCAATTGATCCCAAAAATGATATCTAATTCAAACAATCTCAATTTCAAAATTTTTAGAAAAATATGTGGCTAAATTAAAGCTAGAAAATAATCATCCATGGTCATTTACTTAAACAAGTCCATTAAAAAATAATACAATAATATAAAGTAATTAATATAAATTATATAATACAATTAAAATGTGGAATGACTAATTCAATCAATATAATGAGAGGTGTTAGTGTGTAAACCTTAAAATATTAATTTTTTTATATAATGTGGGTGTATTGATTAATTAGCTAATTAGTAAGTAATAAGTAAGTGAATTAAAAAATGTCAGAAAGAATGGTTTTTTTCATTTTCTCTTTAAATTTAACCAAAGATTTCTAAAAAAATTGAGTTTAAGTTGTTCAACTTATGGAATTAAAATTCAAAAACATATTTCAAATATCAAAAATTCATATTTTTTCTTGAAGTTGTATCTCATCATTCCTATAAAAAAAAAAAAAAAACTATTTAATATTAGACTACTCAATAAAAAATATTACAACTTAGTTCGTATTCATTGAAATAGAGAGAATATAGTAATGTTAATTTTAATTTAACATATTAAAACAAGATAGTTTGCTACGTGAGTATAATGTACTATAATATAAAGTAATTATTGTATATTATATAATTTAATAAAAATATAAATTATTTTGTAATAAATTAAAAAAATAATTAAATAATTAATAAATAATAATAGATAAATTTATTAAATAAGAGATTAATAAAGAAAATGATCATTTCACCTAAATCGAACAAGGTAATTAAAATTATTAGACTTTTTAAATTTTAGAACCTAAAAAGTTAAATTATACCATAATACATGTCAATTATCTAATTATTAACTTAAAAATAATAAATAAGTGAATTAACCATCATCAATAATACAAGGTAGTTGGCATAAATCATATTTATTCAAAAAAATTGTCTATTTTAAAGGTTTATTTGGTGATCTAATTTTTTTAGAATTTGGTAGGGATTCATTGAAATCGCAAGTTTGATGGGTGAACTTTGTAAAATAAGAGGTTTTTTTTTAAGGGTAATAAAAACCGATTTAAACAAAACAAATCAAGATTTTACCACAAATTTGTTCGCTGGTTTTGCCACAAAGTTTTATGCTAGATTCCGGCGAAAATTCCACTTAAAACTCCAAAAAGTCCTTTATTGAAATTTTTTAGGCATATTATATGGGAATTACAATAGGCATATTAAATAAAAAGGGAGTTTCATAGATAAAATGGTCTTTTTCAAAGGAATGTAAAGGTATAATTTTCAGAAATGTTATGATTTTTTACTTTTTAAAATACATTTTTGAATGGATAAATAGATTGAGCACCTTGAAAAGCCCATAATTCATTTTAATTCTACAAAACAAACTACTTAAACTCAAGTTTTCAAAAATCTCTCCCAAATTTTGGTTAACATTAACCATAAAATACCCCGAAAATTTTATAATAATCTATGCATTAAATAACTAAGTTAAAATAACATAATAATAGATTTATTAAATAATGCGAGGACATAATATAATAATTTAGTAATGATATAAGAGGCAATAATATAATAATAATTAAAATTATTAATAAATCAATATAAGTGCACATAGAGATGCTCTCCAACCCAATATGATAGACATGTTATAACTTAATGTGGTATGTCGAGGTAAAATAATAAAAGGAAAATAATATTTATTAATTGTTATTAACTAGTTAACTTTGAATATATTTATTTAGTATGTATATATTTATTTGGGTCAAGTTAAGGTGATTTTTGAATTCTAGGTATATGAGAACCCATAATATTGGCCCATGTTATATAAAAAAAAAAAGATAAAAAAAAATCATAAAATACAAATAACCTTATGGTATTTATGTAAAATATCTATTTAATGCCATAAATTAAACCATCCTAGATCCATATTAACTCTAGATCCACAACCACCTAAGAGGCATCATATATGTTTTCATTTTAAAATAGGTTTGCATTTCAAGAGATTTGATCTCTCTCTACACTTGGTAAATGTAGAGTTAAGATGGATCTAGACTAATTTGGTAACATTTTCATGGCATCTTTTTTTATTAATATTAATTAAAATTAGGTAAGGATTTATAAATATACAAATTTAAGTTGTATAAGCTATAAAATATAGTTCCCTAGGGGATTTTTAGTGAGTTGAATCTATTTATGCAATAGGAATGTAGTTTAAACATAAAATTGTACAATCTTTCTTGAAATTCTATCCTCATGTCATTTCCCCTAAGACACACAATTTTTTTTTTTATAGAAACATTTTTTCATTGAGATGTGCTCTCTACACTAGTATGGAAGAAACTTTATGATGCCCTTCTTATTATGTTATGTAAACTTTTTGAGTCACTCAAATTACATAAAATTAAAAATAAAAATAAATTAATAAAATTAATAATTATAATGATTAATTATTAATTATTAATAATTAAACAAAATTAGATTCTTTTGTACTTATATCTACCAAATACAAAAGGGATAAATATCTTGAAGTATATACTTCTTTTAGAATGAAAAGAGATATAATCTCTTCTCCACTGTAGATAAATTTAGATTTAAATATTGCTAATCTAATATAAAATATGAAATTAACTTAATGTTATGAAATTTTATTGAAAACATTATTTTTACTATTAAGATGAAATAAATATATAAAATTAATCCCAATATTTATTTAAAATAAAAAACTTTAAATGTATTAAAAAAATGCACGAAAAAATAATTACCACAATATTTGATAGTAACATTTTATTAAATATTATATAAATTTAGTAATTTAATATTTTATTATAATATGTAATAAATATACCATGGTAATTATATTATTTTAATAAACATTGAAAATTAAATTTTATTTAAAATTTTTAAGGTTAACATTTCATTGAATGTTAAAACATGGTAAAATAGGAAAAGAATCACCGAATCACCTCAAGAAGGTAAAAAAAAAATTTCTTAAAAGTTTTAACTTTTATTATAAGAATTTTATAATACTAAAATAATAATCAATAATATAAATAAATAAAAAATGAAATATATATTACAAATGAAATCAAAGTTCCGGATGCGGATGCTTGTTAGTCCCATGGGGACAACTGGTACGCGTGGTGGCCATTTCCCAATGCCCATCGAGCGTGGTGGCCACATGGCTCTCCACGGAAAATTTAATTGCGCCTTCATTGCGCCTGCAACCTCATTCAATGCTCCTCCATGCCGGCGCCTCTATAGTTTTGTTTCGCCTGGTATGCGCATTATGGAAACCGTCTCTCTGCTCGACTCTCTGTTCGACGAGCTCTTCGCCTCCCTCCGCGTCTGTATGGTGCCCTTGGCCGGTGCGTGCCCTGTCCACTGTGCTGAGCCAAGCGCTCGCACAGTCATAGGCCGGCGCTGCTCGTTATATAGTTGTATTGAGTTCTTACCTGGTGTCCACTTCTCTAACAGCAAGTTTTGTTCTGGTGCGACCACTGCCCCTCAGCCTATCTCTAACCCATTTTTCGCTCTGCATCTTTGTGGTCTGCCTCTGTTAATTCCCAGCTCTTCTGCTGAGCCAGTTGCTATCCATACTCAAGTGCCTCCCGACGCCGAGCCTGCCATGCCTCGACTCAGGCAGCGCATGACAGCCCGTAGAGGTGGCACTCGCGGTTGCTCTGCTGAGGAGCGCCCCTCTTCCAACAGAATTGCCTCTGAAATGCCTTTTGATTTTGTTTATGGTCGGCCGCCTGCCTCCCTTCAGCATGAAGCCCCCATTTCACCGCCACTCACGCTCCACTGCCCGCTCGCACGCCTTTCATCCGCCAGACCACTCAACGCGCGGAGTTGAGGTTCGATAGCACCTTCAACCGCCCTTCAATTACTGCCTATATCACCATTACTTTGCGAGAGGATGCCACTATCAATTCTCCTTCTTGCAATGTCTCCACTCCTGTCTCTCCCGACCCCCACCCTACCTCTGTCGCGCCTCGCCCCATTTCGGCTGCTACTCCTCTTGAAGACCTGGCCAAGCCTGATGCCACAGCCAATTCCCACCGTGGTCTCTCTCCCTTGCAGGTGGAAACTACGGCGGTTCAGGGCGCTATGGTTCAGGGCGCTATGGATGCTGATGCGGATGATCCTGAGGACTACTTCGGTTGCCCAATAGTGGAGGAACAGCCTTCTCCCGTCACCTCCACCTGACTCAGCAATGACTTGGAGCAGTATGGTCTTTGACCTTGCTTATTTTTGTAGCGATGCTAGTTTTCTTCATTACATAGCAGCTCACTGGTTTCCATTTATGATAGTGCTAGCTTTTTGTTACTGTGTCATTACAATCATAACTATTCCGCCGGTTTCCCTTCACAAGGGCGGTGAGACTGCTTTTACAGAGCTGGTTTCCCTATATGGGCAGCTTCTTTTCAGAACTATGCTTGAATTTCAGGCCCATTTTCAGGCTAACACAGCTGAACTGCGGCATTTTTGTACTATTACTTATACATAAATAGAATTAGCTCAATTTAGAAAAAAAAAAATGAAATCAAAGATTTTAATTAATGGATATATGGATATAAAATAAGTTTTTTTTTTTGTTTTGTTTGTTTGTTTGTTTTTTTTTTCTTCCTTCTGTAAGGGTAGATAGTGACATGGTGTTTTCTTAGGACACTATGCAGATCATGAATTACCCTACAATGACTTATCCTCATATTCACATATCCACTCCTCCAAACAATTTGTCAATATAAATTCCATTATGATTTAACGAATATAATAATGAATGTTGCCACGCCGAGCCATGAGTATTATGGTCATGTCGTTCACCGTTAATCCTTTATGAAATGTTTGTTTTTAGATTAATTAGAAATAGAAAGATCTAATTAAAATCAAATTTACCATAAATGAAATAAAATATAGATTTCTCTTCTATGAAAAAGAACCAAAGAGTCAATAATTAATATATGACATAATGTTTATTATAAGTGAACTCTTCATCATACCACGGAGAATTGAATTTGTCTACGGAGGCATGATTTTCTCCTCCACCTTAAAAAATCATTAGAATCTATTCATTAAAAAAAACTTACAGTAGGAGTACTTGAATCGTGTATTTGATGATGGAAATGGATTCATCACTATCAAAGACTCTTGCAACACCCAAATTATTAAAGTTTGATAAATATAATATGGATATCGAAAAATTTCGAAAACACCATACGATGTAAAGGTCACAAATTCAAAATTTTATGGGAAAAAATCTAGCAATGATAAGGGATAATGTGGCCCAAGCTAGATATGATCCCTCAATGACTTTGATGACCTATATGCCTCTCGATTGTAGCTAGTGAAGCCATAAGGTAGATTTTCAATGTCATGAACCTCTACATTCCCATATATATATATATATATATATATATATATATATATATATATATATATATATATATATATATATATATATATATATATATATATATATATATATATATATATATATATATATATGCCTAAAAATGCTATATTAACGGTAATGCCGTTAAGAATGTGGTTAATATTTCCTAAACCAATTCATTCCGCGTGGACTAGCATCATCTGACCCCAAGGGATGTGGTGGAGCACCCAGTTTCCCGAGCTCTGCAGTACCTCTATGGCCATAACACAAGTCTCTAGCCTCTCTAGATCTTTGATTGGTATCTATGTCACTTTCACATTGGCACCCAGTCGACAGTGACCCTCTACAAACTCCATGATGTTTCACCCTTGAGGTAACACTAGTTGTGTGTTTCCCACCATCCCAAGTGGCAGGAGAGCAGTATACGAGGCCGAAGTGTTGGGATCTTCTCAAAGAAGAGTGAGCAACGCATTGTGCCATAATCACAGTCATGGTTCACCTGCCGCTTGCATAGCGAAAACTGTTGTTTCAACGACAATAACATCATCTCGCCCCACCCATAGAAGGTCCCACTAAATATTTCCTCAACCAGCATCACCTAACCCCAAATTATGTGGTCGAGAGCCCGGTTTCCCATGATCCGCAATACTGTTGTGGCCACAACACGCGTCTCTAGCCTCTCTAGATCTCTAATCGATATTTGCGTCCCTTTCACATGGGCACTCAGTCGACAATGGCGCTCTATGAACTCCATGATGTTCTGCCCTTGTAGTAACTCTGCCTGTGTGCTTCCCAGCATCCCAAGTGGCAGGAGACTTGTTAGGAAATATATATCTTAGAAAACCAGCTCGATCCAGTACCTCTACACTATAAATATCTCATAATCCGGATCCCAATAGCTGACAATCCGCACCAACAAGGGTTGTCCTGATCTCATCAAAGGGTTCTCCACAAACTTCAGGACCCAAAACCTAGCCAATGCAGTGCAGACTATATGATCCTCTTGGATATCAGAACGTAATGTTTCCAGGTCTCTCTCTCTTCAGTTGATCCTCAACTCTCTCATACCTGCGCAAAACCATCATGTTTGTCAGCGTACATAAAGGAAACACTGCATCATAACCATAAAATCCCACCTCTCAGCCAAAAGACAACACTAAACCACCTTTCCATGACAGGTCGCACTTTTCTGTCGATTCCTAGGATAGGTCGCAATTTTCTGCCCAATACCTGCTACCCATGTTGTAGAAAAGGCCCCAAAAAGTGTGAATCATATATGAAGAGGAGCATGGGTATGTTCCTCAACTTTGGGTGCCAAAAATGAAATTTTAATACACTGAATTGAAAGAGTATGGTTAGGCCTCTTACCTACCACTGACGGATCTCGATTCCAACGGCTGATTTATCAGTTACGATCGCCGCAAAATTTAGGGCCTTTTCTCCTCTCTATATTCACCATAGGTACACTTGCAAATGAATCAAATTGGAAGGAAAATGCCTTATTAAGAGATAAACCATAGATTTTTCTTTTGCCAGATGCGACTAAACCATAGCTCCATTTGACAAACCGTCAACACTGTTAGAAATCTCTCACCGAGCTCTCAACCAGGTATCCTTTAATTTTTTGTTATTTTATACTTCACCCGAATACATTTTTTGCAAGAAGGGTCACTTTCCTGCTTCTCAAAATCGAATTTCTTCACTTCTAAAACTAGTACTTGGGGCATCACCTCGCCTTCATACTTTTCCACGCTCGTGTCGATTTTCGTCGTGAGTAGAAATCTTATACTCATGTTTTTATGGTCCCCACAGGGCTTGTTATGTGTGGCAGCATCATCAAGTTGCCCTTGTTTAGAGCATCTGAGTTGAGTCATCATCGCATGCATGGAGTTTGTCCGAAGTCTCTCTTGTCTCCCACCACAGTATTTCATCCTTCATTGCTCTATACCTCCCTCGTGTCACACATTTTGGCCTCCAGTTATACTGTCACCTATCACCTCCACAGTCGCGTGAGTAGTTGCCAGGTCATCCATGCCCTTTATGCTCTAACAAGGGAAGTCGTCAGCATGCTACTCAGTACCCCCCATTCCACCATCATTCCTGGTGTCAGTCTATCATTCGCTCCACTATTATCCCCTGTGTCTTAGTTGAGGATTCCTTATTGATTGACCTATGGCGAACCTCCTTTTGTCAACATCAGCTTATTCATTCCAGAAGATAGGTCTAGAGAGTGGTGTACCTTGGTTCCAGCTTCCACTCTTATTCAGTGCCTCGGATCAGGAAAAAGGACCCTTTATTTCCCTATGACTTGATTGTTTCTCAATTCCAACTCCTTATGGCATGATCGAGATCAGTATACTTGATGGTTCAATGATGCAACAGATTGTACTAGTGATTCCCGGGTGTGTGTGAGATGTTTCAAACCTCATGAAGGGTTGGACCATCAAGTATCCCCCCACATACCTTGATGACCTCTCTACTATAGCCTTGGATGTAGCTCCATAGATTTGACGGTTCCAGCCTCAACTGCTTGCAACGCCTTTTTTGTTTGCATGTATTTTTCCGATTTTCAGAGCCCTTTCCTGTTTTGCAAGACCTCTTTGGTTGTACTTATATCTCATGTACTCAGATATTATTTTCTAACTCCTCGCTTTTTTTTGAGGCACAATATGTATGTGGGATTCATTATAATATTTTTTATCTAGCCCATGTTTATCCCAACATGTACTATATAGTTCAATCCCATGTTTTTTGGACGCCCCATTATTATTTGTACTTTTTTATCTCAGTGGGCATAGGTATGCCTCCTCCACCTCATGTAGAATAGGTACTCACTCATAAAAGAGAGTTGTCGCACCTGTAAGTCTCACATCCTCAGGGTCTTGTCCTCTCTCGCTTCAATCCTCCTTATATATATATCTCTCTCTCACTCCCCCTTCGATGTCTAGTGATTGCATTCTTACAATGTACTCTGGTCATACGATTAGCAACTAATGCTAGCACGCTCAAGGGGAATCTGTTACACCATTTTTTTGTCATCTAAGCTATTACTATTAGGTGAACTAAAGTACACCATGTAAGGCCAATTTGACTATAGTAAAATTTCTATCACTATGAAAAATAATTTAATAACCGATAGTTTATTAAGTTATTTTTTGTCTAAACAGGAAACCCCATAAGGAATAATTGAATAAATCCTTATTTGTTTGATTTTCCTCAAGGGATAATTAATTAAATCATTATCTAATTAGTATTCCTGGTCATATTTAACCCAAAACATGAAAATCAATTAGAAAAATAATTATTTATCTTATTATTTTCTAGAAATAATTATTTAAAACATTATTTAATAATATTCGTTGTTAAATTTGACTAAATCGTTAATAAATAATACAATAAATCATTATTTATTTAATTATATTTTAACCACATTCTTAAAATGATAAATAAATCACTTATTTATTTATTATTTCTAAATAAAGGGATTTGACCAAATTCAAATTCTTTTTTCCTCCAAAAAAAATAATAAAATATTCCATAAAAGTTGGATCTAGATTTGGTTAATAATATTTTAACTATGCAACAATATCTAGACTGACTCAAAATTTTGTTATCAATAGAAGGTCTTTTCCATTCATTCACTACATTTTGTTTCCTAGAGATCACTCTTGATCTATACTTTTTGTCTGACTTTGATCCTCCCATCATTGTCATATTTTTCTACTTTTTTCTTGTGAGCTCCCTCCAAGTTCCATTTTATCTTGATTTTATGCACCATCAAAAGAGATAGATCTTGGATCTAAAGCGTTGATGGCATACAAGAACCCATCCCATTGAAGGGGACTCGTAACATCTTTCTATGTTCCCTTCCCAGGTGTCATAATACAAAAAAATTCTTTAAAATTTATTGTCTTGTTCATTGGATGCATGGAGCAACTCTTGCTTTTTTTTGTTGTTTAATGTCTTTAACTACATAGATATGAATTTTTGTAGCATTTATTTTGATCACTAACTATAGATCTAAAGAAATTAACATCCATCTTTGATGTTAGGGTTATTTTTTATGCACAGCTAAAGTGATATTTTTGTACGTTTGCGATTAGACTTCACACTAACATATACTATGTAGATTTAGTGCCTTTTGGCCAAAATTTGAAGAACTCTACCAGTGGATCTACAAAAACTAGCCATAGAAAGTGACATCTACTTATGCTAAAAAAAAAATTCATATTACACCACTACTCAACAAAGAACTACAAGAAAAATTTGGATGAAGCCCAAGGCTCTAGGAAATATTAGGGTTATTTACTACTCCTTAGTTTCTATATTTCTACTCATCAACCATTGAAGTTACAAAAATGCATATCTCAATCCATATCCCAAACCTTCCACTTCCATTTTGACATGAGAAAGCACTTGAAAACATACAAAACACACTCGGAACTTCTATAAAAACACAAAACAAGAGAATAACAAAGAACATTTTCACACACACCCTCACTTGTGTGGAGATTGACTGAATAAGGGGCTTCTAGATCACATACATCTAAAAAATAACCATTTCTAGTGGATATGGAGACTTGATTACGGAAATAGAAATTTCAAATGTTATATATGCAATGATATAGACCATCTACAAAAAAACTTCCCACTAGCAAAAAAACCAATAAAGAAGAGGCAAGGGTATTGTGGTTAATGAAGGAATTGGAAAACCTATGAGCCCCCTCTTTGAGGTAATGAAGAAGAAGAGGATCCCAAGTACCTAAGGAGCAAAGAAAATGGGGGAATAAATGTAGAAGGAATAAATTTTGAGCAACCTCCTCACTCCACATACTCCACATACTCCAAACATAACAAGAGATGAGAGTAGCACCAAATCCAATAGCAATAACGAAGGAAGAATCATTACCAAGTATCAAGTGATAACATGTATGAGAAATCTTAGAATCAGAAAAGGAGTATACCCTTGATGGATATTTCATGAATATGATTTTGGCTATTTTCCAACATGCTTCAAGGGTTTGGAAGAAAGTCAAATAGAGGAAACCGAAGGAAGTAAGGGTGGACAAATTCTACAACTATATATAGGAATTCGTAACACACATTTTTCTTTAGCTCAACTATCGTTGCTTTAAGCCATTATTGTGATAAATATCTATGATCTCTATGTTTGGATACATGGTAAAAATGTCTTGCAAAATGTGATTTTATTTGAATCTAAAAATTCTACTTAAATTTAAATATGGAATTCATTTTCTAGAATGGACTAACTTAAGTCATATATTTTGAATTGAAATTTATGTTAAACAAAAAGAAAAGAAAAATAAAATTATTTTTGTACCTTCTTTATAATTTATCTTAAATCTAAATCTACTAATGATCAAGCCATATTCTTTCCTTTCATAACAAATTGAGAAAAAACAATAAATTATCAAAACCACCACCACAAAATCAACTACTATTAATTATAAAAAAATTATTTTATTTTATTATTTTTATTTTTATAATATTAATAAAAACCTAACCATAATATATAATTTTTATATATCGAACAACAAAACCCCTCTCAACACGTTAAACTTAAACAACATAATTTATTAACTCAAAGAATATTAACTTAAGCCATATAATTTATTAATTCAAAGAATATTTTCTCGAGACAAGACTCATTGCCCTATTTTTTATATTTTAAAGTGGAAAATATCTGAATAAAGGTATAATTCAAAAATATTTTAACCAACCCAATATATTTATATACACACGGTAATATTATATTTTTTATTTTTTTTAAGAGAAATATATGGAAGAAAAAACTTATGTTGTAAATGTCTCATCCGTCCATTAGCTTATTAATGATATTACAACTTTTGAATATAATACTCCTCGTAAATTTAATGTCCCTTTAATGTAGTTTGCTGCTGATATTGATAGAATCACAAAGAAAAAATTACTCTGAAAATAAGTAGAAATTGGATTCCAATGTCATCTTAGAAAAGTCGAAATTCGTAAACAAACTCCTACCCCAAAACAGGGAAAGAAGGTTAAAGTAACTTTTGAGAAATTGGATTCCAATGTCATCTTAACAAAGTTGAAATTCGAAAATGAACTCCAGCCCCTAAAACAGGGAAAGAAGTTTAAAGAAAAGTTTGAGTCACTGTATTTTATGATTTTGTAATAGGTTGTGATTACCATTGGAGTTATATATGTATCACATATTGGACTTAACATTGGAGTCCATCTTTGATCACATAGATAATAGCAACCACCCATGAAAACAGTATGCAACTTGAAACCAGAAAAGTAGTATTAAAATAGAAATGCAGTATCTAAGTTGCATTACATTCTAGACATAGAAAGAGGCACACTAGGAAGTTATTTCATGGATATATTAATATAAAATCGCCTATCACCTACATGACAACAGTGGACCAGAAAACCATTATGAAACTAGAAATTTTGCCACACAATATGTTGCAGTTGCAATACATTCTAGCTAATATCAAAAGGCATAGCAGAAACTTAGGGTAGATCCACTACTTTCCTTTATCTTTTCTCGCTTTTTAAACAGTCTATCTTCATCATCATGGTCTTCATTTTCTTGCTTGACTTTCAAAGGGATGCACCAAAAGGCTGTCCAAGTCCATTACTTTCTACAAACTCTTTGGTGCTGAAGTTTTCACGTGTGTTTGGTACTTGGCTGGATTGCACATTCTTAACCTTGAATATTGTAAACATCATATTACCTGCACTGGGTCTTAGTCGTTAATACGCAACTGGCTCAAGCTCGCACCATAAAGCTTCTGTTAAGATTCAGCATAAACAAACAAAGCATATCTATCAAATTAACAGTACGGTGCAGAAAACCATTCTGTGGATGTCAACGTAAACGAAAGAGACATAATCATGATACCTTCTTCATCTTCACCATCATTGATCTCATATATAATCACCCTATACTACAACAATGTAGGGATTAGTACTTTAGTACTTTTACAGTGAAATTATTCAGTGGATTCCATAATTCTTATATTTAGTGTAAAAGTTATAAGACTTTAGATTGTACATACCAATGCAAATACTCAGCACCCCCAGTAGCATTGAAATCCCACATCACCTATGCCGATTTATGAATGTGTAAATAAGACAATTCCAAGTCCATAAAATAAAAAAATAAAAAAACTATGGAGTACTGTGTAAAAAACATAAATCCAACATACCATTAATATTGATTGGCCGCTCTCGAAGGTTTGGAAGTACTCTAGAGCATCCCCATTGTATTCAATAAGAGTGGGTTCAGAATGTACTTCAGGATAGTTTACTTCGTCCCCTAATTTTATTGCCCTTTCACCACTACTGTCGTAAAATAGGATTAATTCGACGAAAGGGTCGAAATCATCAAAAACCCTTCCTATCACTCCCAATTCTTCCAATTTCCTCTTCATCTGCTCCATTCTGGATACGGGAGATGACCACCAATGGTGAATGCAATGGAATAAGAACCACACAGAGATCTCTATATATAATAGTGGGATGGACTTACTAAGGAAAATATGTAAATATTGTATTGTATTATCGAATATATATAAAGAGATGAGAAGTGAAGAACACCCTAACTAGAGTAATACTTATTTCAAATTAGAGTACTTGTTAAAATTTAAACCCTAAAATGTTAATTTCTACGGTAATACAGGTCAATTATCTAATCAGCTAATTAATGGGTAATAAACAAGTGAATTAAAAAATATATAATAATATAAGGTAGTTGGCAGAAATCATATTTATTGAAATTGAGCCTTATTATATGGGTTTTACCATATTCATTGTTTGACTATTGTGTTTAGATGGTGATTTTTTTCTTGGAATTTGGGGAAATTTTTCCAAGAAATTTAAAATAAGGAGTTTTAAAGTTTTTTTTATAGTAAAATTAGATTCCTTATTAAGACGTGAGTATTTTGAAAGTAGACAGTTGTAACAGAAATTTCCATGAGAATATATTCAACACCATCAAGAACTATGAGAACTCAAAATTCTAAAATTCTATAGTTATAATTTACATTTCCGAAAAATTGAGATTGATTTCATCAAAATAATTCCATATTTTCCATTTCTTTAAAAGCAAAAAAATGGCTTCAGTAGAATAATCTTTTAGAATATAGCCACCTGACGTATTTAAATCATAGATTTATTATTATTATTATTATTATTATTATATCTATATATATATATATATATATATATATATATATATATATTATATATATATATTTATATATATATATATATATATATATATATATAATTTAATTAACTTGTAAAATAATTTTATAATGAATTTAATAAAAATAGTTAAAAAAATAGATGAAATGTCAGCGTTGACCATAATACAGTCATATTTTTAACTAATTAATGAATAATGGAATTAAAAAATGTATAATAAAATAAGGTAGTTGGCATATATTATAAAAATTAAATTAGCAAATATAATACAATATGATTTAAATAAAATGATTTGATTAATAAGACATTCTCATTTTCAAAATGGATCTTAAAAGTCTGAGATCTAAGATGAAATGATCTTTTTTCATGTTAATTTTAACAAAATTGGACAAAAAGCTTCCAAAAAGTTGTATCTAAGTTGTTAGAAATTGTATAGTCTCATTTCAGTGAAAATTTTATTTAATGTATAAGTTATGTAACACATATTATATATACATCAACATAGAGAATATAGGGATAGAAAATTTGCGAAATTTTGATGTTTAAATTTAAAATATTATAGATTATGATTTATTATTTGAATAATAAGTATAAATAATTATATTAAAAAGGGTCTAGTTTAAACATGTTATTTGAGTGAAAAATAATGATTTTTCTAGTAAAATTTTAATGAAAGTTTGGCATAAAGTTTTGTAAATCTAGATTTCAACTATCAAGTTTCAAAATTTTATTTGTATATTTAGACCATTAAAAAAAATTCATGCAATGTGTGTTAAGTGGACTATTCAAAAGTTATTAGAAATTAGTGAGTTACGACTATCTCATAGAAATGGTCATAGATGAATAACTTACTTAACTTAGTTGATCCCAAAAATGATATTTAATTCAAACAATCTCAATTCCAAAACTTTTAGAAAAATGTGGCTAAATTAAAGCTAGAAAATAATCATCCATGGTCATTTACTTAAACAAGTCCATTAAAAAATAATACAATAATATAAAGTAATTAATATAAATTATATAGTATAATTAAAATGTGGAATGACTAATTCAATCAATATAATAAGAGCAGTTAGTGTGTAAACCTGAAAATATTATTTTTTATATAATGTGGGTGTATTGATTAATTAGCTAATTAGTAAGTGAATTAAAAAATGTCATAGTTTAATTAATAGTAAGAATGGTTTTTTTCATTTTCTCTTTAACTTTAACCAAATATTTCTAAAAAACTTGAGTTTAAGTTGTTCAACTTGTAGAATTGGAATTCAAAAATATATTTTAAATATCAAAAATTCATATTTTTTTCTTGAAGTTGTATCTCATCATTCCCATTAAAAAAAAAAACTATTTAGTATTAGACTACTCAATGAAAAATATTACAACTTAGTTGGTATTCATTGAAATAGAAAGAATATAGTAATGTTAATTTTCATTTAACATATTAAAACAATATAGTTTGCTATGTGAGTATAATGTACTATAATATAAAGTAATTAATTAAGTAATTATTGTATATTATATAATTTAATAAAAATCTAAATTGTTTTACAATAAATGAAAAAAAAAAAAAAATTAAATAATTAATAAATAATAAATAAATTTATTAAATAAGAGACTAATAAAGAAAATGATCATTTCACCTAAATCCAACAGGGTAATTAAAATTATTCCACTTTTTAAATTTTAAACCCTAAAAATTTAGACTATACCATAATACATGTCAATCATCTAATTATTAAATTAAAAATAATAAATAAGTGAATTAACCACGATCATCATCATCATCAATAATACAAGGTAGTTGGTACAAACTATATTTATTCAAAAGAATTGTCTTTAGGTGAGATTTTTTGAAATTTTTTAAGGTTTATTTGGTGATCTAATTTGTTTAGAATTTGGTAGGGATTCATTGAAATCACAAGTTTGATGGGTGAACTTTGTAAAATAAGAGGTTTTTTTAAGGGTGATAAAACCAATTTAAACAAAACAAATCAAGATTTTACCACAAATTTTTTTGTTGGTTTTGCCACAAAGTTCTATGCTGGATTTCGGCAAAAATTCCACTTAAAACTCCGAAAAGTCCTTTATTGAAAATTTTTAGGCATATTATATGGGATTTACAATAGGCATATTAAATAAAAACGGGAGTTTCATAGATAAAATGGTCATTTTCAACTGATTGTAAAGATATAATATTAAGAATGTTGTGATTTTTTACTTTTTAAAATACATTTTTGAATGGATAAATGGACTGAGCACCTTGAAAAGCCCATAATTCATTTTAATTCTACAAAACAAACTACTTAAACTCAAGTTTCCAAAAATCTCTCCCAAATTTTGGTTAACATTGACCATAAAAATACCCCGAAAATTTTATAATATTCTATGCATTAAATAACTAAGTTAAAATAACATAATAATAGATTTATTAAATAATTCGAGGAAATAATATAATAATTTAATAATGATATAAGAGGAAATAATATAATAATAATTAAAATTACTAATAAATCAATATAAGTGCACATAGAGATGCTCTCCAGCCTAATATGATAGACATGTTATAACTTAATGCGGTATGTCAAGGTAAAATAATAAAAGGAAAATAATATTTATTAATTGTTATTAACTAGTTTACTTTGAATATATTTATTTAGTTTGTATATATTCATTTGGGTCAAGTTAAGGTGATTTTTAAATTCTAGGCATATGAGAACTCATGACAATGACCCATGTTATAAGAAAAAATAAAAAAAATAAAAAAAAAAATCATAAAATACAAATAATCTCATGGTATTGATGTGAAATATCTATTTAATGCCGTAAATTAAACCATCCTAGATCCATATTAACTCTAGATCTACAACCACCTAAGAGGCATCATATATGTTTTCATTTTAAAATAGGTTTGCATTTCAAAAGATTTGATCTCTCTACACTTGCTAAATGTAAAGTTAAGATGGATCTGGACTAATTTGGTAACATTTTCATGGCATCTTTTTTTATTAATATTAATTAAAATTAGGTAAGAATTTATAAATATATTTAACTTGTATAAGCTATAAAAATATAGTTTCTTAGGGGATTTTTAGTGAGTTGAATCTATTTATGAAATAGGAATGTAGTTTAAAAATAAAAATGTACAATCTTGCTTGAAATTCTATCCTCATGTCATTTCCACTAAGACACACATTTTTTTTTATAGAAACATTTTTTCATTGAGATGTGCTCTCTACACTAGTATGGAAGAAAATTTATAATACCCTTCTTATTATGTTATGCAAACATTTTGAGTCGCTCAAATTACATAAAATTAAAAATAAAAATAAATTAATAAAATTAATAATTATAATGATTAATTATTAATTATTAATAATTAAACAAAACTAGATCCATTTGTACTTATATCTACCAAATACAAAAAGGGATAAATATCTTGAAGTATATATTTTTTTGAATGAAAAAAGATATAATCTCTTCTCCACTGTAGATAAACTTAGATTTAAATATTGCTAATCTAATATCAAATATGAAATTAATTTAATGTTATGAAATTTTATTAAAAACATTATTTTTACTATTAATATGAAATAAATATATAAAATTAATCACATTATTTATTTAAAATAAAAACTTTAAATGTATTAAAACAATATATGAAAAAATAATTACCACAATATTTGATAGTAACATTTTATTAAATATTATATAGATTTAGTAATTTAAAATTTTATTATAATATGTAATAAATATAATATGGTAATTATACTATTTTAATAAACATTTAAAATTAAATTTTATTTAAAATTGTTAAGGTTAACATTTCATTGAATGTTAAAACATCGTAGAATAGGAAAAGAATCACCGAATAACCTCGAGAAGGTAAAAAAATTATTTCTAAAAGTCTTAATTTTTATTATAAGAATTTTATAATACTAAAATAATAATCAATAATATAAATAAATAAAAAAATTAAATATATATTAAAAAATAAATGAAAAATTTTAATTAATGGATATATGGATATAAAATAAGATTTTTTTATTTTCTGTAAGGATAGATAGTGACATGGAGTTTTGTTAAGACACTATGCAGATCATGAATTGCCCTACAATGACTTATCCTCATATTCACATATCCACTTCTCTAAACAATTTGTCAATATAAATTCCAGTATGATATAATGAATATAATAATGAACGTTGCCTCGCCGAGCCATGAGTATTATGGTCATGTCGTTCACTGTTGATCCTTTATGACATGTTTGTCTTTAGATTAATTAGCAATAGAAAGATCTAATTAAAATCAAATTTACCATAAATAAAATAAAATATAGATTTCTCTTCTATGAAAAATAACGAAACAGTCAGTAATTAATATATGACCTAATGTTTATTATAATTGAACTCTTCATCATACCATGGAGAATTGAAGTTGTCTACCGAGGCATGATTTTCTCCTCCACCTTAAAAAATATCTAGAATATATTCATTAAAAAAAACTTACAGTAGGAGTTCTTGAATTGTGTATTTGATGATGGAAATGGATTCATCACTATCAAAAACCCTTGCAACACCCAAATTATTAAAGTTTGATAAATATAATATGGAAATAGAAAAATTTTGAAAACACCAACCGATGTAAAGGTCATAAATTCAAAATTTTATGGGAAAAAATCTAGCGATGAGAAGGGATAATGTGGCCCAAGCTAGATATGATCCCTCAATGACTTTGATGACTTAGATGCCTCTCGATTGTAGCTATTGAAGCCATAAGTTATATTTTCAATGCTATGAACCTCTAAATTCCCATATATATATATATATATATATATATATGTATATATGTATATATGTATGTATACATATATATATGTATATATACATATATATATATCTATATATACATATATATCTATACATATATATATATATATATATATATATATATATATATATATATATATCTATCTATCTATCTATCTATCTATATATATATATATGCCTAAAAATGCTATATTAATCGTAATGTCGTTAATAATGTGGTTAATATTTCCTAAACCAATTCATTTTGCGTGGACTAGCATCATTTGACCCCAAGTGATGTGGTGGAGCGCCCGGTTGCCCAGGCTCCAAAGTACCACTATGGCCACAACACAAGTCTCTAGCCTCTCTAGATCTCTGATTGGTATCTGTGTCACTCTCACATGGGCACCCAGTCGACAGTGGCCCTCTACAAACTCCATGATGTTTCGCCATCGCAATAACACTAATTGTGTGTTTCCCACCATCCCAAGTGGCAGGAGACTGGTATACGAGGCCGAAGTGTCAGGATCTTCTCAAAGAAGAGCGAGCAATGCATTGTGCCATAATCACAGTCATGGTTCACCTGTCGCTTGCATAGCGACAACTATTGTTTCAACGACAATAAAATCATCTCGGCCTACCCATAGAAGGTCCCAGTAAATGCTTCCTCAACCAGCATCACCTAATCCAAAGTGATGTGGTGGAGCACCCATTTTCCCATTATCTACAATACCGTTGCGGCCACAACATGTGTCTCTAGCCTCTCTAGATCTCTAATCGGTATTTGTGTCCCTTTCAGATGGGCACTCGGTCGACAGTGGCTCTCTACGAACTCCATGATGTTTCGCCCTTGCGATAACTTTAGCTGTGTGTTTCCGAGCATCCCAAGTGGCAGGAGACCGGTTAGGAAATATATATCCTCGAAAACTAGCTCGATCCAGTGCCCCTACACTATAAATATCTCATAATTCGGATCGCAATAGCTGACAATCCGGGCCAACAAGGGTTGTCCTGATCTCATCAAAGGGTTCTCCACAAACATTAGGACCCAAAACCTAGCCAATGCAGTGCAGACTACATGATCCTCTTGCATATCAGAACGTAATGTGTCCAGGTCTCTCTCTCTCTAGTTGATCCTCAACTCTCTCATACCTGCACAAAACCATCATGTTTTTTAGTGTACATAAAGGAAACACCGCATCATAACCATAAAATCCCACCTCTCAGCCAAAATACAACACTAAACCTCCCTTGCATGACAGGTCGTACTTTTCTGGCGATTCCTGGGATAGGTCACAATTTTGTGCTCGATACCTACTACCCATGTCATAGAAAAGGCCCCAAAAAGTGTGAATCATCTATGAAAAGGAGCATGTGTATGTTCCTCAGCTTTGGGTGCCTAAAATGAAATTTTAATCCACTGAATTGAAAGAGTATGGTTAGGCCTCTTACCTGCCACTGACGGATCTCGATTCCAAAGGCCGATTTGTTAGTTATGATCGCCGCAAAATTTAGGGCCTTTTCTCCTCTCTACATTCACCATAGGTACACTTGCAAATGAATCAAATTGGAATGAAAATGCCTTATTAAGAGACAAACCACAGGTTTTTCTTTCGCCAGATGCGACCAAACTGTAGCTCCATTTGACAAACCGTCAACACCGTTGGAAATCTCTTGTCGAGCTCTCAACTAGGTATCCTTTAATTTTTTGTTATTTGATATATCACCCGAACACATTTTTTGCAAGAAGGGTCACTTACTTGCTTCTCAAAATTGAATTTATTCACTTACAAAACGTGTACTTGGGGCATCACCTCGCCTTCATACTTTTCCACACTCGTGTCGATTTTAGTTGTGAGTAGCCATCTTATACTCATGTTTTTATGGTCCCCACAGGGCTTGTTATGTGTCGTAGCATCATTGAGTCTCCCTTGTTTAGAGCATCCGACTTGAGTCATCATCGCATGCATGGAGTTTGTCTGGAGTCCCTCTTGTCTCCCACCACAGTCTTTCATCCTTCATTGCTCTATACCTCCCTCGTGTCACACATTTTTTCCTCCAGTTATATTGTCCCCTATCACCTCCACAGTCACGTGAGTAGTTTCCAGGTCATCCATGCCCTTTATGTTCTAACAAGGGAAGTCGTCAACCCACTACTCAGTACCCCCCATTCCACCATCATTCCTGGTGTCAGTCTATCACTCGCTCCACTATTATCCCATGTTCCTTAGTTGAGGATTCCTTATTGACTGACCTATGGCGAACCTCCTTCTGTCGACATCAGCTTATTCATTCCAGAAGATAGGTCTAGAGGGCGGCATACCTTGGTTCCAGCTTCCACTCTTATTCAATGCCTCGGATCAGGAAAAAGGACCCTTTATTTGCCTTTGACTTGATTTTTTCTCAATTCCAGCTCCTTATGGCATGATCGAGATGAGTACACTTGATGGTTCAATGATGCAATAGATTGTACTAGTGATTCCCAGGTGTGTGTGAGATGTTTTAGACCTCATGAAGGGTTGGACCATCAGGTATCC
Organism: Pinus albicaulis; assembly: GCA_034641835.2. Classification (NCBI taxonomy): domain Eukaryota; kingdom Viridiplantae; phylum Streptophyta; class Pinopsida; order Pinales; family Pinaceae; genus Pinus; species Pinus albicaulis. The sequence continues at coordinate 1,692,015,612 of CM076584.1, read as the reverse complement.
CCCCACATACCTCGATGACCTCTCTACTACAGCCTTGGATGCAGCTCGATAGATTTGACAGTTCCAACCTCAGCTGCTTGCAACGCCTTTTTTTTTTCATGTATTATTCAAATTTTCAGAGCCCTTTGCTGTTTTGCAAGACCTCTTTGGTTGTACTTATATCTCATGTACTTGGATATTATTTTATAACTCCTCGCTTTTGTCTGAGGCACAATATGTATGTGGAATCCATTATAATGTTTTTTATCTCGCCCATGCTTATCCCAACATGTACTATATAGTTAAGTCCCATGTTTGTTGGATGTCCCATTATTATTTGTACTTTGTTATCTTAGTGGGTATAAGTATGCCTCCCCCACCTCATGTAGAATAGCTACTCACTCATAAAAGAGACTTGTCACAGTTGTAAGTCTCGCCTCCTCAGGGTCTTGTCCTCTCTCACTTCAGTCCTCCTTATATTTCTCTCTCTTTCACTTCCCCTTCAATGTCTAGTGATTGCATTCTTACAATGTACTCTGGTCATACGATTAGCTCCTAACGCTCGCACACTCGGGGGGAATATGCTACACCAATTTTTGGTCATCTAAGCTATTACTATTAGGTGGACTAAAGTACATCATGTAAGGCCAATTTGACCATAGTAAAATTTATCTCACTATGAAAAATAATTTAATAACCGATAGTTTATTAAGTTATTGTTTGTCTAAATAGGAAACCCCATGAGGAATAATTGAATAAATCCTTATTTGTTTGATTTTCCTCAAGGGATAATTAATTAAATCATTATTTAATTAGTATTTCTAGTCATATTTAACCCAAAACAGGAAAATCAATAAGATAAATCATTATTTATCTTATTATTTTCTAGAAATAATTATTTAAAACATTATTTAATAATATTATTGTTAAATTTGACTAAATCATTTATAAATAATTGAATAAATCATTATTTATTTAATTTTCTTTTAACCACATGCTTAAAATAATAAATAAATCATTTATTTATTTATTATTTCTAAATGAAGGGATTTGACCAAATTCAAATTCTTTTTTCCTCCAAAAATAAAATAAAATATTCCATAAAAGTTGGATCTAGATTTGGTTAATAATATTTTAACTATGCAGAAATATCTATACTGACTCAAAATTTTGTTATAAAAGGAAGGGCTTTTCCATTCATTCACTACATTTTGCTGCCTAGAGATCACTCTTGATCTATACTTTTGGTCTAACTTTGATCATCTCATCATTGTCATATTTTTCTACTTTTTTCTTGTGAGCTCCCTCCGAGTTCCATTTTATCTTGATTTTATGCACCATCAAGAGAGAGAGAACTTAGATTTGAAGCGCTGAGGGCATACAAGAACCCATCCCATTGAGAGGGACTTGTAACATATTTCTATGTTCCCTTCCCAGGTGTCATAATACAAAAAAAAAAATTAAAATTTATTATCTTGTTCATTGGATGCATGGAGCAACTCTTGTTTTTTTTTGTTATTTAATGTCTTTAACTGGATAGATCTGGATTTTTGTAGCATTTATTTTGATCACTAACTGTATATCTAAAGAAATTAACAACCATCTTTAATGTTAGGGTTATTTTTTATGCACAGCTAAAGTGATATTTTTTGTACATTTGCGATTAGAATTCACACTAACATATAGTATGTAGATTTAGTGCCTTTTGGCCAAAATTTGAAGACCTCTACCAAAGGATCTACACAAACTAGCCATAGAAAGTGACATCAACTTATGCTAAAAAAAAATTCATATTACACCCCTACTCAACAAAGAACTACAAGAAAAATTTGGATGAAGCCCAAGGCTCTAGGAAATATTAGTGTTATTTAATACTCCTTAGTTTCTATATTTCTACTAATCAACCATTGAAGTTACAAAAATGCATATCTCGGTCCATATCCCAAACCTTCCACTTCCATTTTCACATGCGAAAGCACTTGAAAACATATAAAACACACTCAGAACATCTATAGAAAAATAAAACAAGAGAATAACAAAGAACATTTTCACGCACACCCTCACTTGTGTGGAGATTGACTGAACAAGGGGCTTCTAGATCACATACATCTAAAAAATAACCATTTCTAGTGGATATGGAAACTTGATTATGGAAATAGAAATTTCAGATGTTATATATGCAATGATATAGACCATCTACAAAAAAACTTCCCACTAGCAAAAAGACCAATAAAGAAGAGGCAAGGGTATTGTGGTTAATGAAGGAATTGGAAACCCTATGAGCCCCCTCTTTGAGGTAATGAAGAAGAAGAGGATCCCAAGTACCTAAGGAGAAAAGAAAATGGGGGAATAAATGTAGAAGGAATAAATTTTGAGCAACCTCCTCACTCCACATACTCTACATACTCCAAACATAAAAAAGAGATGAGAGTAGCACTAAAGCCAATAGCAATAACGAAGGAAGAATTATTACCAAGTATCAAGTGATAACATGTATGAGAGATCTTAGAATCAGAAAAGGAGTATACCCTTGATGGATATTTCGTGAATATGATTTTGGCTATTTTCCAACATGCTTCAAGGGTTTGGAAGAAAGTTAAATAGAGGAAACCAAAGGAAGTAAAAGTGGACAAATTCTACAACTATATATAGGAATTCGTATCACACATTTTTCTTTAGCTCAACTATCGTTGCTTTAAGCCATTATTGTGATAAATATCTATGATCTCTATCTTTGGATACATGGTAAAAATGTCTTGCAAAATGTGATTTCATTTGAATCTAAAAATTTTACTTAAATTTAAATATGGAATTCATTTTCTAGAATGAACTAACTTAAGTCATATATTTTGAATTGAAATTTATGTTAAACAAAAAGAAAAGAAAAACAAAAGTATTTTTGTACCCTCTTTATAATTTATCTTAAATCTAGATCTGCTAAAGATCAAGCCATACTCTTTCCTTTCATAACAAATTGGGAAAAAACAATAAATTATCAAAACCGCCCACAAAATCAACTACTATTAATTATAAAAAAATTATTTTATTTTATTATTTTTATTTTTATAATATTAATAAAAACCTAACCATAATATATATTTTCCATATATTGAACAACAAAACCCATCTCAACACATTAAACTTAAACAACATAATTTATTAATTCGAAGAATATTAACTTAGGCCATATAATTTATTAATTCAAAGAATATTTTCCCCAGACAATACTCATGGCCCTATTTTTTTATATTTTAAAGTGGAAAATATCTGAAAAAAATATAATTCAAAAATATTTTAACCAACCCAATATATTTATATACACACGTTAATATTATATTTTTTATTTTTTTTGAGAAATATATGGAGGAAAAAACTTATGTTGTAAACGTCTCATCTGTCTATTAGCTTTTTAATGATATCACAACCTTTGAATATAATACTCCTCGTAAATTCAATGTCCCTTTAACGTAGTTTGCTGATATTGATAGAATCACAAAGAAAAAATAACACTGAAAATAAGTAGAAATTGGATTCCAATGTCATCTTAGCAAAGTCTAAGTAGAAATTGGATTCCAATGTCATCTTAGCAAATTCGAAATTCGTAAATAAACTCCCGCCCCAAAACAGGGAAAGAAGGTTAAAGAAACTTTTGAGAAATTGGATTCCAACGTCATCTTAACAAAGTTGAAATTCGTAAATGAACTCCGGCCCCTAAAACAGGGAAATAAGTTTAAAGAAAAAATTGAGTCACTGTATTTTATGATTTTGTAATAGGTTGGGATTACCATTGGAGTTATATCTGTATCACATATTGGACTTAACATGGGAGCCCATCTTTGATCACATAGATAATAGCAACCACCCATGAAAACAGTATGCAACTCGAAACCAGAAAAGTAGTATTAAAACAGAAATGCAGTATCAGTTGAAAATAATTAATATTATTTTATATTAATGGAGAAATGGTTACACAAGTTGTAACGTATCTCCTTAGTTTAGGATTAGTTCCTACAATTTAGGAGTTTGTTTCCAACTTCCTAATTCCTAGTGTTGTACTTAATGATGTAATTCCTCATTCATGAATGTAGAGTAAACTCAGAGTGTTCTCTCTGTTTGAGTGCAGTCTCCAGGTGCAGTACTCACCTGTGAGCTGCAACTCCTTCTTTTTCAATTCAGTGTCATTTTTATCTTGGTATCAGAACTCAGAGTAGGGACAGCCTTTTTTTTTTTTTAGGATGCATCATTGATTACAGAACTGTAGTGGCGGAAGAGCTTACAGAAGTTTTTTTCGTAGATTCAGGTGAACTGCAGTAACACCTGAAGGATAGGTCTCAGATGACTGATCATCTCTGAGCAGAAGAAAAGGTTGGCGCGGTTTTAACGTGAACAGTCGCGCCATTGGCGCGGTTTTAATGCGAACAGTCGCGCCAAAATACGCGATTGGCGCGGAGGTACACGCGAAAAGCGCGCCAGGGCTGGTGACTCGCGCGGATTTTGATTTCGGCGCGGATTGGCGCGGATTTTTCGCATCAGAGAAGCGCCAGGGCTGGGACTCGCATGCATTTTTTATTTCGGCGCGGATTTTTCGAATCAGAGAAGCGTCAGCCTCTTTCTCTTTGGGAAGGTCTGCAATTATTATTTTTTTTGCAGATCGGCCCTGCCCGGTGGTGGCACATTGAAGTTCCGAATTCGCTCGGTGGCAGCAGATCGGACTTGCCCGGTGGTGGCACATTGAAGTTCTGAATTCGCCCGGTGGTGGCAGATCGGACTTGCCCGGTGGTGGTGCATTGAAGTTCTTGATTTGCTCGGTGGCAGCAGATCGAACTTGCCCAGTGGTGGCGCATTGAAGCTCCTGATTTGCTCGGAGGCAGCAGATCGATTTTGCCCGGTGGTGGCACATTGAAGGTAGAAATTTTTTTTTTTTGGAAAACAGTGGTCAGGATCTGGTATGTGGTGATTTTTTTTTTTAGTGTGTCCTGCAATTATTCAGTTGGGTAGAACTATTCATCAGAGGATCAGGAATTTTATCAGTCCAATATGAATAACAGTATAGAATCGTATCTCCACGAGTCTGGCAAACTCGATGGATTGAATTTCTCCAACTGGAAATTCAAGATACAGACTTTACTTGAAAGCGCAAATGCGTGGTCGATCGTTACAGGAAGTGAGCTGAGACCAGGATCAGCTGCACAAGAACAAGACTGGGATAAAAGGGAGACAAAAGCAAAGGTCATATTGAAGATGTCCATCAAGGACAATATTATCCCGCATATTAGAGACTATAAATCGGCCACTGACATTTGGACGATGATTAAAAACCTATACCAGACACAGAATACTAACCGTGTCTTGTCACTCAAAGGCAAGCTTTTTGCGATGAAGATGGAGGAGAATGAGTCCGCTGCTGGATTCATTGTGAGAGTCAAAGACCTGAAGGACAGATTGGGAGATATCGGAGAGAAAGTTTCCGATTTGGATCTGGTCACGATCACATTGAACGGAATGACAGATGAATATCATATGTTCATCACTGGACTGGCAGCGAGGGAGAAAGCCCCTACGTTTGAAGAGCTGACAGGGATCCTGCTACAAGAAGAAGAGCGACGACAAAATTTGAAATCGCAGAGCAATGACCTTGCTCTGATGGCGAAAAGGAGACAGTATAGAGGGAAGCAGCCACAGCAGCAACAGCAACCACAGCAGCAGCAGAGAGGAGCCAACACATTTCAGAAGAGACCGTTTAAAGGTATGTCTGCTAATAATTTTCCCAGCAAGAAATGTTTTTACTGTGGAAAACCTGGTCATGAGATTAAAGATTGTTATAAGAGGCAGGCAGACGAAGGAAGAAACAAACAGAGAAAACATAAGGGTTACTTTGTTGAGGAAGAAGAGGACCATAGCCACGAAATTCAACTATTTACAGCCGATTGTGCCCTTTCAGCTTCAAAGGGAGATGAGGACGACATATGGTATGTCGACTCTGGCGCATCCTCACATATGACTGGTAAGAAGGACTGGTTTGAATGTCTTGAAGAAACTTCATGTGGGTTGAAAATTTATTTAGGGGATGATAGTGGATATGAGATCAAAGGATATGGTGACATTCCGGTAAAATTACCTAGCGGTAACATTAGACACCTTAAAAATGTATTGTATGTGCCCGGAATTAAGAAAAATTTGATCTCTGTCTCAATGATTACTGATCAGGACATGCAAGTTCAATTCTTTAAGACTAATTTTGTCATAAAGGATAGCCAGATGGAAACAGTTGCAACAGGAGTGCGCATTGGGAGCTTGTACAGATTAGACGTGAAAAGTATGACAAAGCAAGCAATGGTTGCAACTGGATCGACAGCTGAAGATCTCTGGCATCAGAGATTTGGCCATCTTAATCTGCAAGACCTCATCTTACTTCAGAGAAAAGGTATGGTTGATGGACTCCCTGTTTTCCATAATGTTAAGTTGGATTGTGATGGATGTGCATTAGGAAAATGCATAGAGAAGAGTTCCCTTTGCATGTTAATGGAAAAGAAAGAGATGTCTTAGAACTGGTGCATACAGATATATGCGGACCTATGCAGACTAGGTCATTAGGAGGTGCATATTACTTTCTCTTATTTACAGATGATTGCACTAGGTTCTCATGGATATACTTTCTGAGTAAAAAGAGTCAAGCCTTTCAGTATTTTAAAGAGTTTAAATCTATGGTAGAAAACCAGACAGGAAAAAGGATAAAAATTCTCCGCTCAGATCAAGGGGGAGAATACAGGTTGCGAGAATTCATGAATTTCTGCAAGCAGCATGGGATTGTTCAACAGTTCATAGTGCCCCACACTCCTCAGCAGAATGGAGTGGCAGAGAAAAAGAACAGAACCCTTGTGGAGTGCGCAAGGAGCATGCTTCAAGGTAAGGGTCTTTCAAATGGTTTTTGGGCAGAAGCTATTAACACTGCTGTCTACTTAAAGAATAGGAGTCCTACTAAATGTCTAGGCTTCAAAACCCCTTTTGAAGCATTATTTGGATTCAAACCAGCAGTGAGTCATTTAAGAATATTTGGGTCAAAAGCTTATGCTCATATACCTAAGGCAGATAGGAAGAAGTTAGATCCAAAAGCCTTGAAATGTATCTTTGTTGGATATGGCACCGAGTTCAAGGCATATAAGTTATTTAATCTTGTGACTCATAAGGTTTTTGCAAGCAGAGATGTCATATTTCATGAACAGGTTGAAGAAGGAAAGGATGACTCTAACAGTGATTGGCACATTCCATTGCTAATGGAAGAAAACAGTGAGGATGATGAAGTGCAGGAGCAGAAACAAGAAGAAGAAGTAACAGGTAATGTAATCAATGATGCAAGCCCAGAGAAGGCTGAAATGGAAAGATTTGAGGTAAGTCCCCTACCAAGGAGATCGAGTAGGAAGACTCAATTACCATCCAGATTGAAATACTATGCATTAATGACAAACATTTTAAACATTGTAGAACCTGCAAATTATGAAGAAGCAAGTAAATCTGATGCATGGAGGGCTGCAATGTATGAGGAAATAGAATCAATAAACAGAAACCATACTTGGGATTTGGTTGAATTGCCTGAAGGTAAAACCCCCATAGGATGCAAATGGTTGTATAAACCTAAAATAAATGCAGATGGGAGTATAGAAAAACTTAAAGCTAGACTGGTAGCAAAGGGTTACTCACAGCAAGAGGGAATAGATTTCAATGACACCTTTGCTCTTGTAGCCAAATTAAACACCATTAGAATGCTAATTTCTTAGCAACAAAACATAAATGGCAGCTACACCAGCTAGATGTTAAGTCTGCATTTCTGAATGGTGACTTGAAAGAAGAAATTTATTTAGTTCAGCCTGAAGGTTTTGTGAAAAAGGGGCAGGAACATCTTGTGTGTAAATTGAAAAAGGCACTTTATGGTTTAAAACAAGCACCCAGGTCGTGGTATGAGAAGATTGACTCATTTTTTGTACAACATGTCTTTCATAGGAGCTTGAATGATCCAAATCTGTATACCAAGTTCAATAAACAGAGGCAAATTATTTTGATTTCTTTGTATGTAGATGATATGATCATAACAGGGGATGCTAACAATCTGATCAAAGAAATCAAACAGCAGATGTCACAAGTGTTTGAGATGAAAGATCTCGGAAATCTACATTATTGCTTGGGATTGGAGGTATGGAAAGATTCTCGACAGACTTTTCTTACACAAGGGAAGTATGCCAGAAGCTTGTTGGAAAGGTTCAGAATGGAGCAGTGCAGATCAGCAGCAACACCATTGCAGCAGAACTTAAAGTTGAGCAGTGACGATGGTACTAAAGAGGTGGATGCCACTATGTATAGACAACTAGTTGGCAGTTTGATATATCTCACTACAACTAGACCAGATTTGGCATACTCTGTTAGTATGTTGAGCCAGTTCATGTCGAAACCACTCGAAAGTCACTGGGTCGCAGCAAAAAGTGTGTTGAGGTATCTTAGTGGTACTAGTAATTATGGTATTTTGTACACTCACACTTCTGATGTTACTCTAGCAGGTTTTTCAGATTCAGATTGGGCAGGTAACTTGGATGATCGAAGATCTATCACAGGTTACGCTTTTAGCATTGGATCCGGGGTCATAGCATGGAGCAGCAAAAAGCAAAGTACTGTAGCCTTATCTTCATGTGAAGCTGAGTACCAAGCATTGTGTGCAGCCACATGTGAAGCTATCTGGTTGAGAAGACTTCTCAACGATGCAGGAGAAGAACAGAAAGAATCAACTATCATTAAAACTGACAACCAGAGTACCATCAAGCTTGCATACAATCCAGTTTTTCTTAAAAATACCAAGCACATCGACACTCAGTTCCATTTTGTTCGAGAGAAACTACAGTCAAAAGAGATATTTGTTGAATATTGTAAAACTTGTGATAATATGGCTGATATTTTTACTAAGCCTCTTGGGCGTGTAAAGTTTGAATTGTTTAGAAGGATGCTAGGAGTTCAAGATAATCCTTTCTCCATTAAGGGGGGGAGTTGAAAATAATTAATATTATTTTATATTAATGGAGAAATGGTTACACAAGTTGTAACGTATCTCCTTAGTTTAGGATTAGTTCCTACAATTTAGGAGTTTGTTTCCAACTTCCTAATTCCTAGTATTGTACTTAATGATGTAATTCCTCATTCATGAATGTAGAGTAAACTCTGAGTGTTCTCTCAGTTTGAGTGCAGTCTCCAGGTGCAGTACTCACCTGTGAGCTGCAACTCCTTCTTTTCATTTCAGTGTCATTTTTATCTGTATCTAAGTTGCATTACATTCTAGACATAGCAAAAGGCACACTAGAACTTATTTCGTGGCTATATTAATATACAATCGCCTATCACCTACATGACAACAGCGGACCAGAAAACCAGTATGAAACTAGAAACTTTGCCTACCGTATGTTGTAGTTGCAATACATTCCAGCTAATATCAAAAGGCACGGTAGAAATTTAGGGTAGATCCGCTACTTTCCTTGATCTTTTAGCACTGCAAACGGTCTATCTCCATCGTCATGGTCTTCATTTTCTTGCTTGACCTTCAAAGGACGCACCCAAGGCGGTCAAGTCCATTACTTTATTTGCAAACTCTCTCGTCTTTGAAGTTTTTCGCGTGTGTTCGGTACTTGGATGGGCCCCGACGTTCTTAACCTTGAATAGTGTAAACATCATATTCTGCCTTTGGGTATGACGTGTTTATACGCAGCGCTCAGCTCGCACCATAAAAACACATTGATCGGCATAAACGAATGAAAACATATCGATCAAATTAACGGTGCGGTGCGGAAATCCCGATACGTGGATGTCAACGTAAACGAAAGAGACATAATCATGATACCTTCTTCATCTTCACCATCATTGATCTCATATATAATCACCCTATACTACAACAATGTAGGGATTAGTACTTTAGTACTTTTACAGTGAAATTATTCAGTGGATTCCATAATTCTTATATTTAGTGTAAAAGTTATAAGACTTTAGATTGTACATACCAATGCAAATACTCAGCACCCCCAGTAGCATTGAAATCCCACATCACCTATGCCGATTTATGAATGTGTAAATAAGACAATTCTAAGTCCATAAAATAAAAAAATAAAAAAACTACGGAGTACTGTGTAAAAAACATAAATCCAACATACCATTAATATTGATTGGCCACTCTCGAAGGTTTGGAAGTACTCTGGGTATCCCCATCGTGATAATGGTGGGTTCGGAATGTACTTCGGGGATAGGTTACTTCGTCCCTAATTTTATTGCCCTTTCACCACTAATCGTAAAATAGGATTAATTCGACGAAAGGGTCGAAATCATCAAAAACCCTTCCTTTATCACTTCCAATTCTTCCAATTTCCTCTTCATACGCTCCGTGCGGATACGGGAGATGACCACCAATGGTGAATGGAATGGAATAAGAACCACACAGAGATCTGTATATATAATAATGGGATGGACTCACTAAGGAAAATATGTAAATCTTGTATTGTGTTATCGAATATATATAAAGAGATGAGAAGTGAAGAACACGCTAACTAGAGGAATACTTATTTCAAATTAGAGTACTTGTTAAAATTTAAACCCTAAAACGTTAATTTTTATGGTAATAGAGGTCAATTATCTAATCAGCTAATTAATGGGTAATAAATAAGTGAATTAAAAAATATATAATAATATAAGGTAGTTGGCAGAAATCATATTTATTGAAATTGAGCTTTATTATATGGGCTTTACCATATTCATTGTTTGACTATTGTGTTTAGATGGTGATTTTTTTCTTGGAATTTGGGGAAATTTTTCAAGAAATTTAAAATAAGGAGTTTTTTTTTTTTTTATAGTAAAAATAGATTCCTTATTATTAAGACGTGAGTATTTTGAAAGTAGACAGTTGTAACAGAAATTCCCATGGGGATATATTCAACACCATCAAGAACTATGAGAACTCAAAATTCTAAAATTCTATAGTTATAACTTACATTTCCAAAAAATTGAGATCGATTCCATCAAAATAATTCCATATTTTCCATTTCTTTAAAAGCAAAAAAATGGCTTCAGTAGATTAATCTTTTAGAATATAGCAACTTGACGTATTTAAATCATAGATTTATTATTATTTTATATATATATATATATATATATATATATATATAATTTAATTTGTTTTTCTTGTAAAATAGTTTTATAATGAATTTAATAAAAATAGTTAAATAAATAGATGAAATGTCAGTTTTGACCATAATACAGTCATATTTTTAACTAATTAATGAATAATGGAATTAAAAAATGTATAATAAAATAAGGTAGTTGGCATATATTATAAGGATTAAATTAGCAAATACAATACAATATGATTTAAATAAAAAGATTTGATTAATAAGACATTCTCATTTGCAAAATGGATCTTAAAAGTCTGAGATCTAAGATGAAATGATCTTTTCTCATGTTAATTTTAACAAAATTGGACAAAAACTTCCAAAAATTTGAATGTAAGTTGTTAGAAATTGTATAGTCTCATTTCAGTGAAAAAATTTATTTAATGTATAAGTTATGTAACATATATTATATACATCAAAATAGCGAATATAGGGATAGAAAATTTGCTAAATTTTGATGTTTAAATTTAAAATATTATAGATTATGATTTATTATTTTAATAATAATTATAAATAATTATATTAAAAAGGGTCTAGTTTAAACATGTTATTTGAGTGAAAAATAATGATTTTTCTAGTAAAATTTTAATGAACTTTTGGTATAAAGTTTTGTAAATCTAGATTTCAACTATCAAGTTTCAAAATTTTATGTGTACATTTAGACCATTAAAAAAAATTCATGCAATGAGTGTTATGTGGACTATTCAAAAATCATGAGAAATTAGTGAGTTATGACTATCTCATAGAAATAGTCATAAATGAATGACTTACTTAACTCAGTTGATCCCAAAAATGATATCTAATTCAAACAATCTCAATTTCAAAATTTTCAGAAAATTATGTGGCTAAATTAAAGCTAGAAAATAATCATCCATGGTCATTTACTTAAACAAGTCCATTAAAAATTAATACAATAATATAAAATAATTAATATAAATTATATAATATAATTAAAATGTGGAATGACTAATTCAATCCATATAATAAGAGCAGTTAGTGTGTAAACTGTAAAATGTTAAATTTTTTTTATATAATGTGGGTGTATTGATTAATTAGCTAATTAGTAAGTAATAAGTAAGTGAATTAAAAAATGTCATAGTTTAATTTATAGAAAGAATGGTTATTTTCATTTTCTCTTTAAATTTAACCAAAGATTTCTAAAAAAATTGAGTTTAAGTTGTTCAACTTGTGGAATTGGAATTCAAAAACATATTTTAAATATCAAAAATTCATATTTTTTTCTTGAAGTTGTATCTCATCATTCCCATAAAAAAAAAAAAACTATTTAATATTAGACTACTCAATAAAAAAATATTACAACTTAGTTGGTATTCATTGAAATAGAGAGAATATAGTAATGTTAATTTTAATTTAACATATTAAAACAATATGGTTGTTTTAATATCGTTTGCTATGTGAGTATAATGTATTATAACATAAAGTAATTAAGTAATTATTGTATATTATATAATTTAATAAAAATATAAATTATTTTACAATAAATTTATTAAATAAGAGATTAATAAAGAAAATGATCTTGTAAAATCTCTTTCGGTAATAATCACATATAATGGAACGTTGTCGATGCGTTTCAAACCAACCAGTGTGGTTCATCATCAGGACTAGGTGAGAGATCAGATCAATAAGCTTAAATAGATGAAAAGATGGTTAAACTAGCCGTTTAGAAAACGGCTAGTTTGACTTTTTAATAATTTAAAATGTTTTTAATTAGTAACAGCTAGTTTCCTCCTACTATTAAACCATTTAATAAATTTATTCACTTAGTTAATGTATATTTATTTATTTATTAAAACGAGAGGCTAAAAAAAAACTAGAGAATAGATAAATAAATAAATAAAAAATAGATAAATAAATAAAAATAATAAATAAATAAAATAAAATAAAAATAAAAATAGCAAAATAAAAAATAAAAAATAAAAAATAAATAAAATAAAATAAAATAAAACAATAAATAAAATAAAATAAATAAATAATTTAAAAATAAAATATCAAACTTTCAAAAAAAAAATAAAAAAAAATTAAATAAATAATATATATATATATAGAGAGAGCCGAGGGTCGAAGTTAGCGAAATGGCGATTAGGGTTCTGTCTCTTTCCACTCCGGCGGTCGCTCTTTCTTCTGAAGCCCTCGTGCCGCATCTGCGTGGGAGCCCGTCTTCATTCACCCCTGTATCAGATGCCCACTCCTCAGCACTGCTCGTTCAGCATTATCGCTATCCCACAGCCCCGAAGCTGCTTTCGATACCTTCTGATCGACGGTGTGTTCAGCATTTCGGATGCCCCGTCCGCTCCATTGAGGCTTTGCATGAGGATTCTCTCGGAAACTCTCCTGCTCCAAGCCCTCAAGACTAGCGCGAAGAATCTGACTGTCTCATCTCTCAGCACGTATGCAGATGTGCAGGGCCCTGTTTGCCGTGGAAGAACACGCCGCCCTTCTATTGCTCTGCCTCCATGGCCTACGATTCGGAGCTGAGATGGAGAGTCCGTCTCCCTGCGCTGGAGAACTGGCCTCCCCAGCAGCTCCCAGGCCGACTCACTCTTGGAATCGACAGAGATCCTAACTCGATGTCAACACAGCAGGCATCTAGGATCTACTCTGCCTCTTATCAGATCCAAATTTCACAACCCTCTAGCAAGACCATTCTGCATTGGGTCTGCTCCTCAGATCTGGTGCTGACTCTCAAATTAAATCTGAAATATCGGATTGGGATTCCCTCAGCCCTTCAGCGACTTCTCTTTCGAGGTAAACAACTTGAAGATTCTATGTCCCTCTCTGCTTACAGCATTAATAAGAATGACTCTTTAGTGCTAACCCTTCGTTTGAGAGGTGGGGCTGTTGGGCAGTCCTCTACTGCTCCTTCCTTCTCATACAAAGATGCAGTTCACTCTGAGATCCCCATACCCCCTGAAGCCCTTAAACCAAAGCTTTTTTTGGTTGACAAGCTTGAGGAGGTTCCCTCTGTTGAATTTACCCATGCAGAAATTGCAAATGATCTTCAAACATATGCAGAAAGAGCCATCATCTGTAGATTTAATGGATTGTGGCCGTGATCAAAGGAACTCTATGACTGGATCCATGCTAACTGGACTCACCATTGCAAAGTCAGCTTTTGTTCAAAAGGATATTTCATAGTTATGTTTGATAATATTAAGCATTACGAAAAGGCTATAGAAGAAGGTCCTTGGTTCATGGGAACTGCAAGGCTCTTCTTAACTCCATGGTTCCCAGATTTTGACCCTGCAACTGCCGTCATCACCAGGACACCTGTTTGGATCAGGCTTCCCAATTTACCAGCCCATCTATGGCATGTTAGAGTCTATAAGGCAATAGGAAACACCTTGGGCAATTTTCTGATGGGAGATTATTGGCGGGAAAACAAAGGTCTTTACACATATGCCAGAATCTGTGTGGAATTAGATTTAAGCAAGGGACTTCCAGACCAAATCAATCTCAAGATAAACGACTTTGTATGGACTCAGACTTTGGATTATGAGAATACTGCCTTCCGCTGCCGACACTGTCACCAAACAGGGCATCTGCAGAACTCATGCCCAGCTCTCCCGACAAAATTGAAAAAGGTGAATAATTCCAATCCCAAATCCAAATGATGGGCTCCTTATTCTCCGCCTCCTGCAGCGGACTCTGATTCCTCTTGCTCTGACGATGATGGAAGTGATGCAGAATTGGACTAGAATCAGACAATGGACATCCCCACCGATGCTCAGTCGCATCCTCCTGATACTGTCATTGCTCAGAAGCGATCCCATGCGACCTCCTCTTCCGATTCTGATAAGGAGCTCCCCCCTTTGGAGAACTCCGATCTTCATGTTGTTTTAGCTCATTCACCCCAGGATGGATGGGTTAAATTCAGTAAAAAGAAAGGGAAAAAGCTTCGGGTTGAGGCCTCTGCCCACTCTGGGTAGTTTTCAGTCTTTTTTTCAACCAGTCTTTTCTTGTTCTTCCTTGCTTGTTTCTCTCCTTCTCCAGGGCCGAGGTTGATAGTTTTATCATTTCCAGTTGCTGGTTTTCTGTTTCTCATGATTGTATCATCATCTTGTACTATATTTCAGCTTAATAGAATCAGTCTTATTCAGAATATATATATATATATATATATATATATATATATATATATATATATATATATATAATTAATTAAAAAAAAAGAGAGATAAAATAAATAAATAAATAAATATAAATATAAATATAAATTAATTAATAAAAAAAAGGGGGCGAAATAAAAGATAATCAGGGACATAAGGTAGGTATCCAACACCTGCTGATGTTCCAACCATCATCTCTGTTGAGATTAAGGGGTCTTTTTTCGATTTCTAAGGCCTCTCTTAACTTACGATGATGGAAATGGTCAATCCTAGCAATGACCTTCGCCTCTTCAATGAAAATATGATGGTTAGTCTTTTCTGCATGTTCAGCTAGGGCAGACATAACTAAATAAATAAATAAATATAGCTAATAAGTTTATTAATTTATTAACTAAGTGAATAATTTTATTAAATGGTTTAATAGTAGGAGGGAACTAGTCGTTACTAATTAAAAACATTTTAAATTATTAAAAATTCAAACTAGCCTTTTTCTAAACGGCTAGTTTAACCATCTCTTCATCTATTTAAGCTTATTGATTTGATCTGATCTCTCACCTAGTCTTGATGATGAACCACACTGGTTGGTTCGAAACGCGTCGACAACGTTCCATTATATGTGATTATTACCGAAAGAGATTTTACAATTTTATATGGATCATAGAAGCATAGATTCTAAAAATAAAGAAAATGATCATTTCACCTAAATCCAACAAGGTAACTAAAATTATTCAACTTTTTTAAATTTTAAACCCTAAAAAATTAAATTATACCATAATACATGTCAATTATCTAATTATTAAATTAAAAATAATAAATAAGTGAATTAACCGTCATCATCATCATCAATAATACAAGGTAGTTGGCATGAACCATATTTATTTAAAAGAATTGTTTTTATGTGAGATTTTTTGACAAATTTTAAGGTTTATTTGGTGATCTAATTTGTTTAGAATTTGGTAGGGATTCATTGAAATCACAAGTTTGATGGGTGAACTTTGTAAAATAAGAGGTTTTTTTAAGGCTGATAAAAACCAATTTAAACAAAACAATCAAGATTTTACCACAAATATTTTTGCTGGTTTTGCCACAATTTTTTATGTTGGATACCAGCAAAAATTCC
Organism: Pinus albicaulis; assembly: GCA_034641835.2. Lineage (NCBI taxonomy): Eukaryota > Viridiplantae > Streptophyta > Pinopsida > Pinales > Pinaceae > Pinus > Pinus albicaulis. The sequence continues at coordinate 1,691,999,197 of CM076584.1, read as the reverse complement.
ACCTAAAACTCCAAAAAGTCCTTTATTGAAATTTTTTTGGCATATTATATGGGATTTACAATAGGCATATTAAATAAAAAGGGGTTTCATAGATAAAATGGTCATTTTCAACGGAATGTAAAGATATAATTTTAAGAAATGTTATGATTTTTTACTTTTTAAAATACATTTTTGAATGGATAAATGGATTGAGCACCTTGAAAACCCCATAATTCATTTTAATTCTACAAAACAAACTACTTAAACTCAAGTTTTCAAAAATCTCTCCCAAATTTTGGTTAATATTAACCATAAAAATACCCCGAAAATTTTATAATAATCTATGCATTAAATAACTAAGTTAAAATAACATAATAATAGATTTATTAAATAATTCAAGGAAATAATATAATAATTTAATAATGATATAAGAGGCAATAATATAATAATAATTAGATTATTAATAAATCAATATAAGTGCACATAGAGATGCTCTCCAACCCAGTATGATAGACATGTTATAACTTAATGTGGTATGTCGAGGTAAAATAATAAAAGGAAAATAATATTTATTAATTATTATTAACTAGTTAACTTTGAATATATTTATTTAGTTTGTATATATTCATTTGGGTCAAGTTAAGGTGCTTTTTGAATTCTAGGCATATGAGAACCCATGATATTGACCCATGTTATAAAAAATAAAAATAAAAAGATAAAAAAAATCATAAAATACAAATAACCTCATGGTATTGATGTCAAATATCTATTTAATGTTGTAAATTAAACCATCCTAGATCCATATTAACTCTAGATCTACAAGCACCTAAGAGGCATCATATGTGTTTTTATTTTAAAATAGGTTTGCATTTCAAGAGATTTGATCTCTCTTTACACTTGGTAAATGTAGATTTAAGATGGATCTAGACTAATTTGGTAACATTTTCATGGCATTTTTTTTATTAATATTAATTAAAATTAGGTAAGGATTTATAAATATACAAATTTAAGTTGTATAAGCTATAAAAATATAGTTTCCTAGGGGATTTTTAGTGGGTTGAATCTATTTATGCAATAGGAATGTAGTTTAAATATAAAAATGTACAATCTTACTTGAAATTCTATCCTCATGTCACACAATTTTTTTTTTATAGAAACATTTTTTCATTGAGATGTGCTCTCTACACTAGTATGGAAAAAACTTTATAATGCCCTTTTTATTATGTTATGTAAATATTTTGAGTCACTCAAATTACATAAAATTAAAAATAAAAATAAATTAATAAAATTAATAATTATAATTATTAATTATTAATTATTAATAACTAAACAAAACTAGATTCATTTGTACTTATATCTACCAAATACAAAAAGAGATAAATTTCTTGAAGTATATACTTTTTTTAGAATGAAAAGAGATATAATCTCTTTTTCACTGTAGATAAATTTAGACTTAAATATTGCTAATCCAATATAAAATATGAAATTAATTTAATGTTATGAAATTTTATTGAAAACATTATTTTTACTATTAATATGAAATAAATATATAAAATTAATCACAATATTTATTTAAAATAAAAAACTTTAAATGTATGAAAAAATAATTACCACAATATTTTGATAGTAACATTTTATTAAATATTATATAAATTTAGTAATTTAAAATTTTATTATAATATGTAACAAAAATATAATGGTAATTATACTATTTTAATAAACATTGAAAATTAAATTTTATTTAAAATTTTTAAGGTTAACATTTAATTGAATGTTAAAATATCGTACAATAGGAAAAGAATCACCGAATCCCCTCAAGAAGGTAAAAAAAAATATTTCTAAAAAGTCTTAATTTTTATTATAAGAATTTTAAAATACTAAAATAATAATCAATAATATAAATAAATAAAAATTGAAATATATATTAAAAATGAAATGAAAAATTTCAATTAATGGATATATGGATATAAAATAAGTTTTTTATTTTTTGTAAGGGTAGACAGTGACATGGTGTTTTGTTAAGACACTATGTAGATCATGAAATGCCCTACAATGACTTATCCTCATATTCACATATCCACTTCTCCAAACAATTTGTCAATATAAATTCCATTATGATTTAGCGAATATAATAATGAAATTTGAATCGTCGAGCCATGAGTATTATGGTCATTTTGTTCACTGTTAATCCTTGATGACATGTTTGTTTCTAGATTAATTAGCAATAGAAAGATCTAATTAAAATCAAGTTTACCATAAATGAAATAAAATATAGATTTCTCTTCTATGAAAAAGAACCAAACAATTAGTAATTAATATATGATCTAATTTTTACTATAAGTGAACTCTTCATCATACCATGGAGAGTTGAAGTTTTCTACCGAGGCATGATTTTCTCCTCCAGCTTAAAAAATCATTAGAATCTATTCACTAAAAAAAACTTATAGTAGGAGTACTTGAATCGTGTATTTGATGATGGAAATGGATTCATCACTATCAAAAACCCTTGCAACACCCTAATTATTAAAGTTTGATCAATATAACATGGATATCTAAAAATTTTGGAAAACACCATCCGATGTAAAGGTCACAAATTCAAAATTTTATTGGAAAAAATCTAGCGATGATAAGGGATAATGTGGCCCAAGCTAGGTATGATCCCTCGATGACTTTGATGACTTATATGCCTCTCAATTATAGCTAGTGAAGCCATAAGTTAGATTTTCAATGTCATGAACCTCTACATTCCCATATATATATATATATATGCCTAGAAATTATATATTAACAGTAATGTCATTAAGAATGTGGTCAATATTTCCTAAACCAATTCATTCCGCATGGACTTGGTTAAATATTCTTTGTCATGTGTTCAATTTCAATGAAACTTTGGTCATTACTATAGCCATGTATATGTATAATATATTACTTACCCCAACCGCTAAGGTTATATGTGTTACCCATTGAACGTAACCTATATACATGAAATACCAAGATTGAATTTATATTGGATATTATAAATCCAGTTTCCTACCTCTCTTCTTTGATTCTTTAATTATTTTTAGGCCATCCCAATGACTCCCTGGGTGGATTCCTAATTTTTTATGCTGCTGAGCCTTGGACAGGACATCTTCCAGGGTATCAATCTGGCTGGGATTGATATTGTCAAAGTCCTGACGTATGCATGCTTCCTGTAAACTTGGTAGATCAAGATCTCCCAGCTCAACACCTTCCGAATCTTCATCCATGATGTTGAGCTGACTGCTTTCAGGGTTTTCAAGAGAAGGGAGGGAGGGGACTTCCTGGGAAGCATCAACTTCCATAACTTTTGATTTCGCATCTGCAAGAAGAGAATCAAGGGGTTTCTTGTGGCTTAAGGACTCTCCTTTTTCCGGTCCAGCAGGGTTGGGTGAGGAAGAAGAGGGATTCGGGGGGTTAGCCTGAGAGGGGAGGTTAGGGGGAACTGCAAGGGAGGCTTGGTTGGTGGCGCCAGAAGGGTCTGATTGGGCAAGGACTTCAAAACTATTGCTGGTCGAAGGGGTATTGGCCTGAGGGTTGGAGGCTTTTTTGTTGGGTGGGGGCTTTTTATGATGTTTCTTTCGACTAGAAACCTTAGTGAACCCATCTGCTTCCGACTTGTCAGCATCTTCAGAGCTTTTAGCGGTGGAGTTCAGTGGGTAGTCCCTAAACAAATGGCCATGGGCATGGCATCTTCAACACCTGAAGGGAACATGTTCATAGTCAAGAGGTTGAATCCATTCAAAGTCATCATGGAATAAACTTACCGCATCCGGAAGCGCCCTGTCCAGTTGCATGTACAAACAGATCCGCACATAAGAGGTGTACCGTCGAAGCTTGGTTTCCTCAGCAATTTTAATGAATTCCCCAAGCCCTCGACCTATAGCTGTGAGAGAATCCTCATCCCAATATTCGAGGGGGAGCGAATACAGCCTGATCCAAACTGGTGCCCAATTGAAGTTTTCCTTATCTGGGTTGAAATGTTCAACCCAATCTCTGAGAAAAAGACCAGCTGAGTTAAAGAAATAGGGACCTCCATCTAGAACCCTATTTCGGTCTTCGATATAGTTGAAAACAGCATTGAAGAAGCCTTTTGGCCCAAGCTGCAGCGTGACATGGCCTTTGGGTTTCCATTTTGCAGCAATCCATCCTTGCAAAGCTTTTTCTGTAGGCCAGAAACCGATGAACTTCCCAATGAGAGCATGATCTTTCATATATTGAATCTGGGCATTTATTCGGTGACTTGGAAGGTCAATCTTCGGTCTTTCTGCTGCAATGGGTTTGCAAGTGACCGATGTAGCTGCATTTGGAATCCGAGAGGATTCAGAGGCTTGCATGTGAGTCGGATTGTTTTCCCATAGCGTTTCCTCCGTTACAGGGTTGAGCCCACCCTGTTCCGCATTGTTCTTGTTTTGGGCATCTTTGGAAGGGGGAAGCTGAGCGCTTCCCCCTGTCGTGGGAGCCATCGCCTGTGCTGAGATGCAGCAGGACATTCGATCCCCTAGCTAATGGTGCCACAGCGTAGAGATGTCGGCGGGTGCAGCGCCGTTGCAGGAAGCGCTGTAGCAGAAGCAGAAAACCCTAGCTCGTCTCCCTCTGAGTATAATGTATTATAATATAAAGTAATTAATTAATTATTGTATATTATATAATTTAATAAAAATATAAATTATTTTACAATAAATTTATTAAATAAGAGATTAATAAAGAAAATGATCTTGTAAAATCTCTTTCAGTAATAATCACAAATAATGGAACGTTGTCGACGTATTTTGAACCAACCAGTGTGGTTCATCATCAGCACTAGGTGAGAGATCAGATCAATAAGCTTAAATAGATGAAAGGATGGTTAAACTAGCCATTCAGAAAATGGCTAGTTTGACTTTTTAATAATTTAAAATGTTTTTAATTAGTAACGGCTACTTCCCTCCTACTATTAAACCATTTAATAAATTTATTCACTTAGTTAATATATATTTATTTATTAACTAAAGCGAGAGGCTAAAAAAAAAACTAGAGAATAAATAAATAAATAATAGATATATAAATAAAAATAAATAAATAAATAAAATAAAATAAAAATAGCAAAATAAAAAATAAAAAAATAAATAAAAAATAAAATAAAATAAAATAAAACAATAAATAAATAATTTAAAAATAAAATATCAAACTTTCAAAAAAAAATAAATAAATAATAGATAATAACTGTAGATCTAAAGAAATTAACAGTCATCTTTGATGTTAGGGTTATTTTTTATGCACAACTAAAGTGATATTTTTTGTACGTTTGCGATTAGAATTCACACTAACATATAGTATGTAGATTTAGTGCCTTTTGGCAAAAACTTGAAGACCTCTACCAGTGGATCTACACAAACTAGCCATAGAAAGTGACATCTACTTATGCTAAAAAAAATTCATATTACACCCCTACTCAATAGAGAACTACAAGAAAAATTTGGACGAAGCCCAAGGCTCTAGGGAATATTAGGGTTATTTACTACTCCTCAGTTTCTATATTTCTACCCATCAACCACTGAAGTTACAAAAATGCATATCTCGGTCCATCTCCAAAACCTTCCACTTACATTTTGACATGAGATAGCACTTGAAAACATATAAAATACACTTGGAACATCCATAAAAACATAAAACAAGAGAATAACAAAGAACATTTTCACACACACCCTCACTTGTGTGGAGATTGACTGAACAAGGGGCTTCTAGATCACATACATCTAAAAAATAACCATTTCTAGTGGATATGGAGACTTGATTATGGAAATAGAAATTTCATATGTTATATATGCAATGATATAAACCATCTACAAAAAAATTTCCCACTAGCAAAAAAACCAATAAAGAAGAGGCAAGGGTATTTTGGTTAATGAAGGAATTGGAAACCCTATGAGCCCCCTCTTTGAGGTAATGAAGAAGAAGAGGATCCCAAGTACCTAAGGAGAAAAGAAAATGTTGGAACACCTAATCCTACATGGGTAGGTGTGGAATGCGAAAAGTCACAATGGAGTCCAAGTGACCTTGGAATGTGGAAAAGATTTCTGAGTTTTTAAGTAAAAATTTCTGAGTTTTTTCATTGAAAAAATTCTGCAATTCTGGGCTCTTCTGCTGCTGGGCTACTGAAAAAATTTCTGGAAACTCTCCAATCCTGCTATACATTTGGAAAAATTATGTGTTTCTTCGGCTTTTCTCTCTCTGCTGTTTTAAAAAAAATAAATAGAAAAATAAATTACTGTTCTTGGCTCTCACCGCCAGCCTTCCCCACCTCCCAGCAAGTCGAACCCAACTCTCCCCACACCTATGGCTCTACATACCCCCCAACCTACCAACGCTCCCTCACCCTCATCACCCTACGGTAGTCCCCATTCCTCGACTTCCTCTCCTCTACCCGACCCCTTCTACACGCTCCTGCTACCCATCCCACCCCTACACCGCCGACTCTACCCTGCTCTCCCTCCTCCCTAACACTACGTTCCCCATTTGCTCCATGGCACAGCCGTCTCCTCCCCACTCTCTCCATACAGCCCCACTCCACCAGTCGCCCCTCCTTACACCTCTCTCCTCCCTATCCCGCCCTCCTCTTCCTACATCCTACAGCGACACTCGCCCCTCCCCATACCCAACGCCTATCCACCCTCGCTCACTCTCAACCTACGCACCCTCCCTCACCCGTCGGCTCTCTGCCGCCCCTCCAAGCCCCTCTCACTACTCTCACTACCCGCTTCCCTCACATACAACCTACCTCTATAAAATACCGCCCTATCTAAGCTGTATAATACTGCCCTTGCTTTTTTAAAATCGAAGAGCACAACCAACTCCTTTTGCGCCCGGTCACGCGTCAGGAAGTGGATCTAGCAATGAAGCAGCTCAAATATGGAAAGGCTCCAGGTCTAGATGGTTTCACGACTACTCTCTTTCACAAATTTTGGGATCTTGTCAAAGAAGAGGTTTGGATGGTGGTGGAGGAGTCACTCTCTATGCATTGGCTGCTCCCCTCTCTAAATGCGACCTTCATCACTCTAATCCCCAAAGAAGAGGATACCAGCACGCCAGACGAATTCCGCCCAATCGCACTATGCAATGTCATCTACAAGGTAATTTCTAAAGTCATTGCTAACAGAATGAAACCACTTCTGCCCTTACTCATATCCCCAGAGAAATCCGGATATGTGGAAGGCAGGGACATTCTAGATGGCATCATCCTCACTCACGAGATCATACACTCTCTCAAGCACACCAAACAGGCAGGTATGATTCTCAATATTGATCTTTCTAAAGCTTTTGATAAGTTAAGTTGGACTTACATTAAAAAAATTTTATATGCTTTTGGTTTCTCTCCCACTTGGATTCGCTGGATCTCAATTCTTATCTCCTCCTCTTTCTTCTCCATCCTTATTAATGGTATTCCTTCACGTCCCTTCAGCCCCTCTAGAGGTATGAGACAGGGGGACCCCCTGTCTCCTTTTCTCTTTGTCATAATGGCGGAAGGCCTGGGTCGCCATCTTAAAAATTCCCTTAGATCCAAGCAGCTCCGAGGCCTCTCAGTTCACAACTCCCTTGCCCTAACTCACCAGCAATTTGTGGACAAAAATATGGTGTTTGGCTACCCTTCGGTTCATGAGGCCTCCCAGCTCAAGTCCCTTTTGAATGATTTCTCTGCAACCTCGGGAGCGAGCATTAATACTATTAAATCCCAGATCTTCTTCTTTCACACCCCTCCTATCACTCAATCGGTTATAGCCCGTATTATTGGATTCTCCATTGCCACCCTCCCCTCAAAATACTTGGGCGCTCCTCTAATTGCATCTACTCTAAAGCATGCCTCCTGGCAAGGGCTCCTTGAAAAGCTGGAAGCATGTCTCTCTTCATGGACTCACAGAACCCTAAACATAGCTAGCAGATTGATCCTTATCAAAGCAGTGTTACAAGCTATGCCCCTGTATCTTTTCTCAATCCTGGAGGCGCCAAAATGGGTTCTCAAAAAAATTAAAACCCTACAGAAAAATTTCCTATGGGGTTCCAAAGGCACAAATCGTAAATGGGCCCTGGTTAATTGGTCAACTGTCTGCAAGCCAAAGGAATAAGGAGGACTAGTATTGCAAGATCCTACTCATAGCAACGCTATTATGATTGCCAAAATTTGGTGGAATTGACTTACAGCCCCTTAAAGAAGCCTTTGGCACATCCGGGACTCACCAAATACGCTAACCACAGACCACAAGAGGAACTCATCAGATTCACTCCAACCGAGAACGGATCTCTCATATGGAACGCGGCCAAACAGCATTATCTTCTTATAAAACAACACAGTTTCTGGGAATTGGGGGATGGTAGCACTGCTAGATTTTGGACGGATTCCTGGGATCAATTCCCCAAACTCACTCAAATTTACAGACCGGCTCCTGGACCGGAATGGGATTTACAGCAATTGGAAATAGTTCAGCAACATTGGACAGACAATGCAGTGCAGGGATATAGGTAGTGGAATCAGGCTGAGAGGATAATAAGGAATATAGATGAGCAGAAAAAGGCTGCCTTAAACTCTGAACTTAAAATTCGATGTATCAGAACTTCGAATAGCCGGGATATTCTCAGATGGGGGTACACGCTAAAAGGATCCTTCTCTACCCAGGAAGCCTATAAAATTATAAGCAACGATCCAGCACCCAAAGATCCTTTATGGAGTAGTATTTGGAGTTTGGGGGTTTGGCCCAAAGTATCCTTATTTCTTTGGCTCTTTGAACATCAAAGAATCCTCACTTGGGATAACTTACGGAAAAGAAGCTTTCATGGCCCCTCAATCTGCCCCATATGCTGTACTCATGAGGAAACGTAGCAGCATCTCCTACACTCTTGCTCTCTGGCTAATCAATTGTGGGAGAAAGTTAGTTTCTGATGCCAACAAAACTGCCGACTCTCTGATGATATAATTAGCTCTATTCAAAACTGGCCTCAGAATCCTTACAAAAGCGACATACTGAATCAACTCTGGAGAATCATCCCAGGTCTTCTACTCTGGATTATATGGAAAGAGCGAAATAAACGCATTTTCAAGGATCAAAACACTCCCCTCGACATCATCTGGAGAAACTTCTGTCTCAATCCCACTGAAACCTTGGCATTGCAATCATGGGACACAAATGACTACCCTACACTAGCAAAAGAAAAAGCCATTTGGGATAATTGGGGTATTCAGCTTCACCCTGGCAAGCAAGCGCAGAGAGCTTCTAGAAATGACAACACCAAGAACTCTTGGATCCCTCCTCCAGAGAATACCTTCAAAATCAACTTTGATGGGGCTTCTAAAGGGAATCCAGGCAAAGCAAGTTACGGTGGCATAATCAGAGATCACAAAGGCAAACCTATCATCATCTACATGGGAAATCTTGGCTGGGACACAAAAAATTCGGCTGAGCTGGAAGGTCTATGGTAGGGACTTCTCCTTTCTCAAGTTCATGGGCTGCATCCTCTAGAGATTGAAGCGGATTCCCAAATTCTTATCAACATGGCAACTCAACTCCTAAATGGGGCTCATGCGCACAAAATTGCCAATAGTTGGAGACTTGAGGCATGCCTAGCGGATATGGAGTGATAGCTACACAACCACAGAACAATCCTCTTCAAGCATATCAGACGGGAAGGTAATATAGTTGCTGATCTACTTTCCAACTTGGGAGTAGACAATGAGCATAATATTCTCACACGAACACTCGACATAATCCAGAATCATGATCAAAGACAGGAATGCCAAATTTTGGTCCAGAGTGAAGCAGAACCCCCGAATGCAGGTGCAGCTGTTAGTGTTTAACGTGATGGGATGGGGGTGTGGCATAAGGGGAAGCCACTTGCCCACCTGCAAGAATGTTGTCATTCAGCTCTTTAATTCGACTAATCGGCGATTAATGCCATTTACTCCTGGTTCTCATATCAACCATCATCTCGTTCCTCGATACACATTCGCATGCTGCGATATGGCTCAGCCTCCAGTTCATACTTATGGTGGTTTATTGCAGTTGATTCATAGTTGCACGGTAGACTCGGTTGTTATTATGGAGCATCCCTCTGGTGTGAACAAAATTCCCTTGCCTGTGAATTGGTAGTGCGCTCCAGGAGCAGGGCTTTCAAATGTTCGAACTGTAACTGGTAAGAGGAGCTGTCTCAATTTTTGTTTGGATTTTAGAGAAAATTTCCACTTCTCCCACGCTGGTTCCTGCAAGCTTGCTTCTGTCGCCCTGTTGCCCCTCTCGCCTCAGTCTTTTGTCCATCTTTTGCCTCCCTGCCCTGCTGTCTCGATTGTGACCATGCCGCGCCTAAGGCAAAGAATGTGTTGTCGAAGAGGCTCCATGAGTCGCCAAATTCGTCGCTCTCCCTCCACCTCTGGCACCTCCTCTGCGTCTACTTCCCACTCTGATAGTCTACATAGAGGGCGCCTTCTCTGCTCGGGTCGTCGCCTTGCTTCCCCCACTCCTTCAGCTCCTCCTGCTCAAACCCATACTGCGCATTTTTCCTTTAATAGCACTCTCAATCGACCCCGGGTGACTGCCTCAATTACGGTCGTCTTTCATGAAGAGCCTCAGGAGATTGTTCCCAGTTCTCGCCCGGCAGATTGCAGCCTCTCGGCGACTCAGGATTCGACGCAGATTGTTGGGTTGAAGCAGCCTAATAGTGCGGACTTGCAGGGTCAGTTGGGCAAGGCCACGCAGGACCAGGCGAACAAGGAAGTGGTGGGTCAACCTTCTATGAGGCAGGACGCGGCACCAGCAAGCGAGGCGCAGGCTACTCCTCCTCCTCCCGGGAAGGTGATCCATTCTACTGATGACCTGTACAATGCTGATGGGGAACCAGATGAACTCTGGTGCAGAGTTGTCTACGAACCTCCTGATGAGTAGTTCCTCCTCTTCACTCTGGTTTTTTTGCCCTGTCTCTGCCCCTCCTCAAGGGCCTGTTTATATGTTTCCTACTGTCAATGAACATGCATCTCTTTTTTTGCTTCGATATTGTCTCCAGTACTCCAATTCTCTGGTTCCCCTACGCGCGATTTTTCAAATGAACTGTTTCAGACTGGTTTCCCTCCTGCAGGGCAGTCTTCAAACTATGGTTTTTTGTTTCAAATGCCACAACACTTGGCAATGATCAGGCCTCGGCCCGCTGTAATTTACTCCTTTTGTTAATAGATTTACTTTTACTTAGAAAAAAATAATAATAATAAATAAATCATTTATTTATTTATTATTTCTAAATAAAGGGATTTGACCAAATTCAAATTCCTTTTTCCTCCAAAAAAAATAATAAAATATTCCATAAAAGTTGGATCTAGATTTGGTTAATAATATTTTAACCATGTAGCAATATCTAGACTGACTCAAAATTTTGTTATAAATAGAAGGAATTTTCCATTCATTCACTACATTTTGTTGCCTAGAGATCACTCTTGATCTGTACTTTTGGTCCGACTTTCTGATCCTCCCATCATTGTCATAATTTTCACTTTTTTCTTGTGAGCTCCTTCCGCTCATTTTATTTTGATTTTATGCACTATCAAGAGAGAGAGATCTTAGATCCGAAGCGCCGAGGACGAGGGCATACAAGAACCCATCCCATTGAGGGGGAGTCGTAACATCTTTCTATGTTCCCTTCTCAGGTGTCATAATACAAAAAAAAAAAAAAAAAAATTATTATCTTGTTCATTGGATGCATGGAGCAACTCTTGCTTTTTTTTGTTGATTAATGTCTTTAACTGCATAGATCTGGATTTTTGTAGCATTTTTTTTGATCACTAACTGTAGATCTAAAAAAATTAACAGCCATCCTTGATGTTAGGGTTATTTTTTATGCACAGCTAAACTGATATTTTTTGTACGTTTGTGATTAGAATTCACACTAACATATACTATGTAGATTTAGTGCCTTTTGGCCAAAATTTGAAGACCTCTACCACTGGATCTACACAAACTAGCCATAGAAAGTGACATCTACTTATGCTAAAAAAAAAAAATCATATTACACCCCTACTCAACAGAGAACTACAAGAAAAATTTGGACGAAGCCCAAGGCTCTAGGGAATATTAGGGTTATTTACTACTCCTTAGTTTCTATATTTTTACTCATCAACCATTGAAGTTACAAAAATGCATATTTCGGTCCATATCCCAAACCTTCCACTTCCATTTTGACATGAAGAAGCACTTGAAAACATATAAAACACACTCGGAACATCTATAAAAACATAAAACAAGACAATAACAAAGAACATTTTCAAACACATCCTCACTTGTGTGGAGATTGACTAAACAAGGGGCTTCTAGATCACATACATCTAAAAAATAACCATTTCTAGTGGATATGGAGACTTGATTATGAAAATAGAAATTTCAGATGTTATATATGCAATGATATAGACCATCTACAAAAAACCTTCCCACTAGCAAAAAAACCAATAAAGAAGAGGCAAGGGTATTGTGGTTAATGAAGGAATTGGAAACCCTATGAGCCCCCTCTTTGAGGTAATGAAGAAGCAGAGGATCCCAAGTACCTAGGGAGCAAATAAAATGGGGGAATAAATGTAGAAGGAATAAATTTTGAGCAACCTCTCACTCCACATCCTCCACATACTCCAAACATAACAATGAGATGAGAGTAGCACCAAATCCAATAGCAATAACAAAGGAAGAATCATTACCAAGTATCAAGTGATAACATGTATGAGAGAGCTTAGAATCCGAAAAGGAGTATACCCTTGATGGATATTTGGTGAATATGATTTTGGCTATTTTCCAACATGCTTCAAGGGTTTGGAAGAAAGTCAAATAGAGGAAACCGAAGGAAGTAAAAGTGGACAAATTCCACAACTATATATAGGAATTCGTATCACACATTTTTCTTTAGCTCAATTATCGTTGCTTTAAGCCATTATTGTGATAAATATCTATGAACTCTATCTTTGGGTACATAGTAAAAATGTCTTGCAAAATGTGATTTTATTTGAATCTAAAAACTCTACTTAAATTTAAAATATAGAATTCATTTTCTAGAATGGGATTAACTTAAGTCATATATTTTGAATTGAAATTTATGTTAAACAAAAGGAAAAGAAAAAAATGTAAGTATTTTTGAACCTTCTTTATAATTTATCTTAAATCTAAATCTACTAAAGATCAAGCCATACTCTTTCCTTTCACAACAAATTGGGAAAAAACAATAAATTATCAAAACCACCACCACAAAATCAACTATTATTAATTATAAAAAAATTATTTTATTTTATTATTTTTATTTTTATAATATTCACAAAAACCTAACAATAATATATATTTTCCATATATTGAACAACAGAACCCCTCTCAACACATTAAACTTAAACAACATAGTTTATTAATTCAAAGAATATTTTCCCGAGACAATACTCATTGCCCTATTTTTTTATATTTTAAAGTAGAAAATATGTGAAAAAAATATAATTCAAAGATATTTTAACCAACCCAATATATTTATATACACACGGTAATATTATCCTTTTTATTTTTTTAGAGAAATATATGGAAGAAAAAACTTATGTTGTAAACGTCTCATCTGTCCATTAGCTTATTAGTGATATCACAACCTTTGAATATAATACTCCTCGTAAATTTAATGTCCCTTTAACGTAGTTTGCTGAGATTGATAGAATCACAAAGAAAAAGTTACACTGAAAATAAGTAGAAATTGGATTCCAATGTCATCGTAGCAAAGTCTAAGTAGAAATTGGATTCCAATGTCATCTTAGCAAAGTCGAAATTCGTAAATAAACTCCCACCCCAAAACAGGGAAAGAAGGTTAAAGAAACTTTTGAGAAATTGGATTCCAATGTCATCTTAACAAAGTTGAAATTCGTAAATGAACTCCGGCCCCTAAAACAGGGAAAGAAGTTTAAAGAAAAATTTGAGTCACTATATTTTATGATTTTGTAATAGGTTGGGATTACCATTGGAGTTATATCTGTATCACATATTGGACTTAACATTCGAGCCCATCTTTGATCACATAGATAATAGCAACCACCCATGAAAACAGTATGCAACTCGAAACCAGAAAGGTAGTTTTAAAACAGAAATGCAGTATCTAAGTTGCATTACATTCTAGACATAGCAAAAGGCACACTAGAACTTATTTCGTGGCTATATTAATATAAAATCGCCTATCACCTACATGACAACAGCGGACCAGAAAACCAGTATGAAACTAGAAACTTTGCCACACAATATGTTGCAGTTGCAATACATTCTAGCTAATATCAAAAGGCACAGCAGAAATTTAGGGTAGATCCGCTACTTTCATTGATCTTTTCTGCTTTTTAAACGGTCTATCTCCATCGTCATGGTCTTCATTTTCTTGCTTGACCTTCAAAAGGGACGCACCCAAAGGCGGTCCAAGTCCATTACTTTCTGCAAACTCTCTGGTGCTGAAGTTTTCGCGTGTGTTCGGTACTTGGATGGACTGCACGTTCTTAACCTTGAATATTGTAAACATCATATTCTCTGCACTGGGTCTTGGTGGTTTATACGCAACTGGCTCAAGCTCGCACCATAAAGCTTCTGTTAAGAGTCAGCATAAACAGACAAAACATATCGATCAAATTAACAGTACGGTGCGGAAATCCAATCTGTGGATGTCAACGTAAACGAAAGAGACATAATCATGATACCTTCTTCATCTTCACCATCATTGATCTCATATATAATCACCCTGTACTACAACAACGTAGGGATTAGTACTTTTACTGTGAAATTATTCAGTGGATTCCAGAATTCTTATATTTAGTGTAGAAGTTATAAGACTTTAGATTGTACATACCACTGCAGATACTCAGCACCCCCAGTAGCATCGAAATCCGACATCACCTATGCCGATTTATGAATGTGTAAATAAGACAATTCTAAGTCCATAAAATAAAAAAATAAAAAAACTATGGAGTACTGTGGAAAAAACATAAATCCAACATACCATTAATATTGATTGGCCGCTCTCGAAGGTTTGGAAGTACTCTGGAGTATCCCCATTGTATTCAATAAGAGTGGGTTCAGAATGTACTTCAGGATAGGTTACTTCGTCCCCTAATTTTATTGCCCTTTCACCACTACTGTCGTAAAATAGGATTAATTCGACGAACGGGTCGAAATCATCAAAAACCCTTCCTATCACTCCCAATTCTTCCAATGTCCTCTTCATCTGCTCCATTCTGGATACGGGAGATGACCACCAATGGTGAATGGAATGGAATAAGAACCACACAGAGATCTGTATATATAATAATGGGATGGACTCACTAAGGAAAATATGTAAATCTTGTATTGTGTTATCGAATATATATAAAGAGATGAGAAGTGAAAAACACGCTAACTAGAGGAATACTTATTTCAAATTAGAGTACTTGTTAAAATTTAAACCCTAAAATGTTAATTTCTACGGTAATACAGGTCAATTATCTAATCAGCTAATTAATGGGTAATAAACAAGTGAATTAAAAAATATATAATAATATAAGGTAGTTGGCAGAAATCATATTTATTGAAATTGAGCCTTATTATATGGGTTTTACCATATTCATTGTTTTACTATTGTGTTTAGATGGTGATTTTTTTCTTGGAATTTGGGGAAATTTTTTCAAGAAATTTAAAATAAGGAGTTTTTAAGTTTTTTTTATAGTAAAATTAGATTCCTTATTAAGACGTGAGTATTTTGAAAGTAGACAGTTGTAACAGAAATTTCCATGGGAATATATTCAACACCATCAAGAACTATGAGAACTCAAAATTCTAAAATTCTATAGTTATAATTTACATTTCCAAAAAATTGAGATTGATTTCATCAAAATAATTCCATATTTTCCATTTCTTTAAAAGCAAAAAAATGGCTTCAGTAGAATAATCTTTTAGAATATAGCAACCTCACTTATTTAAATCATAGATTTATTATTATTATTATTATTATTAATATATATATATATATGATTTTATTTTCTTGTAAAATAGTTTTATAATGAATTTAATAAAAATAGTTAAATAAATAGATGAAATGTCAGTTTTGACCATAATACAGTCATATTTTTAACTAATTAATGAATAATGAAATTAAAAAATGTATAATAAAATAATGTAGTTGGCATATATTATAAGGATTAAATTAGCAAATACAATACAATATGATTTAAATAAAATGATTTGATTAATAAGACATTCTCATTTGCAAAATGGATCTTAAAAGTCTGAGATCTAAGATGAAATGATCTTTTTTCATGTTAATTTTAACAAAATTGGACAAAAACTTCCAAAAATTTGAATGTAAGTTGTTAGAAATTGTATAGTCTCATTTCAGTGAAAAAATTTATTTAATCTATAAGTTATGTAACACATTATATACATCAAAATAGAGAATATAGGGATAGAAAATTTGCTAAATTTTGATGTTTAAATTTAAAATATTATAGATTATGATTTATTATTTCAATAATAATTATAAATAATTATATTAAAAAGGGTCTAGTTTAAACATGTTATTTGAGTGAAAAATAATGATTTTTCTAGTAAAATTTTAATGAACTTTTGCTATAAAGTTTTGTAAATCTAGATTTCAACTATCAAGTTTCAAAATTTTATGTGTATATTTAGACCATTAAAAAAAATTCATGCAATGAGTGTTATGTGGACTATTCAAAAATCATGAGAAATTAGTGAGTTATGACTATCTCATATAAATAGTCATAAATGAATGACTTACTTAACTCAGTTGATCCCAAAAATGATATCTAATTCAAACAATCTCAATTTCAAAATTTTCAGAAAATTATGTGGCTAAATTAAAGCTAGAAAATAATCATCCATGGTCATTTACTTAAACAAATCCATTAAAAAATAATACAATAATATAAACTAATTAATATAAATTATATAATATAATTAAAATGTGGAATGACTAATTCAATCCATATAATAAGAGCAGTTAGTGTGTAAACCGTAAAATGTTAATTTTTTTATATAATGTGGGTGTATTGATTAATTAGCTAATTAGTAAGTAATAAGTAAGTGAATTAAAAAATGTCATAGTTTAATTTATAGAAAGAATGGTTATTTTCATTTTCTCTTTAAATTTAACCAAAGATTTCTAAAAAATTTGAGTTTAAGTTGTTCAAATTGTGGAATTGGAATTCAAAAACATATTTTAAATATCAAAAATTCATATTTTTTTCTTGAAGTTGTATCTCATCATTCCCATAAAAAAAAAAAAAAAAACTATTTAATATTAGACTACTCAATAAAAAAATATTACAACTTAGTTGGTATTCATTGAAATAGAGAGAATATAGTAATGTTAATTTTAATTTAACATATTAAAACAATATGGTTGTTTTAATATCGTTTGCTATGTGAGTATAATGTATTTTTTTTTCTTAGTGACACTAAATCTATTAATTTATAAAATAATGGTACAAAATTGCCTCTGTCTCAGCTGGGGAAGCCTGAGCACAGGGCCTGCCTGCCAAGAAAACCATAATTTGGACTGCCCACCATGGGGAAACTAGTCCATTTCAGATTGAGAGTGTAAACTGCCGCCCACAATGGGGAAACCGACTATACATTCACATTGTTCATCAAAGTAACAAAAGCCTATAGCATGGCTTGCAACAAGCGTAGCATGAAAAAACAAGAGAGCTAAGTATAACTTAGAGATAATGTACTTGTAGGATAAAAACCTCAAGGTCTGCCTCTGACTACTATTCATTGGTTGGAGATGGTGGTTCTTCAGTGATTCTGCACCTAAATTCATCGCCATCTTCGTCTTCCGCCTCCGGAGTTGACTCCATTCCTTTGCTCAAATCCTCCGTGCGTTGGACCTGCAAAGAGATACTGGGGGTAGAGAATAACTGGGTCAAGGCTTCCCTGACAGAACCAGCTACGGAAGTGCTGGGCCTAGTGGACCCATGAGGAGCAGTAGAAGGTCCGTGAGGCGCAGGTGGAGGGAATTCTGAACTGGCCGCTTCCTCACTAATCGTGACAGTGACATGGGCGCGGAGAACCGGTTTGTCGAATTTGCACTCAAAAGTGAATTCTGCATGCTGGGAAGACTGGCGAAGGAAGGGAAGGAGAGGCGGCAGGGCAGCAGAGGGACATTCAGAGGTAAGGGGATGAGGCGTAGGGGAAGAAGCATAGGGAGGCGGGTGACATGCAGAGGGGGGGGCGGAGCCAGGGTAGCGAGGCACGCCCCTACTGTACCTGAATTCCTGAACATTATCAAAGGAGAGCTCTTCAGAAGACTAGTCGGTGGAGGGAGAAGCTTGAGACTAGGAGGCCCAACCACGATAAGAACCTTGCCGGCTTCGCATACGTTGGCGCAGTCGATGCATGGCGGGGAAGAGAGGTGGATGAAGTGGGCAGAGAAGAAGAGGTAACAGAGGGCCAGGAGAATTGCGCTGAGAGGCTGAGCAACAGAGCAGGCTATGCGAGTGGTGAAAGTTCGGTGTTGTTTCCAGGAAGCATAAGAGCTTGCACCTCCGGCCTGTCTGCGTTCTAGCACTAGGCTTGGCGCAGTCGGTAGGGCAGGAGGCTCTGAGAAGCAACGTTTCAGAGCAGACAAGGCAAACACTATGAGGAGTGGCTTGAGCCATTGCGAGAGCCGAAGAAAACCAAAATGTAAACTTGCTGCGGAGATGGTTTGAGAGAAAGTTGTTAATGCTGCCAGGGGTGGCGAAATGAATATCGCCATCAAGTCGAGTGTGGGAGGCCATGTGGCCAGTCCCAACGGACAGCCTCGGGAGGCGTTAGGGGACGTACGTCCCATCATCTGCTGGAAGCAACCGCATCCGGAGCTGAAGAGTCTTGTTGCACCAGAGCGTTACAATCCTGATGTTTGTTTTCATCATTGAGGATATTAAGTGAACCATGGATTAAGGTAACAGAGCTCTCCACACCCATATTGGCAAGAAAGTCAGCAACTTTATTGCCATCGCGTTTGATATGAGAGAAGGAGACAGCATTATAACTTTTGAGCTAGCGTTCCATAAGCTCAAGTCTGGCATTTAATCTCCAGTTGGTGGAAATCTTGACGGTGGAGGAACCTGCGAGAAGGTGTTGAGCCATATTGATGAGTACTTGGGAGTCTCCTTCAACTACGAGAGGAAAGAAGTTGTGGAGTTGAGCAAGGCAGAGACCTTGCCAAAGACCTTCGAGCTCAGCAGAGTTGTTGGTATCCCATCCGTGATGACCGAAGAAAATGGAGAGAGGGGTCCCATTGGAATCTCTGAAAATACCACCATAACCAGCCCAGCCTGGGTTGCCTTTGGAGGCTCCATCGAAGTTTAGTTTTACAGCTCCAGAGGGGGGGCGAGACCAGCAAACAGGAATCTGAGGGATAAGCCGGTCAGTAGAAGAAGAGGATGGACTGATCATGAGTTTCCAGTTATCCCAGATAGCTCGTTCCTTAGGCTTGGAAGGAAAGTCCTCTTCTTTCCATGACATAAGGGAGAGAGTCTCTTGGAGGTTGCAACAAAAAGAGTGCCAGAGAACATCAGTAGGAGTGGATCAGTCTTTAAAGACTCTTCTGTTTCTCTCTTTCCAGATGGTCCAAAATAGAAGGCCAGGGATGAGAAGCCAGAGGGAGTTGAGAATAGCACAGGAGAAGGGAGTCAAGGGCCAGGATCGAATGAGGTGGAGCAACTCTTAAGAGGGCTTACTTCTTTGACACCGAAAGCTGACTTTCTCCCAAAGTATGTTTGCCAAGTTGCAGGAGATCATTAAATGCTGGGCAGTTTCAGTGCTTTGATTACAATTGGGGCATCATGATGGTCCAATGTATCCCCTTCTGGTTAGGTTGTCCCATGTGAGAGTTCTCTTGTGACTGAGAAGCCAAAGGAAAGTCGAAACTTTGGGCCATGTTCGGGGAGCCCAGACATGTTGCCAAATGGGATCGCAAGGGTTGGAGGAAGCAAGGGAGAGTGAGTAGGCCTCCTTAGTGGAAAAAACCCCTTTAGAGGAGTGACCCCATCGCAGAACGTCCGAGTCCTCAGACCACCTGATCCGTCTTTGTCGAAGCTCAGTAGAGATGGCCGCAGTGATGTCTTCCTGAGCATTGGGGATAAGGAGAGTGGTTGGCTTCCACTATCTGTATCCATTATTGTTCTCCTCCCTCCAATATTGGTAAACTTTGTCCTCCTGTTGAGGCCTAAAATTGTTCCTGTGGAATTGATTGAGGGTGCCCATGAGTTTTGGTTGCTGCTGCCAGGCATCCATCCAGAATTTGGCGGTGCGTCCATTTCTAATTTCCCAGAAGCTATGCTGTTGAATTAGGTCGTTGTGCTGCTTGGCGGCGTTCCAGATAAGTGAACCTGGGGCATCAGGGGTGAGCCTAATGATTTCTTCAGGGGGCCGATTATTAGCATATTTTGCTAACCAGAGTTTAGCCCAAGGCATGTGCAGAATTGAAGTCCATTTCCACCATAATCTAGCTCCCATCACTTTGTTGCTTTGAGTTGGGTCCCTGAGGCCAAGCCCGCCTGCCTCTTTGGGAGTACAGACTGTATTCCATTGAACAAGAGCCCATTTCCTATTTTGTCCATAATATCCCCACAAGAACCTGCGTTGAAGCATCTTGATTTGCTTGAGAACCCATTTCGGAGCTGCCAGGACCGAAAAAAGATAAAGAGGCATGGACTGAAGAACAGACTTAATAAGAACAAGCCTACTGGCCATATTAAGGGCTCTGAAGGTCCAGGAGGAAAGAAGGGCTTCAAGCTTCTCCAAAAGGACGTTCCAGGAGGAGTGTTTGATGGTTGAATCAATGAGGGGGGCTCCCAAGTATTTGGCTGGAAGGGTTGCTATGGGAAAGCCTAAGATACGAGCAATACTAGCCTGAGTAGCAGCAGGAGTGTTAAAGAAAAAGATTTGAGACTTGGCTGCGTTGACAGAGGTACCAGAAGCATCAGAAAAGACATTCAGGATGGATTTGAAGGCACGGGCTTCTGGCACGGAGGGGTGGCCAAAAAGCATATTGTCATCTACAAATTGTTGGTGGGTGGTAGGGGGAAGGCCATGAAGGGAAATACCTTTCAGGAGATTGAAACGAGCAGCATTGCGGATGAGACGACCTAGGCCTTCAGCCATGAGCACAAAGAGAAAAGGAGACAGGGGGTCTCCTTTTCTAATGCCTCTAGAAGGAGAGAAAGGCTTAGAAGGGATCCCATTGATCAAGATAGAAAAGAAAGTGGATGAGATGAGGTTCATGACCCACCTTATCCAAAAATGATTGAAACCGAAAGCTTCCAGGATCCTTTGAATGTAGGTCCAACTCAATTTATCAAAAGCCTTAGACAGATCGATTTTTAATAGCATACCTGCTTTCTTGCTGATCTTTAAGGAGTGGATAACTTCATGAGTGAGAATGATCCCATCAAGGATTTGTTGCCCTTCCACATAGCCAGTCTGTTCTGGAGAAATGAGCATGGGGAGGAGAGGCTTGAGACAGTTGGCAATGACTTTTGAGATAAGCTTGTAGATCACATTGCAGAGAGCGATAGGCCGAAAATTGTCAGGAGTGCTCGGTTGATCTTCCTTCGGGACAAGAGCGATGAAGGTGGTGTTGATGGAGGGCAGTAACCAATGCATAGTTCTTGATTCTTAAACCAAGTTCCAGACTTCAATCTTGATGAGATCCCAAAAATGATGAAAGAAGTTGGAAGTGAAGTCGTCCGGGCCCGGAGCCTTGCCGATTTTGGTTTGAGCTAAGGCTGCTTCGACTTCCTGTAGGGAGACAGAGCTTAGAAGCATCTAATTATGTTCCTCCGTGATTATCTTGGGGATCAGATGGGAGATTTGATCAATATCAGAATGCCTACTCAGCTGAGGTTCATGGTGCACATTGCTGAAATGGTCTAACAGTTCGCGCTCCATGTCTTCATGATTTTCCAGCCTTTCTCCTTGCTGATTTGTGATGTGGCTGATGTAATTGAACATTCTCCTTTGTATAGTGAATCTATGGAAGAATTTTGTATTGCGCTCTCCTTCCTTAAGCCATCGAATGCGGGATTTTTGCCTCCAGAAGATTTCTTCTTGCCTGTACCTATCGTTCAGCTGGCTTTGTATATTTTGTTCCTGGCAGTCAAGATGGTCTGTTCTCCCATTCTCGATAATTTCCTGTTGGATCTCAGCCATCTTGCTTTCAAGGATTTTCTTTTCCTAAAAAATGTTCCCAAAGACTGAGTGATTCCAGCTTTTGATTTGAGATTTTAGAAACCTGAGTTTTTGCTGGAACTGAAACATCTTAGATCCTTTAGGAGGTGAAAAGTTTTTCCATGAATTATGTACCATGTCCTTGAAGGAGGGATGATCGAGCCAAAAAGCCTCAAAGTGGAAGGGTCGCTTTAGATGTTGATTAGGCCTCAGCCATTGTAGGGCAATGGGCCAGTGGTCCAACCCTGTAATGGGTAAGATGGAAGCTATGATGTCCCCTCCCATGTGGATAGCATTGTCTGAGATCAGGAATCTGTCAAGTTTGGACGCAATGTGATGACTACCAGATCGCTTATTGTTCCATGTATGCGTCCCATTGTTGAAAGGAAGATCGATCAGCCAACTTCTGCTAATGAAATCTCTAAAATGAGCACTGTCCTGGTCCAATCTCGGATGCCCTCTAGATTTTTCTTCCAGCTTTGTTATCATGTTGAAATATCCTCCCAAAATCCATAGAGGATGAGTTCTGTTGGCATTCAGAACCTCCATCGTATGCAGAAGCGCCACTTTACTAGCTAGGTCTTGAGGAAACTAAACATTTGATAGGTGACCGTGAATATTGGTACCGATCAGATGAAAGGAGGCCTAGATGAGGTTATGGGCTGCATGGAAATCCCCAAGCTCAATAGCTTGCGTATCCCAAATTATGGCAAGACCTCCAAAAAATCCAGAGGCATCAACAAAAACAGAATGGCAACTGGGCCAGGCTTTGGAAATAATTTTATCCAGTACCTCATAAGTGCATTTGGTTTCTTGAAGAAAGATGAGCTGCGGTCTTTCTTGCTGTATCATGTTCTTGATCATTTTGTACTTCCTGGGGCTGTTCAGCCCTCTGACATTCCAAGATATGAGCTTCATGAGGAAACATTAGGAAGGGGCTTGTAGAACCTCGTGAGCTTGGGATAACGTCCTGACTCCACCAACATTTCCCCAATCATGATGGTGTAATCCAGTTTCCTACCTCTCTTCTTTGATTCTTTAATTATTTTTAGGCCATCCCAATGACTCCCTGGGTGGATTCCTAATTTTTTATGCTGCTGAGCCTTGGACAGGACATCTTCCAGGGTATCAATCTGGCTGGGATTGATATTGTCAAAGTCCTGACGTATGCATGCTTCCTGTAAACTTGGTAGATCAAGATCTCCCAGCTCAACACCTTCCGAATCTTCATCCATGATGTTGAGCTGACTGCTTTCAGGGTTTTCAAGAGAAGGGAGGGAGGGGACTTCCTGGGAAGCATCAACTTCCATAACTTTTGATTTCGCATCTGCAAGAAGAGAATCAAGGGGTTTCTTGTGGCTTAAGGACTCTCCTTTTTCCGGTCCAGCAGGGTTGGGTGAGGAAGAAGAGGGATTCGGGGGGTTAGCCTGAGAGGGGAGGTTAGGGGGAACTGCAAGGGAGGCTTGGTTGGTGGCGCCAGAAGGGTCTGATTGGGCAAGGACTTCAAAACTATTGCTGGTCGAAGGGGTATTGGCCTGAGGGTTGGAGGCTTTTTTGTTGGGTGGGGGCTTTTTATGATGTTTCTTTCGACTAGAAACCTTAGTGAACCCATCTGCTTCCGACTTGTCAGCATCTTCAGAGCTTTTAGCGGTGGAGTTCAGTGGGTAGTCCCTAAACAAATGGCCATGGGCATGGCATCTTCAACACCTGAAGGGAACATGTTCATAGTCAAGAGGTTGAATCCATTCAAAGTCATCATGGAATAAACTTACCGCATCCGGAAGCGCCCTGTCCAGTTGCATGTACAAACAGATCCGCACATAAGAGGTGTACCGTCGAAGCTTGGTTTCCTCAGCAATTTTAATGAATTCCCCAAGCCCTCGACCTATAGCTGTGAGAGAATCCTCATCCCAATATTCGAGGGGGAGCGAATACAGCCTGATCCAAACTGGCGCCCAATTGAAGTTTTCCTTATCTGGGTTGAAATGTTCAACCCAATCTCTGAGAAAAAGACCAGCTGAGTTAAAGAAATAGGGACCTCCATCTAGAACCCTATTTCGGTCTTCGATACAGTTGAAAACCGCATTGAAGAAGCCTTTTGGCCCAAGCTGCAGCGTGACATGGCCTTTGGGTTTCCATTTTGCAGCAATCCATCCTTGCAAAGCTTTTTCTGTAGGCCAGAAACCGATGAACTTCCCAATGAGAGCATGATCTTTCATATATTGAATCTGGGCATTTATTCGGTGACTTGGAAGGTCAATCTTCGGTCTTTCCGCTGCAATGGGTTTGCAAGTGACCGATGTAGCTGCATTCGGAATCCGAGAGGATTCAGAGGCTTGCATGTGAGTCGGATTGTTTTCCCATAGCGTTTCCTCCGTTACAGGGTTGAGCCCACCCTGTTCCGCATTGTTCTTGTTTTGGGCATCTTTGGAAGGGGGAAGCTGAGCGCTTCCCCCTGTCGTGGGAGCCATCGCCTGTGCTCAGATGCAGCAGGACATTCGATCCCCTAGCTAATGGTGCCACAGCGTAGAGATGTCGGCGGGTGCAGCGCCGTTGCAGGAAGCGCTGTAGCAGAAGCAGAAAACCCTAGCTCGTCTCCCTCTGAGTATAATGTATTATAATATAAAGTAATTAATTAATTATTGTATATTATATAATTTAATAAAAATATAAATTATTTTACAATAAATTTATTAAATAAGAGATTAATAAAGAAAATGATCTTGTAAAATCTCTTTCAGTAATAATCACAAATAATGGAAGGTTGTCGACGTGTTTTGAACCAACCAGTGTGGTTCATCATCAGCAGTAGGTGAGAGATCAGATCAATAACCTTAAATAGATGAAAAGATGGTTAAACTAGTCGTTCAGAAAATGGCTAGTTTGACTTTTTAATAATTTAAAATGTTTTTAATTAGTAACGGCTACTTCCCTCCTACTATTAAACCATTTAATAAATTTATTCACTTAGTTAATATATATTTATTTATTTATTTATTTATTAATTAAAGCGAGAGGCTAAAAAAAAAACTAGAGAATAAATAAATAAATAATAGATATATAAATAAAAATAAATAAATAAATAAAATAAAATAAAAATAGCAAAATAAAAAATAAAAAAAGAAATAAAAAATAAAATAAAATAAAATAAAACAATAAATAAAATAAAATAAATAAATAATTTAAAAATAAAATATCAAACTTTCAAAAAAAAAAAAAATAATAGATAATAACTGTAGATCTAAAGAAATTAACAGTCATCTTTGATGTTAGGGTTATTTTTTATGCACAACTAAAGTGATATTTTTTGTACGTTTGCGATTAGAATTCACACTAACATATAGTATGTAGATTTAGTGCCTTTTGGCCAAAATTTGAAGACATCTACTAGTGGATCTACACAAACTAGCCATAGAAAGTGACATCTACTTATGCTAAAAAAAAATCATATTACACCCCTACTCAATAGAGAACTACAAGAAAAATTTGGACGAAGCCCAAGGCTCTAGGGAATATTAGGGTTATTTACTACTCCTCAGTTTCTATATTTCTACCCATCAACCACTGAAGTTACAAAAATGCATATCTCGGTCCATATCCCAAACCTTCCACTTACATTTTGACATGAGATAGCACTTGAAAACATATAAAATACACTTGGAACATCCATAAAAACATAAAACAAGAGAATAACAAAGAACATTTTCACACACACCCTCACTTGTGTGGAGATTGACTGAACAAGGGGCTTCTAGATCACATACATCTAAAAAATAACCATTTCTAGTGGATATGGAGACTTGATTATGGAAATAGAAATTTCATATGTTATATATGCAATGATATAAACCATCTACAAAAAAACTTCCCACTAGCAAAAAAACCAATAAAGAAGAGGCAAGGGTATTTTGGTTAATGAAGGAATTGGAAACCCTATGAGCCCCCTCTTTGAGGTAATGAAGAAGAAGAGGATCCCAAGTACCTAAGGAGAAAAGAAAATGTTGGAACACCTAATCCTACATGGGTAGGTGTGGAATGCGAAAAGTCACAATGGAGTCCAAGTGACCTTGGAATGTGGAAACGATTTCTGAGTTTTTAAGTAAAAATTTCTGAGTTTTTTCATTGAAAAAATTCTGCAATTCTGGGCTCTTCTGCTGCTGGGCTACTGAAAAAATTTCTGGAAACTCTCCAATCCTGCTATACATTTGGAAAAATTATGTGTTTCTTCGGCTTTTCTCTCTCTGTTGTTTAAAAAAAAAAAAATAGAAAAATAAATTATTGTTCTTAGCTCTCACCGCCAGCCTTCCCCACCTCCCTGCAAGTCGACCCTAACTCTCCCCACACCTACGGCTCTACATACCCCCCAACCTACCAACGCTCCCTCACCCTCATCACCCTACGGCAGTCCCCATCCCTCGACTTCCTCTCCTCTACCCGACCCCTTCTACATGCTCCTGCTACCCATCCCACCCCTACACCGCCGACTCTACCCTGCTCTCCCTCCTCCCTCACACTGCGTTCCCCATTTGCTCCATGGCACAGCCGTCTCCTCCCCACTCTCTCCATACAGCCCCGCTCCGCCAGTCGCCCCTCCTTACACCTCTCTCCTCCCTATCCCGCCCTCCTCTTCCTAGACCCTACGGCTTCTCGCCCCTCTGTACCCAGCACGCTATCGGCTCGGCTCACTCTCCAACCTACGCACCCTCCCTACTGCTGGCTCCCACTCATATTCGAGCCCCTCTCCTCTCTCACTCGCCTCCCTCACATACAACCTACCTCTATAAAATACCGCCCTATCTAAGCTGTATAATACTGCCCTTGCTTTTTTAAAATCGAAGAGCACAACCAACTCCTTTTGCGCCCGGTCACGCGTTAGGAAGTGGATCTAGCAATGAAGCAGCTCAAAGATGGAAAGGCTCCAGGTTCGGATGGTTTCACGACTACTCTCTTTCACAAATTTTGGGATCTTGTCAAAGAAGAGGTTTGGATGGTGGTGGAGGAGTCGCTCTCTATGCACTGGCTGCTCCCCTCTCTAAATGCGACCTTCATCACTCTAATCCCCAAAGAAGAGGATACCAGCACGCCAGACGAATTCCGCCCAATCGCACTATGCAATGTCATCTACAAATTAATTTCTAAAGTCATTGCTAACAGATTGAAACCACTTCTGCCCTTGCTCATATCCCCAGAGAAATCCGGATATGTGGAAGGCAGGGAGATTCTAGATGGCATCATCCTCACTCACGAGATCATACACTCTCTCAAGCACACCAAACAGGCAGGTATGATTCTCAATATTGATCTTTCTAAAGCTTTTGATAAGTTAAGTTGGACTTACATTAAAAAAGTTTTATATGCTTTTGGTTTCTCTCCCACTTGGATTCGCTAGATCTCAAGTCTTATCTCCTCCTCTTTCTTCTCCATCCTTATTAATGGTATTCCTTCACGTCCCTTCAGCCCCTCTAGAGGTATCAGACAGGGGGACCCCCTGTATCCTTTTCTCTTTGTCATAATGGCGGAAGGCCTCGGTCGCCATCTTAAAAATTCCCTTAGATCCCCCAGCAGCTCTGAGGCCTCTCAGTTCACAACTCCCTTGCCCTAACTCACCAGCAATTTGTGGACGAAAATATGGTGTATGGCTACCCTTTGGTTCATGAGGCCTCCCAGCTCAAGTCCCTTTTGAATGATTTCTCTGCAACCTCGGGAGCGAGCATTAATACTATTAAATCCCAGATCTTCTTCTTTCATACCCCTCCTATCACTCAATCGGCTATAGCCCATATTATTGGATTCTCCATCGCCACCCTCCGCTCAAAATACTTGGGCGCTCTTCTAATTGCCTCTACTCTAAAGCATGCCTCCTGGCAAGGGCTCCTTGAAAAGCTGGAAGCATGTCTCTCTTCATGGACTCACAGAACCCTAAACATAGCTAGCAGATTGATCCTTATCAAAGCAGTGTTACAAGCTATGCCCCTGTATCTTTTCTCAATCCTGGAAGCGCCAAAATGGGTTCTCAAAAAAATTAAAACCCTACAGAAAAATTTCCTATGGGGTTCCAAAGGCACAAATCGTAAATGGGCCCTGGTTAATTGGTCAACTGTCTGCAAGCCAAAGGAATAAGGAGGACTAGTATTGCCAGATCCTACTCACAACAACGCTATTATGATTTCCAAAATTTGGTGGAATTGGCTCACAGCCCCCAGCAAGCCTTGGGCAATAATCTGGACCACCAAATACGCCAACCACAGACCACAAGAGGAACTCATCAGATTCACTCCAACCGAGAACGGATCTCTCATATGGAACGCGGCCAAACAGCATTATCTGCTTATAAAACAACACAGTTTCTAGGAATTGGGGGATGGTAGCACTGCTAGATTTTGGACGGATTCCTGGGATTAATTCCCCAAACTCACTCACATTTACAGACCGGCTCCTGGACCGGAATGGGATTTACAGCAACTGGAAATAGTTCAGCAACATTGGACAGACAATGCAGTGCAGGGATATAGGTAGTGGAATCAGGCTGAGAGGATAATAAGGAATATAGATGAGCAGACAAAGGCTGCCTTAAACTCTGAACTTAAAATTTGATGTATCAGAACTTCGAATAGCCGGGATATTCTCAGATGGGGGTACATGCTAAAAGGATCCTTCTCTACCCAGGAAGCCTACAAAATTATAAGCAACGATCCAGCACCCAAAGATCCTTTATGGAGTAGTATTTGGAGTTTGGGGGTTTGGCCCAAAGTATCCTTATTTCTTTGGCTCTTTGGACATCAAATAATCCTCACTTGGGATAACTTACGGAAAAGAAGCTTTCATGGCCCCTCAATCTGCCCCATATGCTGTACTCATGAGGAAACGCACCAGCATCTCCTACACTCTTGCTCTCTGGCCAATCAATTGTGGGAGAAAGTTAGTTTCTGATGCCAACAAAACTGCCAACTCTCTGCTGATATAATTAGCTCTATTCAAAACTGGCCTCAGAATCCTTACAAAAGCGACATACTAAATCAACTCTGGAGAATCATCCCAGGTCTTCTACTCTGGATTATATGGAAAGAGCGAAATAAACGCATTTTCAAGGATCAAAACACTCCCCTCGACATCATCTGGAGAAGCTTCTGTCTCAATCCCACTGAAACCTTGGCATTGCAATCATGGGACACAAATGACTACCCTACACTAGCAAAAGAAAAAGCCATTTGGGATAATTGGGGTATTCAGCTTCACCCTGGCAAGCAAGCGCACAGAGCTCCTAGAAATGATAACACCAAGAACTCTTGGATCCCTCCTCCAGAGAATACCTTCAAAATAAACATTGATGGGGCTTCTAAAGGGAATCCAGGCAAAGCATGTTACAGTGGCATAATCAGAGATCACAAAGGCAAACCTATCGTCATCTACATGGGAAATCTTGGCTGGGACACAAAAAATTCGGCTGAGCTGGAAGGTCTATGGTAGGGACTTCTCCTTTCTCAAGTTCATGGGCTGCATCCTCTAGAGATTGAAGCGGATTCCCAAATTCTTATCAACATGGCAACTCAACTCCTAAACGGGGCTCATGCGCACAAAATTGCCAATAGTTGGAGACTTGAGGCATGCCGTGCGGATATGGAGTGATGGCTACACAACCACAGAACAATCCTCTTCAAGCATATCAGACGGGAAGGTAATATAGTTGCTGATCTACTTTCCAACTTGGGAGTAGACAATGAGCATAATATTCTCACACGAACACTCGACATAATCCAGAATCATGATCAAAGACAAGAATGCCAAATTTTCATCCAGAGTGAAGCAAAACCCCCGGATGCGAGTGCAGCTGGTAGTGTTTAACGTGATGGGATGGGGGTGTGGCATAAGGGGAAGCCACTTGCCCACCCGCAAGAATGTTGTCATTCAGCTCTTTAATTCGACTGATCGGCGATTAATGCCATTTACTCCTGGTGCTCATATCAACCATCATCTCGCTCCTCGATACACATTCACATGCTGCGATATGGCTCAGCCTCCAGTTCATACTTATGGTGGTTTATTGCAGTTGATTCATAGTTGCACGGTAGACTGGGTTGTTATTATGGAGCATCCCTCTGGTGTGAACAGAATTCCCTTGCCTGTGAATTGGTAGTGCGCTCCAGGAGCAGGGCTTTCAAATGTTTGAACTGTAACTGGTAAGAGGAGCTGTCTCTATTTTTGTTTGGATTTTAGAGAAAATTTCCACTTCTCCCACACTGGTTCCTGCAAGCTTGCTTCTGTCGCTCTGTTGCCCCTCTCGCCTCAGTCTTCTGTCCATCTTTTGCCTCCCTGCCCTGCTGTCTCGATTGTGACCATGCCGCGCCTCAGGCAAAGAATGCGTTGTCGAAGAGGCTCCACGAGTCGCCAAATTCGTCGCTCTCCCTCCACCTCTGGCACCTCCTCTGCATCTACTTCCCACTCTGATAGTCTACAAAGAGGGCGCCTTCTCCGCTCGGGTCGTCGCCTTGCTTCCCCCACTCCTTCAGCTCCTCCTGCTCAAACCCATACTACGCATTTTTCCTTTAATAGCACTCTCAATCGACCCCGGGTGATTGCCTCAATTACGGTCGTCTTTCATGAAGAGCCTCAGGAGATTGTTCCCAGTTCTCGCCCGGCAGATTGCAGCCTCTCGGCGACTCAGGATTCGACGCAGATTGTTGGGTTGAAGCAGCCTGATAGTGCGGACTTGCAGGGTCAATTGGACAAGGCCACGCAGTACCAGGCGAACAAGGAAGTGGTGGGTCAACCTTTTATGAGGCAGGACGCGGCACCAGCAAGCGAGGCGCAGGCTACTCCTCCTCCTCCCGGGAAGGTGATCCATTCTACTGATGATCTGTACAATGCTGATGGGGAACCAGACGAACTCTGGTGCAGAGTTTTCTACGAACCTCCTGATGAGTAGTTCCTCCTCTTCACTCTGGTTTTTTTGCCCTGTCTCTGCCCATCCTCAAGGGCCTGTTTATATGTTTCTTGCTGTCAATGAACATGCATCCGTTTTTTTGCTTCGATATTGTCTCCAGTACTCCAATTCTCTGGTTCCCCTACGCACGATTTTTCAAATGAACTGTTTCAGACTGGTTTCCCTCCTGCAAGGCAGTCTTCAAACTATGGTTTTTTGTTTCAAATGCCACAACACTTGGCAATGATCAAGCCTCGGCCCGCTGTAATTTACTCCTTTTGTTAATAGATTTACTTTTACTTAGCAAAAAATAATAATAATAAATAAATCATTTATTTATTTATTATTTCTAAATAAAGGGATTTGACCAAATTCAAATTCTTTTTTCCTCCAAAAAAAATAATAAAATATTCCATAAAAGTTGGATCTAGATTTGGTTAATAATATTTTAACCATGTAGCAATATCTAGACTGACTCAAAATTTTGTTATAAATAGAAGGAATTTTCCATTCATTCACTACATTTTGTTGCCTAGAGATCACTCTTGATCTATACTTTTGGTCTGACTTTGATCCTCCCATCATTGTCATAATTTTCTACTTTTTTCTTGTGAGCTCCCTTCCAGTTTCATTTTATCTTGATTTTATGCACCATCAAGAGAGAGGGATCTTAGATCTGAAGCGCTGAGGGCATACAAGAACCCATCCCATTGAGGGGGAGTCGTAACATCTTTCTATGTTCCCTTCTCAGGTGTCATAATACAAAAAAAAAAAAAAAAAATTATTATCTTGTTCATTGGATGCATGGAGAAACTCTTGCTTTTTTTTGTTGTTTAATGTCTTTAACTGCATAGATCTGGATTTTTGTAGCATTTATTTTGATCACTAACTGTAGATCTAAAAATATTAACAGCCATCCTTGATGTTAGGGTTATTTTTTATGCAGAGCTAAACTGATTTTTTTTGTACGTTTGTGATTAGAATTCACACTAACATATACTATGTAGATTTAGGGCCTTTTGGCCAAAATTTGAAGACCTCTACCACTGGATCTACACAAACTAGCCATAGAAAGTGACATCTACTTATGCTAAAAAAAAAAAATCATATTACACCCCTACTCAACAGAGAACTACAAGAAAAATTTGGACGAAGCCCAAGGCTCTAGGGAATATTAGGGTTATTTACTACTCCTTAGTTTCTATATTTCTACTCATCAACCATTGAAGTTACAAAAATGCATATTTCGGTCCATATCCCAAACCTTCCACTTCCATTTTGACATGAAGAAGCACTTGAAAACATATAAAACACACTCGAAACATCTATAAAAACATAAAACAAGACAATAACAAAGAACATTTTCACACACATCCTCACTTGTGTGGAGATTGACTGAACAAGGGGCTTCTAGATCACATACATCTAAAAAATAACCATTTCTAGTGGATATGGAGACTTGATTACGAAAATAGAAATTTCAGATGTTATATATGCAATGATATAGACCATCTACAAAAAACCTTCCCACTAGCAAAAAAACCAATAAAGAAGAGGCAAGGGTATTGTGGTTAATGAAGGAATTGGAAACCCTATGAGCCCCCTCTTTGAGGTAATGAAGAAGAAGAGGATCCCAAGTACCTAAGGAGCAAATAAAATGGGGGAATAAATGTAGAAGGAATAAATTTTGAGCAACCTCCTCACTCCACATCCTCCACATACTCCAAACATAACAACAAGATGAGAGTAGCACCAAATCCAATAGCAATAACAAAGGAAGAATCATTACCAAGTATCAAGTGATAACATGTATGAGAGAGCTTAGAATCCGAAAAGGAGTATACCCTTGATGGATATTTGGTGAATATGATTTTGGCTATTTTCCAACATGCTTCAAGGGTTTGGAAGAAAGTCAAATAGAGGAAACCGAAGGAAGTAAAAGTGGACAAATTCTACAACTATATATAGGAATTCGTATCACACATTTTTCTTTAGCTCAATTATCGTTGCTTTAAGCCATTATTGTGATAAATATCTATGAACTCTATCTTTGGGTACATAGTAAAAATGTCTTGCAAAATGTGATTTTATTTGAATCTAAAAATTCTACTTAAATTTAAATATAGAATTCATTTTCTAGAATGGATTAACTTAAGTCATATATTTTGAATTGAAATTTATGTTAAACAAAAAGAAAAGAAAAACAAAAGTATTTTTGAACCTTCTTTATAATTTATCTTAAATCTAAATCTACTAAAGATCAAGCCATACTCTTTCCTTTCACAACAAATTGGGAAAAAACAATAAATTATCAAAACCACCACCACAAAATCAACTACTATTAATTATAAAAAAAATATTTCATTTTATTATTTTTATTTTTATAATATTCACAAAAACCTAACAATAATATATATTTTCCATATATTGAACAACAAAACCCCTCTCAACACATTAAACTTAAACAACATAATTTATTAATTCAAAGAATATTTTCCCGAGACAATACTCATTGCCCTATTTTTTTATATTTTAGAGTAGAAAATATGTGAAAAAAATATAATTCAAAGATATTTTAACCAACCCAATATATTTATATACACACGGTAACATTATCCTTTTTATTTTTTTAGAGAAATATATGGAAGAAAAAACTTATATTGTAAACGTCTCATCTGTCCATTAGCTTATTAGTGATATCACAACCTTTGAATATAATACTCCTCGTAAATTTAATGTCCCTTTAACGTAGTTTGCTGATATTGATAGAATCACAAAGAAAAAGTTACACTGAAAATAAGTAGAAATTGGATTCCAATGTCATCGTAGCAAAGTCTAAGTAGAAATTGGATTCCAATGTCATCTTAGCAAAGTCGAAATTCGTAAATAAACTCCCGCCCCAAAACAGGGAAAGAAGGTTAAAGAAACTTTTGAGAAATTGGATTCCAATGTCATCTTAACAAAGTTCAAATTCGTAAATGAACTCCGGCCCCTAAAACAGGGAAAGAAATTTAAAGAAAAATTTGAGTCACTATATTTTATGATTTTGTAATAGGTTGGGATTACCATTGGAGTTATATCTGTATCACATATTGGACTTAACATTGGAGCCCATCTTTGATCACATAGATAATAGCAACCACCCATGAAAACAGTATGCAACTCGAAACCAGAAAAGTAGTTTTAAAACAGAAATGCAGTATCTAAGTTGCATTACATTCTAGACATAGCAAGAGGCACACTAGAACTTATTTCGTGGCTATATTAATATAAAATCGCCTATCACCTTCATGACAACAGCGGACCAGAAAACCAGTATGAAACTAGAAATTTTGCCACACAATATGTTGCAGTTGCAATACATTATAGCTAATATCAAAAGGCACAGCAGAAATTTAGGGTAGATCCACTACTTGCGTTGATATTTTCTGCTTTTTAAACGGTCTATCTCCATCGTCATGGTCTTCATTTTCTTGCTTGACTTTCAAAAGGGACGCACCCAAAGGCGGTCCAAGTCCATTACTTTCTGCAAACTCTCTGGTGCTGAAGTTTTCGCGTGTGTTCGGTACTTGCATGGACTGCACATTGTTAACCTTGAATATTGTAAACATCATATTCTCTGCACTGGGTCTTGGTGGTTTATATGCAACTGGCTCAAGCTCGCACCATAAAGCTTCTCTTAAGAGTCAACATAAACAGACAAAGCATATCGATCAAATTAACAGTACGGTGCGGAAATCCAATCTGTGGATGTCAACGTAAACGAAAGAGACATAATCATGATACCTTCTTCATATTCACCATCATTGATCTCATATATAATCACCCTGTACTACAACAACGTAGGGATTAGTACTTTTACTGTGAAATTATTCAGTGGATTTCAGAATTCTTATATTTAGTGTAGAAGTTATAAGACTTTAGATTGTACATACCACTGCAGATACTCAGCACCCCCAGTAGCATCGAAATCTGACATCACCTATGCCGATTTATGAATGTGTAAATAATTCTAAGTCCATAAAATAAAAAAATAAAAAAACTATGGAGTACTGTGTAAAAAACATAAATCCAACATACCATTAATATTGATTGGCCACTCTCGAAGGTTTGGAAGTACTCTGGAGTATCCCCATCGTATTCAATAAGAGTGGGTTCAGAATGTACTTCAGGATAGGTTACTTCGTCCCCTAATTTTATTTCCCTTCCACCACTACTGTCGTAAAATAGGATTAATTCGACGAAAGGGTCGAAATCATCAAAAACCCTTCCTATCACTCCCAATTCTTCCAATTTCCTCTTCATCTGCTCCATTCTGGATACGGGAGATGACCACCAATGGTGAATGGAATGGA
The DNA here is from genome assembly GCA_034641835.2 of Pinus albicaulis. Lineage (NCBI taxonomy): Eukaryota > Viridiplantae > Streptophyta > Pinopsida > Pinales > Pinaceae > Pinus > Pinus albicaulis. Next base: position 1,691,963,714 of record CM076584.1, on the reverse strand, counting down.
ATAAGAACCACACAGAGATCTGTATATATAATAATGGGATGGACTCACTAAGGAAAATATGTAAATCTTGTATTGTGTTATCGAATATATATAAAGAGATGAGAAGTGAAGAACACGCTAACTAGAGGAATACTTATTTCAAATTAGAGTACTTGTTAAAATTTAAACCCTAAAATGTTAATTTCTACGGTAATACAGGTCAATTATCTAATCAGCTAATTAATGGGTAATAAACAAGTGAATTAAAAAATATATAATAATATAAGGTAGTTGGCAGAAATCATATTTATTGAAATTGAGCCTTATTATATGGGTTTTACCATATTCATTGTTTGACTATTGTGTTTAGATGGTGATTTTTTTCTTGGAATTTGGGGAAATTTTTCCAAGAAATTTAAAATAAGGAGTTTTTAAGTTTTTTTTATAGTAAAATTAGATTCCTTATTAAGACGTGAGTATTTTGAAAGTAGACAGTTGTAACAGAAATTTCCATGGGAATATATTCAACACCATCAAGAACTATGAGAACTCAAAACTCTAAAATTCTATAGTTATAATTTACATTTCAAAAAATTGAGATTGATTTCATCAAAATAATTCCATATTTTCCATTTCTTTAAAAGCAAAAAAATGGCTTCAGTAGAATAATCTTTTAGAATATAGCCACCTGACGTATTTAAATCATAGATTTATTATTATTATTATTATTATTATATATATATATGATTTAATTTGCTTGTAAAATAGTTTTATAATGAATTTAATAAAAATAGTTAAATAAATAGATGAAATGTCAGTTTTGACCATAATACAGTCATATTTTTAACTAATTAATGAATAATGAAATTAAAAAATGTATAATAAAATAAGGTAGTTGGCATATATTATAAGGTTTAAATTAGCAAATACAATACAATATGATTTAAATAAAATGATTTGATTAATAAGACATTCTCATTTGCAAAATGGATCTTAAAAGTCTGAGATCTAAGATGAAATGATCTTTTTTCATGTTAATTTTAACAAAATTGGACAAAAACTTCCAAAAATTTGAATGTAAGTTGTTAGAAATTGTATAGTCTCATTTCAGTGAAAAAATTTATTTAATCTATAAGTTATGTAACACATTATATACATCAAAATAGAGAATATAGGGATAGAAAATTTGCTAAATTTTGATGTTTAAATTTAAAATATTATAGATTATGATTTATTATTTCAATAATAATTATAAATAATTATATTAAAAAGGGTCTAGTTTAAACATGTTATTTGAGTGAAAAATAATGAATTTTCTAGTAAAATTTTAATGAACTTTTGGTATAAAGTTTTGTAAATCTAGATTTCAACTATCAAGTTTCAAAATTTTATGTGTATATTTAGACCATTAAAAAAAAATCATGCAATGAGTGTTATGTGGACTATTCAAAAATCATGAGAAATTAGTGAGTTATGACTATCTCATATAAATAGTCATAAATGAATGACTTACTTAACTCAGTTGATCCCAAAAATGATATCTAATTCAAACAATCTCAATTTCAAAATTTTCAGAAAATTATGTGGCTAAATTAGCTAGAAAATAATCATCCATGGTCATTTACCAAACAAATCCATTAAAAAATAATACAATAATATAAACTAATTAATATAAATTATATAATATAATTAAAATGTTGAATGACTAATTCAATCCATATAATAAGAGCAAGTTAGTGTAAACCGGGTAAAATGTTAATTTTTTTTATATAATGTGGGGTGTATTGATTAATTAGCTAATTAGTATGTAATAAGTAAGTGAATTAAAAATGTCATAGTTTAATTTATAGAAAGAATGGTTATTTTCATTTTCTCTTTAAATTTAACCAAAGATTTCTAAAAAAATTGAGTTTAAGTTGTTCAACTTGTGGAATTGGAATTCAAAAACATATTTTAAATATCAAAAATTCATATTTTTTTCTTGAAGTTGTATCTCATCATTCCCATAAAAAAAAAAAAACTATTTAATATTAGACTACTCAATAAAAAAATATTACAACTTAGTTGGTATTCATTGAAATAGAGAGAATATAGTAATGTTAATTTTAATTTAACATATTAAAACAATATGGTTGTTTTAATATCGTTTGCTATGTGAGTATTAATGTATTATAATATAAAGTAATTAAGTAATTATTGTATATTATATAATTTAATAAAAATATAAATTATTTTACAATAAATTTATTAAATAAGAGATTAATAAAGAAAATGATCTTGTAAAATCTCTTTCGGTAATAATCACATATAATGGAACGTTGTCGATGCGTTTCAAACCAACCAGTGTGGTTCATCATCATGACTAGGTGAGAGATCAGATCAATAAGCTTAAATAGATGAAAAGATGGTTAAACTAGTCGTTTAGAAAAAGGCTAGTTTGACTTTTTAATAATTTGAAATGTTTTTAATTAGTAACGGCTAGTTCCCTCCTACTATTAAACCATTTAACAAATTTATTCACTTAGTTAATGTATATTTATTTATTAATTAATTAAAGCGAGAGGCTAAAAAAAAACTAGAGAATAAATAAATAGATAAATAAATAAATAAATAAAATAAAATAAAAATAGCAACATAAAAAATAATAAATAAATAAATAAAATTAAAATAAAATAAAATAAAACAAAAAATATAAAATAAAAAAATAAATAAAATTAAATAATTTAAAAATTAAATATCAAACTTTCAAAAAAAATAAAAATAAATATAAATAATATATATATATATATATATATATATATATATATATATATATATATATATATATATATATATAATTTAAAAAAAAAAAGATAAAATAAATAAATAAATATATATATAAATTAATTAATAAAAAAAGGTGGGGGAATAAAAGATAATCAGGGACATAAGGCAGGTATCCAACACCTGCTGATGTTCCAACCATCATCTCTGTTGAGATTAAGGGGTCTTTCTTCGATTTCTAAGGCCTCTCTTAACTTATGATGATGGAAATGGTCAATCCTAGCAATGACCTTCGCCTCTTCAATGCAAATATGATGGTTAGTCTTTTCTGCATGTTCAGCTAGGGCATACATAACTAAATAAATAAATAAATATAACTAATAAGTTTATTAATTTATTAACTAAGTGAATAAATTTATTAAATGGTTTAATAGTAGGAGGGAACTAGTCGTTACTAATTAAAAACATTTTAAATTATTAAAAAGTCAAACTAGCCTTTTTTCTAAACGGCTAGTTTAACCATCTCTTCATCTATTTAAGCTTATTGATTTGATCTGATCTCTCACCTAGTCTTGATGATGAACCACACTCGGTTGGTTCGAAACGCGTCGACAACGTTCCATTATATGTGATTATTACCGAAAAGAGATTTTACAATTTTATATGGATCACGAAAGCATAGATTCTAAAAATAAAGAAAATGATAATTTCACCTAAATCCAACAAGGTAACTAAAATTATTCGACTTTTTTTAAATTTTAAACCCTAAAAAAATTAAATTATACCATAATACATGTCAATTATCTAATTATTAAATTAAAAATAATAAATAAGTGAATTAACCATCATCATCATCATCAATAATACAAGGTAGTTGGCATGAACCATATTTATTTAAAAGAATTGTTTTTATGTGAGATTTTTTGAAAAAATTTTAAGGTTTATTTGGTGATCTAATTTGTTTAGAATTTGGTAGGGATTCATTGAAATCACAAGTTTGATGGGTGAACTTTGTAAAATAAGAGGTTTTTTTTAAGGTCGATAAAAACCAATTTAAACAAAACAATCAAGATTTTACCACAAATTTTTTTGTTGGTTTTGCCACAATTTTTTATGCTCGGATACCAAACGAAAAATTCCACCTAAAACTCCAAAAAGTCTTTTATTGAAATTTTTTGGGCATATTATATGGGATTTACAATAGGCATATTAAATAAAAAGGGAGTTTCATAGATAAAATGGTCATTTTCAATGGAATGTAAAGATATAATTTTAAGAAATGTTATGATTTTTTACTTTTTAAAATACATTTTTGAATGGATAAATGGATTGAGCACTTTGAAAACCCCATAATTCATTTTAATTCTACAAAACAAAGTACTTAAACTCAAGTTTTCAAAAAATCTCTCCCCAAAGTTTGGTTAATATTAACCATAAAAATACCCCGAAAATTTTATAATAATCTATGCATTAAATAACTAAGTTAAAATAACATAATAATAGATTTATTAAATAATTCAAGGAAATAATATAATAATTTAATAATGATATAAGAGGCAATAATATAATAATAATTAAATTATTAATAAATCAATATAAGTGCACATAGAGATGCTCTCCAACCCAATATGATAGACATGTTATAACTTAATGTGGTATGTCGAGGTAAAATAATAAAAGGAAAATAATATTTATTAATTATTATTAACTAGTTAACTTTGAATATATTTATTTAGTTTGTATATATTCATTTGGGTCAAGTTAAGGTGCTTTTTGAATTCTAGGCATATGAGAACCCGTGATATTGACCCATGTTATAAAAAATAAAAATAAAAAGATAAAAAAAATCATAAAATACAAATAACCTCATGGTATTGATGTCAAATATCTATTTAATGTCGTAAATTAAACCATCCTAGATCCATATTAACTCTAGATCTACAAGCACCTAAGAGGCATCATATGTGTTTTCATTTTAAAATAGGTTTGCATTTCAAGAGATTTGATCTCTCTCTACATGTGGTAAATGTAGAGTTAAGATGGATCTAGACTAATTTGGTAACATTTTCATGGCGTCTTTTTTTATTAATATTAATTAAAATTAGGTAAGGATTTATAAATATACAAATTTAAGTTGTATAAGCTATAAAAATATAGTTTCCTAGGGGATTTTTAGTGGGTTGAATCTATTTATGCAATAGGAATGTAGTTTAAATATAAAAATGTACAATTTTACTTGAAATTCTATCCTCATGTCACACACAATTTTTTTTTTATAGAAACATTTTTTCATTGAGATGTGCTCTCTACACTAGTCTGGAAAAAACTTTATAATGCCCTTTTTATTATATTATGTAAATATTTTGAGTCACTCAAATTACATAAAATTAAAAATAAAAATAAATTAATAAAATTAATAATTATAATTATTAATTATTAATTATTAATAATTAAACAAAACTAGATTCATTTGTACTTATATCTACCAAATACAAAAAGAGATAAATTTCTTGAAGTATATACTTTTTTTAGAATGAAAAGAGATATAATCTCTTTTTCACTCGTAGATAAATTTAGACTTAAATATTGCTAATCCAATATAAAATATGAAATTAATTTAATGTTATGAAATTTTATTGAAAACATTATTTTTACTATTAATATGAAATAAATATATAAAATTAATCACAATATTTATTTAAAATAAAAAACTTTAAATGTATTAAAAAATGTATGAAAAAATAATTACCACAATATTTTGATAGTAACATTTTATTAAATATTATATAAATTTAGTAATTTAAAATTTTATTATAATATATAATAAATATATAATGGTAATTATACTATTTTAATAAACATTGAAAATTAAATTTTATTTAAAATTTTTAAGGTTAACATTTAATTGAATGTTAAAATATCGTACAATAGGAAAAGAATCACCGAATCACCTCAAGAAGGTAAAAAAAAATATTTCTAAAAAGTCTTAATTTTTATTATAAGAATTTTAAAATACTAAAATAATAATCAATAATATAAATAAATAAAAATTCAAATATATATTAAAAATGAAATGAAAAATTTCAATTAATGGATATATGGATATAAAATAAGTTTTTTATTTTCTCGTAAGGGTAGACAGTGACATGGTGTTTTGTTAAGACACTATGTAGATCATGAATTGCCCTACAATGACTTATCCTCATATTCACATATCCACTTCTCCAAACAATTTGTCAATATAAATTCCATTATGATTTAGCAAATATAATAATGAAAGTTGAATCGCCGAGCCATGAGTATTATGGTCATTTCGTTCACTGTTAATCCTTTATGACATGTTTGTTTCTAGATTAATTAGCAATAGAAAGATCTAATTAAAATCAAGTTTACCATAAATGAAATAAAATATAGATTTCTCTTCTATGAAAAAGAACCAAACAGTTAGTAATTAATATATGACCTAATGTTTATTATAAGTGAACTCTTCATCATACCATGGAGAGTTGAAGTTTTCTACTGAGGCATGATTTTCTCCTCCAACTTAAAAAATCATTAGAATCTATTCACTAAAAAAAATTTATAGTAGGAGTACTTGAATTGTGTATTTGATGATGGAAATGGATTCATCGCTATCAAAAACCCTTGCAACACCCAAATTATTAAAGTTTGATAAATATAACATGGATATCTAAAAATTTTGGAAAACACCATCCGATGTAAAGATCACAAATTCAAAATTTTATTGGAAAAAATCTAGCGATGATAAGGGATAATGTGGCCCAAGCTAGGTATGATCCCTCGATGACTTTGATGACTTATATGCCTCTCAATTATAGCTAGTGAAGCCATAAGTTAGATTTTCAATGTCATGAACCTCTGCATTCATATATATATATATATATATATATATATATATATATATATATGCCTAAAAATTATATATTAACAGTAATGTCATTAAGAATGTGGTCAATATTTCCTAAACCAATTCATTCCGCGTGGACTTGGTTAAATATTCTTTGTCATGTGTTCAATTTCAATGAAACTTTGGTCATTACTATAGCCATGTATATGTATAATATATTACTTACCCCAACCGCTAAGGTTATAGGTGTTACCCCTTGAACGTAACCTATATACATGAAATACCAAGATTGAATTTATATTGGATATTATATTTCAAATTTGGGTGTAAACTTTAGAAATAGAACTACCACGGGCCCAAAAATACAATAACCTAGCTTTATCGACACCTATATCAGGTTTAAACTCTTGTTATACGACTAAATTAGAGGTTGGAATTATCACTGTCGGTTATACTATTCATGACTTCATTCGACCATTAAAGTGTTGAGTCCTTTCATGGCTTAAAATCGAGAGATTAAATTGATGTCATGCTTTTATTTACCATATCCAATCACACTTGTCCAACTCATCTAATATAACATGCCCACTTTTGCCTCTACTAGTCGACGCCATGTAAACGGTTTCTCCTCTTCATGTTAGTATGAATCTTCAGGTCTGAGGGTTATATTGGTTTCCTTAATGGTATGTGTTCAATGGTTATCAACCAACTTGAAATTTCATTTTGATGGTCTCACTTGCATTATTCCTTTTGTTGGTGAACATGATGGCATTCCCTCTGCATCTTAATGATCTACATGTCAAATTACATATGTCAGAGACTTTACTCACCTTACATAGGAGGTAAATATTTTATTTTATTGTCTCCATTTACATGCGCATTTTGGGTTTTGGCATCTTCTATTAGATTTAATCGGTTAATATAATTTTTGGGTTTCCAATGTGGACCCGAGGTATCCCTTTGAGTTACTTACAGGTGGCAATTATCTGCCTCCTTGAGCTTTCTTCTAATGCATCCCAGGTTTTCCACCTTGCTATATGTATATTGTTGGAATTTTGGAATACACTAAATAGAGGAAATTTGTTTCTCCACAAGACAGAGACTACAAAAAATTACGGAAATTAAATAGTCATACACACAGGCAGCGTAATAGACAAGAGAGGAACAAACTTCAGTTTCCTATTCCTTCACTCTCTCTCTCTAAACATAATGAAATTACATTGCTTATATAAAAAATGGCCGAAGAAATAAAACCTGAATCTAATCAATGCAATTCAATTGTTGAGCAAATGTTCAACAACCATTTGTACTTGGGATGTCATAAGACACACATATTCATTAAAAACAGTACGCAAACCATATACTAGTTTATACACAAAAACATGTAAAAATGCATTCAAACACATCGAGTGGCGAACTTCAAATTTTTTCGGTTCCTGCTCTGAAATCACATCACATCTGTGCCCTTATCGCATTTCGGAGATATTAAAGTTTAACATATGGCACTATCCTTTAAACATTGTGGGCTATGATGTGCAATAATGACATGGCACATATCGCATCGCACCCAAAATAACATAGCCTGCAGGCGCTACGCGAAAACTTAAATTTGTGCGATTGCGATATGCGACAGCGATATCGCATCACAAAACATATAACATAACTTGCGGGCACTGGACAGTAAAGTTAAAAACTCGCGATTGTGAACTTTCAAGCGGTAAAAGTTTAGGTGGGTCTCGCCGATCGGTGAAAGGCTGAAGGTTAAGACTTAAATCTTGCAAAGTACGGACGAAGACGCGGTAAGTCATGGTAAGTGCGAAATGCACAAATTAAAGATTTTTGCGGAAATACAAAAGGTTTACGGGTTTTGCAATGTAGTGGATGGTATATGTGGGTCCTACCAATATCGCTTCAGCGGGGATTTAACTTAACAATGAAAAGGCTTATGGGTAAACTATAAAAGTTGCGGGCAGCAAAGTGTGGGAAAACAGCAAGTCAATGCAGTGGTTGAAAACAATAAACACAGAGGATGGCTCGGTACTTTGTTTGTTGTTGGTTGTGTGAAAATGCCTCCAGATCTTGGATCTTCTCCTTATCTTTCTCTGCTATCAAAAATTTGATGAAGTTGTGGGCTGTGCCACTATTTATTCATGGCGGTGGTTGGGAGTAAAATTCCAATGCTCCCCCTTAATCACAATTGTTGCCATCAGTCATTCCCAATAATTTTCTAATATACTCAAAGCTCTTTTGTGCTAATGGCTTTATGAGGATATCAACAAACTATTCCTCTGTCCTACAATGCTGAAAAACAATCTCACCATTGTTAACAAATTCCCTTATAAAATGATATTTTGCATTAATATGCTTTATTCTCTTGTGGAAAACAGAATGCTTTGACAATTCCATTGCGAGCTATTATCAAAATAAATTGTGGTTCCTTTGTATTTCTCATGACACAAATCTCTCAGCATCCTTCTCATCCATATTGCTTGGCATGTTGTTGTTGGTGGTGCCACATATTCTTCTTCTGTTGTTGATAATGCAACACTTGGTTGCTTCTTGGAAGCCCATGAAATGCCTCCCAATCCCAAATGAAACACATACCTAGATGTGTTCTTTCTATCATCCACACTTGCAGCCCAATCACTGTTAGTGTAACCAATCAATTTAAAATTATCAGTTGAGGAGTATAGAATGCCATACTCCTTTGTTCCATTCACATACCTCATAATTATTTTGGTTGCTTGCCAATGTGTCTGCTTTGGTGTCTCCATGAATCTGGAAATTAAACTTACACCATACATAATATTAGGCCTAGTTTCAGTTAAATACATTAGACTGCCAACTATGCTCTTATACAATATCAGATCGACATTTTTGCTGCAATCTTATTTGCTTAATTTTAACCCCATGACAGTTGGAGTTACTGTTGCTTTGTTGTGTTGCATGTTAAATCTCTTTAAAACTTATGTAACATATTTTGTTTGGGAAATAAAAATTCCCTTTTAATTTTTTTTTACTTCTATGATAAAAAAATATCTCAATAAACCCAAGTCAGTCATTTCAAATTCACTTTTCATGACTGCTTTAAAGCCAGCAATAAGAGAAACTTCATTGCCCGTGAAAATTAAATCATCTACATATAAAACAACAATAAGGATCTTACCATCATTTTCTTTAATGTAGATTGTGGGTTCACCATCACATTTTTCAAACCCATTATCCATCAGGTAAGCATCAATCCTACTATACCATGATCTTTGTGCTTGCTTCAGCCCATAAAGAGCTTTCTTCAATTTGCACACTTTGTGCTCTTGGCCCTCAATTTCATAGCCAGGAGGTTTTTCAACATATACCTCATCTTTCAACACTCTATTCAAGAATGCTGACTTCACATCCATTTCGTAGACTTTCCACTTTTTTTGTGCTGCTATGGACAACATCGTCCGCACTGTTTCCATCCTTCCAACTGGTGCAAAGTTTTCTTCATAAAATCTTCCTTGCTGTTTCTTGTAGCCATTCACAAAAAGTCATGCCTTTTGTCTTTCTATCTTTCCTTCAACATTGCTCTTGGTCTTATAGACCCATTTTACTCCAATGACTTCTTTACCTTTTGGGAGGTCCACTAACTCCCATGTATCATTCTTTTCTATTGCACTAATCTCTTCATTCATTACTTCAATCCATTTTTCTTATTTTACTACATCTTCAAAATGAATTGGGTCATCAACATGAAAAAACAAGGCAAATAAAGAACTCAGACCATTATTATTATCAGCTTCCTGCTTGGAAATTTCACTCAAATTTCTGAATCTTGGTCTTCTTGGTGTATTTGGAATTCCACTTGAACTCGAGGGAGTTTCTGATCCCTGTGGTGTGCTTGGAGAAGCACTTCCTTGGTTTTTCAAGGCTCTTATGTTTCTTTCTTGTGGTGTACTTTTTTGTGCTTGTGAAGATGGAGGAGGAGCCACCGTTGAGGAATTATTTTGAGCAATAAATTCCTCTCGCTCTCCGTGAGACACACATGTCTTGACATTCATTGTTTTCTCTAAGCTTCCATCAGCTTCTTCTTCAATAAACTGCACATCTTTGCTGATTATAACTTTCTTGGTGGATGGATTATAGAGTTTGTAGGCCTTGGACCCATCACTATATCCAACAAAGATACACTTCTCCCCCTTGTTGTCCAACTTCTTTCTTAGCTTCTCCAGGACATGCACATATGCCACACATCCAAATACTTTCATGTGAGTGACAAACTACTTTGCTCCACCGCATGCTTCTTCTGGAACTCTATTCATAACATCTTTGGTTGGGCATCTATTCAAAATATACGCTACACAATTCACAGCTTCAACCCAATACTCATTTGTAAAAAAAAATTCCTTCAACATACTTCTGACCATGTCCATGATGGTCCTATTCTTTCTTTCTGCAACACTGTTTTGTTGTGGTGCGTATCTTGTGGTAAACTTCTTGTGTATGCCATTTTCCCTACACAAACTTAGGAAATATTTGGAGATATATTCTCCACCTCTGTCAGTTCTCAACACTTTTATGTAGTGCCTACTCTGCTTCTCAACAAGAGCTTTGAAGAGGTATAATTGTTCAAACACTTCACTCTTCTGTTTCAAGAAATATACCCATGTATTTCTTCTATAATCATCTATAAATCTCAAGACATAATGGTTGCGTGCTAAAGATGGTGTTTGCATTGGTCGACAAAAATCTCAGTGGACAATCTATAAGGGTGCCTTTGCCCTTATAGTCTTCCTTACTGGGAATGCTTCTCTGTGTTGTTTTCCCAAGATGCAGCCTCCACATAGGTGGTCTGGTTTCTCTATGAGTGGTAATCCTTTTACCATCCCTTTTCTATGCAAGAGGTTCAAACCTCCAAAATTGAGATGTCCAAATATCAAATGCCATAACTAGTTCTCATCTTTCACTTCTTCTTGAAAGACCTCTTGTGTGACTGTTGCTACCACACCTCCTTCCTTCAAGTTTGTTTTGAGCTTGAGAGGAAACATCTTATTCTTTGTCATATGCACTTCTACAATGAAACTTTTACTTGGAGGTATGTCCATTATAGTACACACATTATTCTTAAAAAAAAAAATTTAGCCCTTGTTCACGAGCTGTCCAATGCTCAGAAGGTTACATTTCAGGCCAACTACATAATATACATCTAGCACAAATTTATTTTCTCCCTTCCTTGTGAGTATTGATACTCTTCCTTTTCCCATGATAGAGACTTTGCTTTCAATCCCCATTGTCACTTCAGACTTCACATTTTCCTCCAGATTGGCAAACATTGCAGTGTTTCCAGTCATGTGGTTACTACAACCTTAGTCTAAGAACCATCCATATTCATGTTTATCTTGTGGTAGATTTCATGTTAGAAGCACATTACTCTGGTTTTGAATTTCTTTTGCAAAATTAACATTTTGCCTATTATTCATGTCATTTTGTTTCTTTCTACATACATTGGCATAATGCCCATACTTTTTACAATAATGACATTGGAATTGGGATTTATCGTACTTTTTCCCTTGTGGTTTGTGTTGGCTTGAGCCTTCACTTTGATTATGATTGCTTCCCCTTCCACTTGTGCTTGCAGTGTTGTTTCTTCCACTTGTTTGTGGGCTTCTTCCTTTTCTTCGGTATTTTGATCGTCCTTGACCTCTACCTCGATCAAACGACATCTGTGTCTTGAATGCATGCTCCAATGAGGAGTTCATTGTTCTATTCAGTGTATGTTCATGAGACATTAGGGATGCATAAACCTCATCCAGTGAAAATTGTGAAAGATCCTTTGTCTCTTCTATTGCCACTACTATGGAATCAGCTATTGAGGGTTGACTTCTCAAGATTTTCTCCACTATTCTTCTTTCCTCAAGTGTCTCTCCATGAGACCTTCTCTAGGTAACAACCCAATCACATGTGTGAAGAATGAGTCTATGTTATCTGACTCTTTCATATAGAGAGTTTCAAAATCTCTCCTCAATATTTGTAGCTTTTCTTTCTTCACCTTCTCCATGCCTTGATTGGCTATCTTGAGAATATCCCACGCCTCCTTAGACTTTGTTGTTGTTGCAATCCTTGGAAAAATAGTCTTTTGTACTGCCTGAAAGATATAGAAGAGGGATTTTGAGTCCTTATACTTATTATCTCTCAAAAATTCTCTTTTGTTGTTGTCAAAGCATCCAACACTGTTGCATTTGGTGGTTCTTGGAAATCTTGTTCCACCAGCTCCCATATATCTTGTGAAGCAAACAGGGCTCTCATTGTAATGGCCCAATAATCATAATTTTTACCATTGAACTGTGGTAATTTTGGATTTGTCACGCTTGTGCCTGTTGTTTCCATCGTGACTGTGTTAAAAAAACAATCTTCCTTACTGTGTAAAACAGAAGCTTTATTGCTGCTGGAGAAATCTGCTTCCTGAAACCAATCTTACATCTTCTGCAGTGAAGAGTGAGCTTGTGCATCTTTCACCGAGAGCCTAGACCTGCTCTAATACCATGTTGGAATTTATTAATACAATATATAGAGGAATTTTGTTTCCCCACAACACAGAGACTACAATAATTTCGGAAATTAAACAGTCATACACACAGGCATCGTTATACACCGGAGAGGAACAAATTTCAATTTTCTATTCCTTCACTCTCTCTCTCTCTAAACGTAATCAAATTACATTTCTTATATGAAAAATGGCTGAAGCCTGTAAAACCTAAATGTAATCAATGCAATTCAATTGCTGAATGGACATTCAACAACTATTCATCCTTCCATTGTCATAAGACCCATATCTTCATTAAAAATGGTACGTAGATCGTATTTTGGTTTATACACAAAAACACGTAAAAATGAATTCAAACACACAGACTGGCGGACTTCAAATTTTATCGGTTCCGGCTCTGAAATCACATCGCATCTGTGCCCTTATCACATTTTGGTGATACTAAAGTTTAACATATGGCACTATCCATTAAACTTTGAGGGCTATGATGTGCGATAGTGACATGGCACATATCGTATCAAACCCAAAATTACATAGCCTACGGGCGTTGTGGGAAAACTTAAATTTGTGCGATCGTGATATGCGACAGCGATATCGCATTGCAAAAAATATAACATCACTTGCGGGCGGCGGACGGTAAAGTAAAAAAATTGTGATTGCGAACTTGCGGGCAATAAACGTTTAGGTGGGTTCCGCCGATATCGCATCAGTGGAAACATAACATACGACCAAAGGCTTAAGGTTAAGACTTAAATCTTGCGAACTGTGGGCAGCGACGCGGTAAGTTGTGGTAAGTGTGAAATGCATGAATCAAAGTTTTCTGTGGAAATACAAAGGGTTTACGGGTTTTGCAATGCGGTGGATGGTATATGTGCGTCCCACTGATATTGCATTGGCAGGGTTCAACTTAACAGCACAAAGGCTTATGGGTAAACTATAAAAGTTGCAGGCGGCGAAGTGCGGAAAATGATAAGTCAATGCTGTGGTTGAAAACAATAAACACAAAGGATGGCTCTATACTTTGTTTGTTGTTGGTTGCATGAAAACGCCTCTAGATATCGGATCTGCTCCTTGTCCTTCTCTACTGCCAAACATTTTATGAAGTTGTGGGCCGCACCACTGTTTATTCATGGCAGTGGTTGGGAGTAAAATTCCAATGCATATTTGCACTTTTATTTCCCAAATATTCTCTCCTATTTTGTTTGCTTTGATGGGTACTACTCCATTCATTACGATAGGTAGAATTTATTTTGTTTTTAATTCGATTTTAATGTTTCACCTTATAAATTAGTGTATTTTCTCCTCAAAACCTTCAGGAATGAAATGAAAGAGAGATATCTTCTTGGAACAAGTAAATATAACTTCATGTACTCTTCTTCACTTGGCTCATCCCTCATTTGGTTTTGGTATTGATTTACAACAATGTTATTACTGCAGTTCCTAATTGTCACCTATATTATTTGTAGGTACTATGAGAGACATAATTTTTTTTTCCTCCCATGTATAGCTTTTCACTGTAACTACCACTAATAGTGTCGAACCCCCCTCTAGGTTGTTTAAACATCTCTGCTCTCATGAGAAGGAGTTGTTTGCAAAAGCATTGCATGGGAAATCCTAGCTAGTTTTCTACTTGCTCCTCTAGCGACAATGATTTTGGCTTGTTTGTTTAATTTTTTAATTGGTTTCTGAGGAGAGGAAATCTTTTATTTATACAAATAATCATTTATAATTTCCTTCTCCAATAATGTTTGATGAGGCTTTTTAATTTATTGCTCAAACAAATTTAATTTTCATTTTGTTTTGTTATGACTGGTTGGAGAATAGTTAAAGTTTGTGTAGGGCCTTGAGTATTATTTCAATATAATTCATAATTTTTGTAACTCAATGTGTAATGTGTGTATTTTTTACTATGCATATTTGACCAATTTTCTTATGATGTATGAATTCCTCTTTCCATATGCTGAATTTTTTCCATGAAAGTTATAGTTAAATAAATATTATCTTTAGTAATTGATGTTTTACCTTTACCTGAATTTTTATAATGATTACTAATTACTGCTCCACTAATTATATTTATATTTATTTAGTTTTCCATTTTCCTTGCGTATCTATGTTTCTACACTATAAATTTCTAGTAGGATGCATTAGAAGTTTACTGTACATGGTTTTTTCACCTATAGCTGGTCAATGGAGGCTTATTTAATTTCTCTAATTTACTACAGTCATTCAAACACCAACCATTTAATCTATTACAAATTTTTAGACGGTTTTCAGAAGTATTCTCCTTTTCCTTTCTCCTCGTCTCTGTCATTTTCTTAGAACCGACATAAGCTCAGCAACCTGGTTTAAACCTTGAGTTCCAGTATACCTTTACATGTCAAACTTTATCATTCATGGTCATTCTATCGTTATTCTAAGAATGATTCATCTAGGTTCAACTGCCTATATGTTCATGATTTCTCCTATCATTTCAAAAAATATTTATTTCGCTATATTTTATAGTTTCATCTTGTTAGTAGAAATAATGTTACTGGCTATCAAACTTCCTTATGTATACTCTGTCCTTTTTGGGATTAAGAACACTGATGCAACAATGCTGAAAGTCAGCCCCAAGGAGAGATGGTCAACTGCAGTTGTGGCTCTGTCAGGATTCCCTTTCAACCCCGCTCTTTGACTCCATGTGGTCCACTTATATCTATTCCCCGGAGATTTAATAATCAAATTCGTGGAATTTGATAAACTTTATCCACAACGTTTTGAACTTTAATTTATATTCCCGGACTTTATTTTATCTTCGAACCCTTATGATCAAGATTTAACCCTTCACGCTCAATATAAATTCGACGCACTGTTTTGAATAAATAACTGTGTAATAAACCTTTAGCCCTGGACCCCACCTCTACGGTCAATAGACCAATCAAACGCATGTATCATACCTCATTTATCGTCCGCGCACCTTGGTTATCGTTCATGCATCTACGGCAAGCAACCACCGTCCGATGGACCCTTCCCAGATCGACGGCTCTCGTCGGTATCACTCAGCGTCCTGGTACGAATGTTAACATGCAATGGCACAGGTTAAACAGTGGTTTTCCAGGGGTCCACCTTGCCACGCGTTGACAGGTCTATGGAATCGCTCGCGTTCAGGAAATACCACCTATACACCAAAAGCGGTGCGATATGGGCAATCTGCCTTTGGAAATCTGCTCACGGTTTTGGTACAGTGATTAACTACGGTTCGCGCCGGGTGCACTATCCTTCTCGGTCATTGACTCACATCTAGACCACAGTTCCGGTTTCGAAAGCAATACTCTATATCTTTATAAAGCGGGAAATCTTCCAATTAAATAGCGTTCACGACCACAATTCCTCTGTACATACCTCGCCTGCGGGTAGTATTGATTTAACAAGGTTTATTCGAATAAATTAAAGAGAAAAAACAGACAGAGAGATGTGGAGTCGATACAATGGTTCGACTCGGTAATTATATATATATACACAGACTTCAATTTCTTCACAATTAAGCAACCTCTTCACAGACAAAGGTTCGAGTCAATCCAATGGCAACAAGCTTCGAAATCATTTAACCGGAAACAATTGTGAACACACGGAGTTTATTGCAGAGATCTCTCTATTCCTTCCTCTCCTCTCCCCCAATACATCCGAGGGATTACATTTATATACACAAACATATGACTCTTCAATTCCTCTGAGAGGACCGTTCTAGAATTCAAAGGTCTAATTACAATTCATTCAAATAATTGAAATATGATAGATGGCTAACTATTCGACTTCCACTAACTCTAACTGATCTAAATAATACAGTCAGCTAATGTATTGACACCTAGCTGCTACAATTCAATTTTTTTTCCAAACCCTCCTAGCCACAACATGTGGAAAAAACTCCTACATTGCTGGCTAGTGTCTAATGCCCCTGCATCAGACTCTTGACGGTAATCTTCTTCATGGGCTCCTTTCCATGAGCTCTTCCACTGATCTGCCTATCTTCTGCAGCCTTCCTTCAGTCATCCAAGTGGCATCTTCCTTTGGCTTGTCCTTCCATTTGATTAAGTACTGAAAGTACTCTTGTCCTCTGGTCCTTCTGAATGGTATTTTATCCAATATCTTCTCTAGTTGTAATGGCTGTGCTGGAGGCAGCTGTTCCTTCCACTCAATCTGTTCCTTTTCTGCTGCTCTTTCTTCTGCACCATCATCTTCATACTTATACAAATATGCAACATTAAAAATGGGAGATATTCCAACATTAGGAGGTAATTCAATCTCATAAGCATTTGCAGAAAACTTTCTAAGTATCTTGCATGGCCCAATATTTTTGAACTTCAGTTTGTTATACTGCTTCTTTGGGAATCACTCCTTTCTCAAGTGTGCCAAAACCAAATCTCCTACTTCAAAATGAACTTCTTTTCTGCTCAAGTCTGCTCTGCCTTTGTATTTGATGCTGCTACCTTGTAGTTGTTGTTTTACTTGTTCATGTATGGCCTGGATCTCTGAAGCAAATTCCTCATCATCTGCACTTCTTAGCTCTGCCCTTCCCATATTTCTTAACTCTGATATTCCTCTGGGGTGCATTCCATAAACAACATGGAATGGACTCTGCCCTGTGCTCCTATTTGGTGAGTCATTATATGCATACTCTGCCTGGGGCAAAACATGATCCCACTGCTTGGGATGCTCTCCTGCAAGACTTCTCAATAAATTTCCCAGGCTCCTATTCACTACCTCAGTTTTTCCATCAGTCTGAGGATGATAAGCTGAGCTGAAACTCAGTTTGGTACCAAGTTTCTTCCATAGTGTCCTCCAAAAGTGACCCACAAATCTGGTATCTCTGTCTGAAACAATACTCTTGGGCAACCCATACAATCTAACAACTTCTTTGGAGAACAAGTTAGCAACATGGGTGGCATCACTAGTTTTATAGCATGGAATAAAATGTGCCATCTTGGAGAATCTGTCCACTACAACAAAGACTGTATCATTCCCTCTCTAAGCCTTGGACAATCCTAGAACAAAATCCATACTCACCATGTCCCAAGGCCTGTTTGGAATAGGCAAGGGAGTGTACAATCCTGCATTCTGGCTCCTTCCTTTGGCATATTAACAGATCTTGAAATTCTTCACAAACTTGTCCACTTCTGTTCTCATCTTAGGCCAGTAATAAAAGTGACTCAACTGCTCATAAGTCTTATCAGTACCAAAGTGTCCAGCAAGTCCACCACTATGCTTCTCTTTGATCAAATTTTCCCTCATGGAACATCTTGGTACACACAGTTGGCTTCTTCTGAATAACAATTCCTCTTGCAGGAAATAATCCAGCCACTGGATTCTATCTGTTAAAATAGGGTTACTAAATGCCTCAAATGCTTCTTTAAAATCTGGATCTGTTTTATACAATTCTTTGAGAAAATCGAATTTTACAACTTCAAAATTAGTTTCTTGAACAAGCATGTGCCTCCTACTCAAAGCATCAGCTACTTTATTGGCTTGGCCATTTATATGTTTCAAAACAAAATTAAAACTTTGGAGATACTCAACCCATTTAGCATTCTTATGTTTCAACTTGGGCTGCTGTACAATATACTGCAAAGCATGATTGTCAGAATACAACACAAATTCCCTAGACATCAAGTAATGTCTCCACTTCTTCAGTGCCTGAACAATTGCATAAAACTCCTTCTCATAAGAGGAATACTTTCTTCTGGTGTCATTCAGCTTTTCACTGAAATATGCCATAGGCCTATCATCCTGACTCAACATAGCTCCAATGGCCTCTCCAATAGCATCACATTCTACTTGAAATGGTTTAGTAAAATCAGGCAGAATCAGAACAGGCTTCTCCATTATATTTTGCTTCAAAATTTTAAAGTTTCTTTCTACTTCAGTAGTCCACTTAAAAGGCTGTTTTCTCTTATTTATTGTCTCAATCATGGGTGCATTGATCTTACTGAAGTTTCTTATAAACTTACTGTAAAAACTAGCAAGTCCACGGAAACTTCTTACCTCAAAGGCATTCCTGGGTGAAGGCCACTCCACAATTGCTTTGACCTTTTCTGGATCCATCTTCAATCCTTTTGCAGAAACAACAAAACCAAAATACGCCAACTCTTCCTTCATGAATGAGCATTTCTTCAAATTTATCAGCAGTTTCTCTTGGTGCAGCTTCTTCAAGACATGATTAAGATGCCTTAAATGTTCTTCTTTAGTTCTGTTGAAAACTAATATATCATCCAGATACACTATCACAAATTTACCAATGAATTCTTTCAATACTTCATTCATAAGTCTCATAAAAGTGCTAGGTGCATTTGACAACCCAAAAGGCATTACCATCCATTCATATAATCCTTCATTTGTTTTAAAGGCGGTTTTCCACTCATCACCCTCTCTTATTCTAATCTGATGGTATCCACTTTTCAAATCTATCTTTGAAAAATATTTAGCACCACTCAAACAGTCCATCAAATCCTCAACTCTGGGCAAAGGGAATCTGTACCTGATTGTGATCTTATTGATTGCTCTGAAATCAGTACACATCCTCCAACCTCCATCTTTCTTTGGGCTCAATACTGCTGGTACTGCACATGGACTCAAACTTTCTCTGATCAGTCCTTTGTCCACCAATTCCTGTACTTGTCTCCTGATTTCCTTGTTTTCCTTGGGAGTCATTCTATAAGCTGCCTTATTTGGCAGATTTGAACTAGTGATAAAATCTATCTAATGACTGATCTTTCTCAAAGGTGGTAGCTCATTAGGTAAATCATCCACAATAATGTCATAGTAATTGTCTAACATCTCTTGGATTTCTACTGGCAAATCAGAAATATTTGTAGAAGTAAGAACTACCTTAGGTTTGCAAACTAAAGCAAAGCTTACCTCTTCTTCTTCTATCTGTTGCAGATATTCCTTCCCACTCAGCAACAAGGTCTTTGGATCAGTCACTCTGCTGGATGGATCTCCTTCTTCCATGGGTATCAATGTATGATGTACCCCATCCTTGAAGAACTTGTAAGTGTTCTTATTGCCATCATGCACTTCTGCTCTGTCAAACTGCCAAGGTCTACCCAGCAGCATATGACACATCCATGGGCATTACATCACACAAGACCTTATCTTTATATTTTCCCATTTGCAGCTCTATATCACACTACTCTTTTACAACTAGCTTGTGCCCTTTGTGCAGCCAGGACACCCTGTAGGGAGTTGGATGCTCCCTTTTCTTCAACTTCAACTTTTCTATTACCTCAGTGGAAACCAAATTGTCTATGCTACCATTATCAATGACTAGCTGATAGCATTTCCCTTGGACTTTGCATATGCTCCTAAACAAAGTCTTCCTTTGTGCAGGCTCATTGACCTCTTTGGCTTGCTTCAACATGACCTTATTTACCACCAAGGACTCTCCCCTCTCTGGAATAATTTCTTCTTCAATTTTTGCCTCTTCTCAAGCCTAGGCAACAACAGCATTCCTTGGACCAGCACCCACATTCTCTGGACACTCATAGTGCTTATGTCCCACTTGCTGACATCTATAACACCTCAATTCTCTACCCCTGCCTCTGTCTCTGCCTCCTCTTCCTTTTCCTCTGTAGGAACCCCTTCTGCCCCTTGCATCATACTCTGTAGATGCATTCTGAGGTGAGCTATTGTTAGCTCCATCCCTGGGTGTAGTAGGCTTTCCTCTACCACCCTGGCTTCCCTTTCCCCGGAAAGTACCTCTCTTCTTGGCAGACTATTTCCTCAGGAGTTTCTCCTCTGCTTTCAAGGCCATCTGGTAGGCCTCTTCCACTGTCTTAGGAGAAAAAAGACCAATCTCATCTTGGATCTCCAGCTTGAGACCATTCACATATCTGGCAGTCTTCTCTGGTGTATCTTGAAATTTCCCAGCCCTTATGCTTACTCTGTAGAATTCCTCTGTGTATTCTTTTACTGTCAGCAACCTCTGTCTCAGATTCTGCAATTGCTTATATAATGTTAGCTGATAATCACTAGGCAAGAATTTACCTTTTAATTTAGCCATCATTCTGGTCCAGCTCTTGATAGGTTGCTTGCCAACTCCCCTCCTCTCTGCCTGCACTCCATCCCACCAAAGTGCAGCATGTCCTTTCAGCTTTGTCACTACAAACTTGACCCTTTTATCTTCGCTTATTTCTTCATAATCGAAGCATTTATTCATTTCATTTATCCAATCCACCAGTTCCTCTGGATTCAGTCCCCCTGCATAACTCGACACTTCAATTCTAGGCTTAACTATAGACCCCAGAACAGTTCTGGGGAGCCTCATGTCAGGAGGAATCTCAACATTTTCTTTGGCTTCTTTTGTTTCAGGTTCACTGATGTCTTCACGATCTCTGGGCTGTCTTAGCTCCATGGCATCCATTCTGGCCTCGACCCTCTGCAACATCCCCAACACCTCTGCGTTGGCAATAGGTCTCCTTCTGCCAACTCCTCTACCAACTCGGATTGCCATGTCAACTTTCTGCAAAAACAACTCAAAAACAACAGCTCTGATACCAAAAATGACTTAACAATGCTGAAATTCAACCCCAAGGAGAGATGGTCAACTGCAGTCGTGGCTCTGTCAGGATTCCCTTTCAACCCCGCTCTTTGACTCTATGTGGTCCACTTATATCTATTCCCTGGAGATTTAATTATCAAATTCGTGGAATTTGATCAAATTTATCCACAACTTTTTGAACTTTAATTTATATTCTCAGACTTTATTTTATCTCCGAACCCTTATGATCAAGATTTAACCCTTCACGCTCAATATAAATTCGACGCACTGTTTTGAATAAATAACTGTGTAATAAACCTTTAGCCCTTGACCCCACCTCTACAGTCAATATACCAATCAAACGCATGTATCGTACCTCATTTATCGTCCATGCACCTTGGTTATCGTTCGTGCATCTACGGCAAGTGACCACCATCTGATGGCCCCTTCCCAGATCGAAGGCTCTCGTTGGTATCGCTTGGCGTCCTGGTACGAATGTTAACATGCGATGGTGCAGGTTAAATAGTGGTTTTCCGGAGGTCCACCTTGCCACGTGTCGACAGGTCTATGTAATCACTCGCGTTCAGGAAATACCACCTATACACCAAAAGCGGTGCGATATGGGCAATCCGCCTTTGGAAATCCGCTCATGGTTTTGGTACAGTGATTAACTATGGTTCGCGTCGGGTGCATTATCCTTCTCGGTCATTAACTCACGTCTAGACCACAGTTCCGGTTTTGAAAGCAATACTCTATCTCTTTATAAAGCGGGAAATCTTCCAATTAAACAGCGTTCACGACCACAATTCCTCTACACAGACCTCGCCTACGGGTAGTATTGATTTAACAGGGTTTATTCGAATAAATTAAAGAGAAACAACAGACAGAGAGATGCGGAGTCAATACAATGGTTTGACTCGGTAATTATATATATACACAGACTTTAATTACTTCACAATTAAACAACCTCTTCACAGACAAAGGTTCGATTCAATCCAATGGCAACAAGCTTCGAAATAATTTAACTGGAAACAATTGTGAACACACGGAGTTTATTGCAGAGATCTCTCTATTCCTCCCTCTCCTCTCCCCCAATACATCCGAGGGATTACATTTATATACACAAACATATGACTCTTCGGTTCCTCTGAGAGGACCGTTCTAGAATTCAAAGGTCTAATTACAATTCATTCAAATAATTGAAATATGACAGATGGCTAACTATTCGACTTCCACTAACTCTAACTGATCTAAATAATATAGTCAGCTGAGGTATTGACACCTAGCTGTTACAATTCAACTATTTTTACAAACCCTCCTAGCCACAACATGTGGACAAAACTCCTACATTGTTGGCTAGTGTCTAATGCCCCTGCATCAAACACCCACCCCCTCATATAGATACTTTCAAAATACCGCTAATGGAAACTCACATGCTATCCACATATTTCTGGAAAATAATTAATATATGTTCATCGTAAGTTTACAACAATCCTACAGATATACCTCTGGCATGAGAAACCAATTCTAATATTTATATTAATATGCTTGTGATGAATTCCTACTATTAATCCAAATAGAGTTTATTTAGTCTTTTATGTAAGCTACGAGACCTGAATATAGAATACAAATGCCTATTCTGTTATAATTTATTTTCCTACCTTTACAGCTCGATAAAGACAAAGAATATAGGTGATTTAACTCATAGTGATAACATAAGGCCATGAGTATTTATCAAATCGAGCCTGACAGAATTTGTGTTTATTATTTTGATAAAGAGAAAAATTGACCAATCACTATAGTTTAATAAGTGACTAACTTGACACATCACTATCAACCATAATAATAAGGAAACATAATCAATAAATCTACATTCATAGTTTTCATAAGAACAAGATTAGTAAAAATTTACAACCACATCTGAAGGAACTCAACATCTGCAATTTACAACTATAAATATAAATTTCAGATGTTGAGTTATATATATATATATATATAGATACATACATACATACATACATACATACATATCTTTAATTTTTTTTCCTTAACATAATCAGTTCATAAACATAATATTAATTTCCTTAGGTAATTTGAGAAATGAGAACACTAATATAAACACATTGCAAAAGTCAAGTTAGAATAACTAAGTTCATAATAGAAAACATAGCAACAAGACTTCTTACAGTAATCAACCGAATGAACTTGGAATGAATAATTTTCCTCCCAAATGCGAAGCTTTCACCACAATTTCTCCCCGAGATGAGCCCTCATCTCTTACCCTCCACAATCAACAATCTCTTGTGATTCAGGTCAAGAAATTTTTATTCCTTACTTCCCCAAAAAAAAATTCTTAGTGGCTTCCCACTTCCTAGGGTTTCCAACCCTCATAGACTACGCTTTTCCTATTTTTTTAAAATTATTTTTTCTTGTGAAAGCTCGATTTTTCCATTGTGGTGCTATATTCACCCTTTATTAGCGTCATTTCCCCACACTCAGTGATTTAATATATTTTTCTCTACAAATCTAATTAAATCATAATAATCCCCTCCTATGGATTTTTCTGAGTAAATAAGGGAATTTTATCCTTTCCATATTTTTTTGCAAATATCTCATGAACTCCCATTCATTCCCAAGAAACTATCCAACTTATTTTCATTATTCAATTTAATTCAATAAATTTTCACGTAATACTAATATTTGAGTTTCCTATGGCTTCCTAGCCATCATACTACAAATAGTTCATACTAAATAAATAATATTTACATAACCATAGAGGGGTATTCCATATTCCCCATATAAAAAAATTTATGTCATCCTCGATGTTCATTCTTTTGTTGCCTCATTTTTAAAAAATGTTGGGTAGGATTCTTTCATAACATCCTCGCACTCCCAAGTAACATCCTGAGGTGTAAAGTGTCTTTGTCATACTTTAACGAGAGAGATGGCTCGATTCCAAAGCACAATCTCTTTCCAAAACAAAATATGGGGATGCTTTGGCATAAATTCTTCTTCGAGTTCCACATGTATCAAAGTCCAATAAACTACATGAGAAGGATAATGAATATTTTTTTTCAATAATGATATATGAAAGACATTATGAACTTTAATATAACTGGGCAAAGCTAACTGATAGGTCACTGGGCCAACTCGGTCCAAGATTTCAAAAGGTCCACACAATTGTGGTGCCAACATAGCACAACTGTTAGTTTGTAGAGTAGTTTTTTTGGGTTTTACCCATAAGTACACGTGGTCTCCAATATTAAATTGTTTATGAGACATTTTCATGTCTTCATAACATTTTTATTTATCCTCGGTGTTTTTATCTTTTTCCTGATTTTTTGCACTATCTATTCCATCTTGTGTAACACTTCTAGCTGCAATAGAAATTTATCCTTTATTTGACTCTAGATAAGTGGTGTTTGACACTTTCTACCATAAAATGCTTCAAACATAATAGTTTTGATGGAATCTTGGTAGCTGTTCTCGTATGATAATTCTGCTAAATGTAGAAATTCTTCCCAATTTGTATGCCTATCCATAACAAACACTCATTGCATATATTCTACGATTTGATTTATCCTTTTTGTCTGTCCATTTGCTTGAATATGATATGAAATAATGTAGTTTAATCTAGTTCCCATGCCCCCAAAAAAACATCTCCAAAAGTTTGAGGTAAATTTACCATAATTGTATAATACTATTATTTTTGTAATACCATGCAGTCGGAATATTCCCTTCATGAAAATGTTGTGATTTATGTCGTTTTAAAAGTAGAATGCACTGTTAAAAGGTGTGTTTCTTCTGTGAAGGTGTTCAACATATAACTCAACATCTGCAATATATATATATATATATATATATATATATATATATATATATATATATATATATATATATATATAATTTTTTTTCCTTAACATAATCAGTTCATAAACATAATATTAATTTCCTTAGGTAATTTGAGAAATGAGAACACTAATATAAACACATTGCAAAAGTCAAGTTAGAATAACTAAGTTCATAATAGAAAACATAGCAACAAGACTTCTTACAATAATCAACTGAATGAACTTGGAATGAATAATTTTCCTCCCAAATGCGAAGCTTTCACCACAATTTCTCCTCGAGATGAGCCCTCATCTCTTACCCTCCACAATCAACAATCTCTTGTGATTCAGGTCAAGGAATTTTTATTCCTTACTTCCCCAAAAAAAATTTCTTAGTGGCTTCCCACTTCCTAGGGTTTCCAACCCTCATAGACTACGCTTTTCCTATTTTTTTTAAATTATTTTTTCTTGTGAAAGCTCGATTTTTCCATTGTGGTGCTATATTCACCCTTTATTAGTGTCATTTCCCCACACTCAGTGATTTAATATATTTTTCTCTACAAATCTAATTAAATCATAATAATCCCCTCCTATGGATTTTTCTGAGTAAATAAGGGAATTTTATCCTTTCCATATTTTTTTGCAAATATCTCATGAACTCCCACTCATTCCCAAGCAACTATCCAACTTATTTTCATTATTCAATTTAATTCAATACATTTTCACGTAGTACTAATATTTGAGTTTCCTATGGCTTCCTAGCCATCATACTACAAATAGTTCATACTAAATAAATAATATTTAAATAACCATAGAGGGGTATTCCATATTCCCCATATAAAAACATTTATGTCATCCTCGATGTTCATTCTTTTGTTGCCTCATTTTTAAAAAAATTTGGGTAGGATTCTTTCATAACATCCTCGCACTCCCAAGTAACATCCTGAGGTGTAAAGTGTCTTCGTCATACTTTAACGAGAGCGATGGCTCGATTCCAGAGCACAATCTCTTTCCAATACAAAATATGGGGATGCTTTGGCATAAATTATTCTTCGAGTTCCACATGTATCAAAGTCCAATAAACTACATGAGAAGGATAATGAATATTTTTTTTCAATAATGATATATGAAAGACATTATGAACTTTAATATAACTGGGCAGAGCTAGCTGATAGGTCACTGGGCCAACTCGGTCCAATATTTCAAAAGGTCTACACAATTGTGGTGCCAACATAGCACAATTGTCGGTTTGTAGAGTAGTTTTTCTGGGTTTTACCCATAAGTACACATGGTCTCCAATATTTAATTGTTTATGAGACATTTTCATGTCTTCATAACTTTTTTATTTATCCTCGGTGTTTTTATATTTTTCCTGATTTTTTGCACTATCTATTCCATCTTGCGTAACACTTCTAGCTGCAATAGAAATTTATCCTTTATTTGACTCTAGATAAGTGGTGTTCGACATTTTCTACCATAAAAAGCTTCAAACATAATAGTTTTGATGGAATCTTGGTAGTTGTTCTCGTATGATAATTCTGCTAAATGTAGAAACTCTTCCCAATTTGTATGCCTATCCATAACAAACACTCATTGCATATATTCTACGATTTGATTTATCCTTTCTATCTGTCCATTTGCTTGAAGATGATATGAAATAATGTAGTTTAATCTAGTGCCCATGCCCCCAAAAAAACATCTCCAAAAGTTTGAGGTAAATTTACCATCTTTGTATAATACTATTATTTTTGTAATACCATGCAGTCGGAATATTTCCTTCATGAAAATGTTGGCGATCTATGTCGTTCTAAGAGTAGAATGCACTAGTAAAAAGTGTGTTTCTTCTGTGAAGGTGTTCACCACCACCATTATTGAATGGTGTTGATACATTTTGCTTAGTAATCCTATAATAAAATCCATTGAAATTACTTCCCACTTAAGGATAGGTAATAGATTTAGTAATCCTATAGGACGTTGATGATCCACTCTCACTTGTTGGCACTCTAAGAATCATGCCAAATATTTTGCTACATCCCTCATCATTCAAGGGCAATTTTTTTCCTTAATGTTGTTATCATTTTCTGGTATCGTATGAGACCAACATATGGTTTCTTGTGCTATTCATCCAGCATCAGTTGCTTCAAATTTTCCTCATTAAGAGTATACAACATGTTCTCGTAACTTAATATTTTTTTTTAGTTTTCATCATATTCTATAACATCATCATTAGTGCCTGTAACGTAACTACTTTTGTTTTTTTTCTAATTACTTGGTTCACTATGAAGTCTCTTGGTCACCTTCTCTCTAGTTTTTTAAAGTATAAATTCTCCTTACCATGGTTGTCCCACTTACTAAAACTTTTAAACGTTTCAATCACTTAGGTTTTACACCATGCATGAGGTTCACTGTATTAACACATGAACGTGATATGGCTTTAATTTTAGTGCTTTCTCCATTTTATTAAAGGTTTCCTAACCTTCTGATACAATATGTATGGTTGTGAAGGGTTTTATTTCTATATATGGTGCCCACTCAACTATTGAATATCACTACATTTTTCTCCCTACACCCACTATGATGTGGCTCCTAGAAGTACTCCTACGTGGACATTTTCTCCACTCAAAAGTAGCGAACGAGGCATGATCCATGTGACATCTCATGCACCCACATGATTTCTCTGCCTTTTGAGGCAAGTTGAGGAATTTTTTAGGTAAGAAAGGTGGAGGGATACGATCAATATGGATATGGATTGATGGTTCTTTTGGAATATCTCAAACCCTCGGCATTTAAAATTGGTTTCTTTCATGTTCTCTCTATTTTGAATTTGGAGGGTTTGGGAATAGGGATGGCGAAGGTTGTTTAACCCACACAGAGCCTAAGCAGCCCCATACCTCTCTCCTCGTTTACAGAACTTACCTTAACCCGTCATTGTTTCGAGAGTCCTACATGGCTATCATAGTGGCCGTGTCATATTTGACTCACAGGTAAATATGATTTTCATCTAACATTTCTCCTTTTATTACCCAAATTTGTATGGCTAACATATGTTTCTATTTTCTTGATCCATTTGTTATTTTGATTTTTGTAGGTGCTTTCAAGGAAAGAGCCACCTTGCACTTCGTGCTAGCTATCTGAAGATGATACTCATGGGTTTTTCCAACCCAGTTATGGAACGTCTATCAAGGTAATGTTTCCTTCCTGGCCGTTTACATATCTAATTTCAGTGAATAAATTAATGATGTACTCAATATTGCCACATTTGCTTCACAGTCACCTTCCCATCTCGTTTATAGTCATCCTCCGTAGTTGGGAAGTAGGCATAATTGGGCTTCAGAATAGCTTGCACAGTGAGTCCCGTTTCCTTTTAAATATTTTTTTGGGATTTTGTTTTGATTTGGGTGTTTTCCCCCTTCTACTACATTTAACGATTTATGTGTTTACTACTAATAGGGGGTCAACCAGAAGGTTCAAGAGGTGTTGTTGATGCTTAGTCTTATGACGCTCTCTATGTCAGATAAATTCCTCTTGAATCATCGAATTTGATGGTGTTTTTTATTATGTCATGCACTAGAACATTTACCTTGTTTGAAATCTCTGACAAATTCTTTTTTGTGCATGTAGGTGAAACCAGGGTCGACATGGCGAAGGTTAAATCAAGTAAGACACCCCCTCTCGAATTTATTTCAATGTAATTTATATTGAGTG
This sequence comes from Pinus albicaulis, assembly GCA_034641835.2. Taxonomy (NCBI): domain Eukaryota; kingdom Viridiplantae; phylum Streptophyta; class Pinopsida; order Pinales; family Pinaceae; genus Pinus; species Pinus albicaulis. Next base: position 1,691,934,534 of record CM076584.1, on the reverse strand, counting down.
ATGGTATTTTTGTCACTTATCTAATTTAGGTTTATTGTTCCTTCTCATACAGGTTTTCCTCAATCATTATTAGAAACACATTCATTTTTTCTTCAGTTCGAAGGTTCTTACCTTGAATTTCATTCCACCAGGTTGGTACCCCGACTACATCATCATGTTTGCAGCATCAAAGAGGACATTCGTGATCTCAATCGCAGGCTTTTCCATCGATTGGGTCGGTTTCTTGTATTTCTTAAATTTATGCCCAAATGGCTAGAGTGCCCTCTTTGTATAATTGCAATATTTGCCTCTTTGTAGCTATAATGACTTCGTACTCCATATTTTGAAAAGTACTCTATATTTTGATTTTTTTGTTATAAAATACTACAGTTCTTCGCTTAATTTATGTGGATTTTCTATCGTTCCTTATAGTAATAGTTTATGAATCAAATTTGAATAGTCCTGAGTCAAATTATAGATATACGTCCATATATCTTGCCTTATGAATCAAATAGAACCGGTTTGTCGAATTTGCACTCAAAAGTGAATTCTGCATGCTGGGAAGACTGGAAAAGGAAGGGAAGGAGAGGCGGCAGGGCAGCAGAGGGACATTCAGAGGTAAGGGGATGAGGCGTAGGGGAAGAAGCATAGGGAGGCAGGTGACATGCAGAAGGGGGGGCGGAGCCAGGGTAGCGAGGCACGCCCCTACTGTACCTGAATTCCTGAACATTATCAAAGGAGAGCTCTTCAGAAGACGAGTCGGCGGAGGGAGAAGCTTGAGACCGGGAGGCCCGACCACGATAAGAACCTCGCCGGCTTCGCATACGTTGGCGCAGTCGAGGCATGGCGGGGAAGAGAGGTGGATGAAGTGGGCAGAGAAGAAGAGGTAACAGAGGGCCAGGAGAATTGCGCTGAGAGGTTGAGCAACAGAGCAGGCTATGCGAGTGGTGAAAGTTCGGTGTTGTTTCCAGGAAGCGTAAGAGCTTGCACCTCCGGCCTGTCTGCGTTCTAGCACTAGGCTTGGTGCAGTCGGTAGGGCAGGAGGCTCTAAGAAGCAACGTTCCAGAGCAGACAAGGCAAACACTGTGAGGAGTGGCTTGAGCCATTGCGAGAGCCGAAGAAAACCAAAATGTAAACTTGTTGCGGAGATGGTTCGAGAGAAAGCTGTTAATGCTGCCAGGGGTGGCGAAATGAATATCGCAATTAAGTCGAGTGTGGGAGGCCATGTGACCAGTCCCAACGGACAGCCTCGGGAGGCGCTAGGGGACATACGTCCCATCATCTGCTGGAAGCAACCGCATCTAGAGCTGAAGAGTCTTGTTGCACCAGAGCGTTACAATCCTGATGTTTGTTTTCATCATTGAGGATATTAAGTGAACCATGGATTAAGGTAACAGAGCTCTCCACACCCATATTGGCAAGAAATTCAGCAACTTTATTGCCATCGCGTTTGATATGAGAGAAGGAGACAGCATTATAACTTTTGAGCCAGCGTTCCATAAGCTCAAGTCTGGCATTTAATCTCCAGTTGGTGGAAATCTTGACGGCGGAGGAACCTGCGAGAAAGTGTTGAGCCATATTGATGAGTACTTGGGAGTCTCCTTCAACTACGAGAGGAAAGAAGTTGTGGAGTTCAGCAAGGCAGAGACCTTGCCAAAGACCTTCGAGCTCAGCAGAGTTGTTGGTATCCCATCCGTGATGACCGAAGAAAATGGAGAGAGGGGTCCCATTGGAATCTCTGAAAATACCACCATAACCAGCCCAGCCTGGGTTGCCTTTGGAGGCTCCATCGAAGTTTATTTTTACAGCTCCAGAGGGGGGTCGAGACTAGCAAACAGGAATCTGAGGGATAAGCCGGTCAGTAGAAGAAGAGGATGGACTGATCATGAGTTGCCAGTTATCCCAGATAGCTCGTTCCTTAGGCTTGGAAGGAAATTCCTCTTATTTCCATGACATAAGGGAGAGAGTCTCTTGGAGGTTGCAGCAAAAAGAGTGCCAGAGAACATCAGTAGGAGTGGATCGGTCTTTAAAGACTCTTCTATTTCTCTCTTTCCAGATGGTCCAAAATAGAAGGCCAGGGATGAGAAGCCAGAGGGAGTTGAGAATAGCACAGGAGAAGGGAGTCAAGGTCCAGGATCGAATGAGGTGGAGCAACTCTTAAGAGGGCTTACTTCTTTGACACCGAAAGCTGACTTTCTCCCAAAGTATGTTTTCCAAATTGCAGGAGATCATTAAATGCTGGGCGGCTTCAGTGCTTTGATTACAGTTGGGGCATCGTGATGGTCCAATGTATCCCCTTCTAGTTAGATTGTCCCATGTGAGAGTTATCTTGTGACTGAGAAGCCAAAGGAAAGTCGAAACTTTGGGCCATGTTCCGAGAGCCCAGACACGTTGCCATATGGGATCGCGAGGATTGGAGGAAGCGAGGGAGAGTGAGTAGGCCTCCTTAGTGGAAAAAACCCCTTTAGAGGAATGACCCCATCGCAGAACGTTCGAGTCCTCAGACCACCCGATCCGTCTTTGTCGAAGCTCAGCAGAGATGGCCGCAGTGATGTCTTTCTAAGCATTGGGGATAAGGAGAGTGGCTGGCTTCCACTGTCTGTATCCATTATCGTTCTCCTCCCTCCAATATTGGTAAACTTTGTCCTCCTGTTGAGGCCTGAAATTTTTCCTGTGGAATTGATTGAGGGTGTCCACGAGTTTTGGTTGCTGCTGCCAGGCATCCGTCCAGAATTTGGCGGTGCGTCCATTTCTAATTTCCCAGAAGCTATGCTGTTGAATTAGGTCGCTGTGCTGCTTGGCGGCATTCCAGATAAGTGAACCTGGGGCATCAGGGGTGAGCCTGATGAGTTCTTCAGGGGGGCGATTATTAGCATATTTTGCTAACCAGAGTTTAGCCCAAGGCGTGTGCAGATTTGAAGTCCATTTCCACCATAATCTAGCTGCCATCACTTTGTTGCTTTGAGTTGGGTCCCTGAGGCCAAGCCCGCCTGCCTCTTTGGGAGTACAGACTGTATTCCATTGAACAAGAGCCCATTTCCTATTTTGCCCCAAAGATCCCCACAAGAACCTGCGTTGAAGCATCTTGATTTGCTTGAGAACCCATTTCGGAGCTGCCAGGACCGAAAAAAGATAAAGAGGCATGGACTGAAGAACAGACTTAATAAGAACAAGCCTACTGGCCATATTAAGGGCTCTAAAGTTCCAGGAGGAAATATGGGCTTCAAGCTTCTCCAAAAG
>CM076584.1:1691781354-1691931215 GCA_034641835.2 Pinus albicaulis | reverse complement strand
TATTTCACTATGCATAAACAATTAAAACTACAACAGCGCGAAAACTGAATAGCAATGAAACTTATCATAAGAAGATCTAACTTAAATGACAAAGGAAAAGCTAGCTAAATGAAAGAAAGGAAAAGATAATAAAAACACAGAAGCTGAGGCACGTGGATTGGGCCCTAACCCGCAGGCTACCCCTCTTAGCTTAAATCAATCAAATGAAATCGCCCGCTCATTTCATAAAAGAATAACTGCATACATCCCTGAAAGTTTCGATCCTTGAATAAAACAAAAAGCTTCAATAGTTCACAACAATAATTCCGAATGGAATCGAGACTAGGATAGACTAACTCTTCCTAGCTCTATTTTATTCTACAGGGCAGCTACCAACAACTCCCTAGAAAATGGTGATTGAGTCCATTGGACTCCAAGTAAATGAAGATTGAGTGCTCTCCTCTTTGAGTTGCTCTGGCCACTCTCGACTAGAATTGCTAGAGTAGAATCCTCACAAGCATTTACCTAGGTTATAATACTTTGACAAACTTTCACAAAGTATTACGAACAGACCCTTAACAGTAAACACCCATATGTCCTTTCAAACTCTGTCTTTCATCATTTAATGGAGGAGCCCTTTAACTGTGAGTAAAACATGGCTTTATCATACTTTCAACCTTTAGAATTAGCTGCTTCACTGTGTAAATTTTTGGGGAGCTGACCCTCTGTTTCTCTGTGAAGAAGGCTATTCTTAAGTTTTCCAAACCAACTTCTTTTTCCCTATGTGACTTTGCTTGTGAAATCTGTCTCTGTTAACATTGTGTATCCTTTGAATTTTTAGACAAGAAACATGGTTTTGATTATGAAAGTTCTCTTTGTCTATCTGTTTGGGAAAGGCACTTGGATAAATGGCAATGATTTCTTCAAAACTGTGACCTACAACATTATCTGAAAAAGGTTAAATGAAAATAGTCTTACTCCAGCCTTCGAAACCCTTAAGTATCCATTGTTTTTGAAGCAAGGAGGCTCCTTCAAACCAAAATTTTCTTTACTGTTGTTCATCAATGGAGGTTATCTACAATTTCTGAAGTTATTTAAAACACCTTGACCCTCTACTTTTAAATGAAGGAGGTCCTATTGATCTTGTTCCTAACCATCTGCTCTTCATTGGAGGAGGTTATCAATACGTTTCCCAACCATCTTCTCTTTTACTAGAGGAGGTTATCAGCATGTTCCCAACCACATTTACTAACCTTTTTTGGACTGTGTTTGCAGAGGTACATTTGATTTGTTCTTTGACTAGTGTTTTTATCCCAGGCTCAAGGCAACATAAGAAGCAAATGTCTTCTTATTTACTATGATGATGTCCTTGGGAAAACTTATGCATCATTACCTCTGAACAAAAAACTGTAACATTGCAAATCAACCTTATATCAGTCCTCTGTATTTGTGTGGCTTTGAAGGATGGTATCAGCTTTTAGGGCAACTTTTGACCTTTGAAACATGCACTCCTGCTTTGTTATCATTGCAACTCTCCACTTGCTAATGGAAAATTCTTCAATATGAGACTTATTTGGACTTGTCTCTTTGCTTTTGTTTGGAAACTATTTTTCATTCAATTTCCCCCCTGCAGAGATGCAAACAATATGACTTTGAAACTTTAAAAGGTCCTTTAGTGTTCTATGGAGATTTTGCCCAATCTTAAGCATATTCTTTTAGACTGTGCACATGCTCATCTCTTTCTATATTAGATCTTTGTAGAATTTCTTCTGGACTGAGACAACAAGTCTTCTTAGTGGTGTGACCTAGGGGTATATCAAGGTTTGCTTTTGCAGATCAAGTGCTAATTCAGGGTTGGTTGTTATTGAACAAAGGATTCTGGCTCATGCTATTTTTGTCGAGGAAGGGATTCTCTAAAGCGCCACTACCTAACTTAGGGTCAACTTTCATTGATTCTGATTGTGTTTGACAAGAAGATCAAGGATAGGAAGGGAGACACTTTGTCAAATATTAGACAGTGAGTTTCATGAGAACCAAGGGGAAAATGATAGTAGACTAACAAGACCAAGACAACTATAGACAGGGATATTTTGCTGAAACAATACATGACTTTGAAAACTGAAAATTGCTTTAATCATAGGCTGATAAGGAGGGCTAGGAAAGCAAAAAAAAAAATTGGGGGTTTTCTAGATGAAAAATTGACATATGGAGATGAGCTTCTAGAAAACTCAGCTAGGAATCTAGTCATCAACAACAGGTGAAAAACACTGATGACTAACAACTTTCTTCTACCTCTATGACTTCTATTGCCACCATCTCTTCCATTTTTCCTTGGTCCTTTGTCTCTTCCTCTTCTTCTTCTGGTTATTTGTGTTCCTCTTTTGGTTCTTCTTCTTCTTTTTTCTCTTCTTCTTCTATTTATTCTTCCTTTACTCATTCTTCTTCTTCTTCTTCCAGTTCTTCTTTTGGTTCTTCTTCTTCTTCTCTAAGGCTAGAAGTGGAATTCTTCATTGTTTGGGTTGGTTGCTATAAAAGCTTCCCTGCTCATATTTACGAAAGAGGACCAAGCCATGGGTAGGTGAGGTTGTTCTATTGTTGTTGTTGCATGATGTCCCAAAATATGCAGTTGAAACTCACTGTTATTTTGATGCAGTCTTCCGTCAGTCTCTCTCCCTTAAAAAAAAAAACAATTTACTCGTTTGGTTGAGGAAATCCCTCTTTATTATTAGACTGCGCAGCTAAATAAATTTTTTTTTTGAAGCACTTATGTAACGTGGCTCAACTCCAGTTTCTGTTGTAGACAATTGGACCCTCTTCTTATTAACTGGTTGATACTGCATGTCTCCTCCTCTCATCCTCCTCCACTCCAACTGATCAAATTTTTTTTGCTAGCCTAGATGGTGTGTACTTCTAGTTTTCTCAGTTATACTTCACGGTGGTGGCCAAGTTAACTGGCCACCTTTCTGCCTCTTAAACTCTTAGTTTGCAAATTTAAATATTTCCAGCTATTATGAATGCATAGTGATGGGTGAGGGGCTATACCTGAGCTTACCAGTTGTTTTCAAGGCATTTGTAGGAGCTGGAATTTGGAGACATCCATCTTATATTCTGCGTTCTTCCTTATTGTCTAGTTTTCTGAGTGAGCAGCTTGTTGAATGAGAAACTCTCTGAGTGAGATGCTGATATTTCTTGTTGTTTCTTCCCATTGTAGATGCTGCATGGGGGTGCTTTAAATGCCATGGGTGGCACTATTTTCTTTCCTGGGGTCTGCTTTATCAACTCCTCTTCTTTTTTTCTTGTTGTTCATGAACAAATTTTTGCGCTGTAGGAATTCCCTGTTTTCTGTAGCAGTCTGTGTTTTTCTTTCCTTTCTACATTATGCTCTAGAATGGAGGAATGTGCTGTATGGAGGTGATGGAGGAAGTTATGAAAATGAATGGAGTGAATGATGGGATGGATGGTTTTGAGAAACCATTAATTACCTGCAAAACAACAAAAATAGAAAACACAAAGATGCAAATGTATTTTCTGTTTTTTTTTTGAAATAAAGTGGGTTGCCTCCATGGAGGTTTTAAACCCACAAACTTTTCTTGAGTTCCTCAGAGAGGTTTTCACCTATGGATCTTTATTCGAGGTGAGTTTCCTCCATCGAGGTTTTAAACCCACAAGCTTGCCTTGGGTTCCTCAGAGATTTTTTCACCCATGGATCTTTATTTTATTTTTTTATTTTTTTCAGGAGGTGTAGGAAACTATGGAGTTTCCCATCACATACACCTTTCTGTTTATTGAATTTATGAACTCTACCCTTGACAAACGCTTCTTGTAAATTTTAAGTCTGTGACCATTAATATGCAAGGAGATTCCTTCCTCATCTATGGTTCTAATATGAACTGCGCCATTATCAAAACATTTTTCCACTGTGTAAGGTCCCAACCATCTTGTCATCATCTTTCCTTTGAAATCTTTAAACATTGAATCATACAATAGCGTCCAGTATCCTTCTTCGAAGGTCCTTTCTTTGATGTTCCTGTCATGCCAGACCTTACTTTGCAGTTGAACTACCCTTGTGTGAGGATGTGCTTGCATTATGAACTCATCCAATCCATTTAGTTGCAACAACCTCTCTTTCTAGGCATTTGATAGATCTAGATTTAATTCAGTTGTCATTATTAAAGTATTGTATTCAAACTTAGCTGAAAGTAGAACCTTCCTACGATAGACTATTTCATAAGGAGTGAACCCTGTTGTTGTCTTCCAAGTAGTGTTGTAGGCCCAAGTAGCTTCTACCATTCTATCTACACAATATTTTGTATTGTTGCTCACAAACTTGGTGAGGATGCTCTCTAAAGCTATGTTAGTTACTTCTACTTGGCCATTCACCTCAGGCTGATAGGCAGTAGAAGTTTTATGCTTAACCTTGTGCTTCCTAGAAAAATTCTCAATGAGGTGAGAGGTGAATTGTGCTCCCTGATTAGTGAATATTTCTTTGGGGTGCCCAAACTTGTAAAACACATTATCCCTCAGAAATTCCTTGAATTTCTCCTTGATTCCTACCTTTACTACTTTTGTTTCAGCCCACTTTGTCAGGTAATCAGTGCATACTATGATATACTTCTTTTGTCCGGATGATTGATCGGTAGGTCCAACAAAGTCCATGCCCCACTTATAAAATAGCTCTCAAGAGCCACCTAAAGGTGCAAAGGCATATCATCTCTTTGTGTGGGTTTCCCCATCCTTTGGAACTGGTCACACCTCTTGATGCATCTTCTAGAATCTTGGTGAAGGGTAGGCCAATAGTATCTTGCCTGCAAAAATTTGTAAGCAGTTATCTTTGTAGCAAAGTGGCCTCCACATGGGTTGTCATGACATGCATAGAGGATATCGAAAACCTCTTCCTCCCTCAAACATCTCCTTAGGATTTGATCAGGGCCAAGCTTGAAAAGGTTTCCCACAATCCAATGTGAAAGGGGTGTTTTTTTTTATGATTCTACTCCTCTCCCTGAATGAAAAAATAGGAGGGAGTCTCCTAACAACCAAGTAGTTGGATATATCCATAAATCAAGGTGAGAGTGTTGATATAGCAAAGAGATGCTCATTTGGCAGCTGTTCATCCACCATTCCTTCTTCACATACAAGGAGAGCTATCCTAGACAAAAAATTTGCAACAACATTCTCCTTTCCAGGTTTATCAACAATAGTCAAATCGAATTGCTGCAAAAGTAACAACCATCTAATTATCCTAGAATTAACATCTAGTTTGTTCATTAAATACTTGATGGTTGCATGGTTAGTGTGAACAAAGGTCGGATATCGAATTACATAATGCTTGAATTTGTTTAAAGCATGGACAATAGCTAACATCTCCTTGTTAGTGACTTGATAATTTAGTTCGGCCCTGGACAAGTTATTGCTGATGAAATAAATGGAATAAGGAATTTTTTCCTTTAATTGTCCTAATGTTGCCCTTGCAGCTTTGTCGAATGCATCAGAGTGGATTTGGAAAGACAGAGTCCAATTTGGACCTTGGAGGATGGGGGCAGTAGTCAGATTTTCCTTAATGCACTCGGAAGTCTCATGACAAGGACCAGACCGAATAAAATCAGTATATTTGGCCAATAACCCAAATAATGGCGAAGCCATCTTGCTGAAATATTTGATGAACCTTCTGTAGTAACTAGCTAAGCCTAAGAAACTCCTGACATCTTTTTCATTTTGAGGAGCAGGTACCCTTTTAATGATAGTGATTTTTTTTGGATCTACATGTATTGCTTCTTGGGATATGGTGTGTCCTAATACAACCCCTTCTTTCTTAAGGAATTCAAAATTCTCCCCGCTCAAAGAAAGATGCATCTCAATGCACCTTCTTAGTAATTTACCCAAATTGGAGAGAGCTTCCTAGAAGTCATCCTCATATGGTGTGAAATCATCCATGTATATTTCGACAGATTCATGGACTAACTCAGGAAAGATGCTCAGGACAACTCTTTGGAAGGTAGCTGAGGCATTGCACAACCCAAAGGATAGGACTCTATAAGTGAAGGCACACCAGGGGTAGGTGAAAGTAGTCTTATCCTAGTCTTCAGGGCTGATTTGAATCTGATTGTACCCACTGAACCCATCTAATAAGAAAAAGAACTTCTTCCCTGCAAGGCCATCCAGGACTTGGTCTATAAAGGGCAAAGGGAAATGGTCTTTCTTGGTGGCTTTGTTAATTTCACGATAGTCAACACAAATTCACCACTTCCCATTCTTCTTTGGGACTAGGACAAGAGGAGATACCAGCTCACTGTCAGATATAGGATATATGAACCTTGCATCAAATAGTTTCTGCAACTCTTCTTTGACTATGTCCTTCAGAGCTGGGTTCATCCTTCTTTGGGGTTTTCTCACAGTTTTTCATTCATATTTTATGTAAATATGATGTTTTCACACTAAAGGATGCACCCCTTTCTTGTCCTTGTAATCCTAAGCAAATTCATCTAGATTCTCTTTCAAAAGCTGGCATAGTTGCTTCTCTTCTTCGTTCGAGATGTTTGGGTTGATTTTCAGAGATCTGGATGGGCCAAACTCAATAGCCTTGGTGGAGTCGGAGGTTAACTCAATTGAGTGAACTTCCATCCAAGGTTTGATTTCAGACTATTTGACTAAGGTTTCAAGAGGAATGTTAGTGAAAGACTCATTTTGAATGGCATGGTCGATGAGTTCATCTTCACTAATATGCCCCCCTCTAAGAATAACATCTATGGTACACATAGGGGTAGTGTTATATAACTCATATTATTCATCCTCAAACCAGATAGGGAGATCATGATAAATGGAAAGATGGGTTGGAGGATATACTGCTAGTTGTTTAGACAAAGGCCCATTTAGGATAGTCATGTTTCTGGCCCGACAAATAATATAAGCATCTGCAGTGGCTAACCAAGGTCTCCTTAACATGAGAGGATAACCATTGAACTTTATTTTCAGTTTCCGGACCAAGAAGTCTGTAGATAATCCCAAGAGTTAATGGTAACCATAACATCCTCATAAATTCCTTTCGGAGTTACTGTGGACCAATCTGCAAGTTGCAGAACTGTTGTGGTTTTCCTCAAATTCCCTTGGATATTAAGTTTCAACATAGTTTCCTTGGTCATGACATTGACGACAGCACCTAGATCAATTAGAGTGTTTGGAACTATGACACCATCTATATGCACATCAACAACTGGACTACCAGGGCCTAGGTAATTTAGAAATATCACCCTTCCCAACATTAGGTTAGAGAGTTGTCCTACCACATTGATGGTGGGGGTATCTATCTTATTTCTCCCAGATTTCTTGAAGAATGTTTCTTTGATGAGCCTATTGCAGCTAGGGACATCCTTAATGGCCTGGAGAAATGGTATATTTACACACAAATTTTCGAATTCTCCCAGGAGTTTAGTCTCCTCTAGTGTGTGTTGACTAGGGTGGATCAAGCGCTCAAGAAAAGGAGGTTGTTGGATCTAAGTCTTACCTTCTTCCTTTTCCTCCTCAACCTCTACAGGTGGATATGGAGGTTGGTTGTCTGGGAATACTCTTCCCCGACCTGAGATTAACCTCTTGTATCTCCACAACAGAAGTTGGATAGGATGTTTCTCCACTGGGAGCCTGTTGTGCATGTCTATTGTTCGGCTTCAGATTGGGTTTTGCAGGCATAGGTAGCCTAGGTGGAGCAGCATGAACAAGCTAAGGCTAAGGTTGGCGTGGAGGCATTAGAGCAGGTGTTTGATTGAGTTGAGGCCTCCACCCTTGGGATGGATTGTTCCACTGATGTTGTTCTGGAACATTCTGCTGAAATATTTGATTCTCGAATTGAGGATGATATGGAGGGTTGTAAGGCCAAGTAGGAGGTGTAGACCAGGATGGAGGAGTGGGGGTGTACGAAGGTTTCATGGGTTCACTCTTATTGTTGTGATAGTAAGAGTAAGGTGCACCTTCCATACATTGTTGATATGGCTGAGGGCCCTCAGGCCTTGTCTAGTTGATAAAACAGAGTTTCTCTTGCATTGCTTCCCCACCTTGATATATAGTCTTAAGTCTAGGTAAGGAGGGACAATTTTCTTTGGAATGTTTCTCCTCACAGACTAAGAAAACCTCTATTAAATTCATTGGACATTCATTTGTTGGGTGCTTCCGGGTACATCTAGGACAAAATATGGCCAAAGATCTCTCTTATTCTTCTTGCTTCCTTTTGACCTACATTGTGTCCATTTGCAAAGAAAGGGTGTGCAAAATATCACTCTTGAAATCCTCCAACATATTCTGAATCTCATTTTTTATGGAGGTTGAAGAGGAATGGCTATTGGATGTTCTTTGGCTAGCTCTTCCCTTCTTACTAAATGCCCTAGAATGGTTTCGGAAGACAGTTTTGATTGTTTCGTAGGGTTTTTGGTAGATATATCCTCCTAATAGCCTATTCAAGGTTTCTATAATCTCTTCTTTGATCCCTCGAAGAAGTACAAGTTTAAGTGAGTCAGGATCAAGAGTACAGTTGGCTCTCTTATACTTGAATTAAAACCTCTCTTCATAGTCCTCTAAGGATTCATCTGGCCATAGAATCATCCTAAAGATATCATCCTTAGTTTCCTTAGACCTAAAGTAGTCTTTTTATTTGTTGTTGAAGGTCTCTTCCATCTGTGCCCAGGTAGTGATGTTATCTCTGAGAAGACCCATGCACCAGTGCAAGGTTGCATCCTTAAGGGTGGATGGGAGTAGCTTCAACTTCTGATCATCAGAGGTGTAGTCATAAGTCCTACAAAAAACATCAAATTCAAACGTGAATGTGTCAAAATAAGTCCATGGAAGTGTGGAAGAGCTGAGGGGATAATGTTTTTCATCTTATTTTCCCATCTGCCTCTCTTATGGGAAAGGCTCTCTGGATCCCAACCATGGTTAAGATAGGTGAAGCAGGTCCCACATTTGGACCAAGGTCTTCTTCTTCTTCCCCAATAGGTTCCTCAGAGTATTCATAAGGCTCTCCTATAGGAATTTCAATCTCATCGCCACCAAAGAAGAGTGAAGGGTGGCTAGGAGCTAATGTGGGTATTTTAGGTAAGATTTGTCTTTGACTATTCCTACTCCTATGAGGCATGGAAATTTAATCCTTTTTTTCCAATATTTATGAAATAACATTAAGCTAGAGGAGAGCATAAAATAATGCTAAAACAAAATCCAAGCATCTACTAGACACCTCCCTAACAATGGCGCCAAAAAGTGGTGCGCCCTTGTATTGCACCAAGAGTGGTAAAACTCCCAGGGGCTGCCCTACTTTAATTTATCAACCCAAGGTTCATAAAAACTTAGAGGTTACAGTGCTATATACATAGCAGAATCATTATTCTCATGTCATCCTCTTCTTCTTTATGAAGGGGTTCTATTTCTTAAAATATGATAAGAACTGGAAAATAAATTGGTGGAAGGAACTGATAGGAATGAAACTAACTTAAATTGTAGAAAGTAAATGACAGAAAGGAAACTAATTTAATCTAAAAAAAGGAAATGACTAAAAAGAAACTAAACTAAGTTGCACCTAGCTATTCCAATCAGCTAAACACACCCTACTTATCATCTGATCTATTTACCATGCTATCATGCTTCTAACCATACAATTGTTCATGATAAACTAAAATTGAGAAAGTGTGGCTTGCAGTTTGGAGGAAAACGAGCTAAAGGTGCTAATGGAGGGCTCACCACATGAAACAAGGCTTAGAAGTGGAAAGAGGGGGTTTAAACTTCATTAAAACTTTATTATAGCGCAAAAATTCTTTGGAGCGGAATGATTTAAAAATTCTGATGGCGGAGTTGTGATGGAGGGATGACAGTGTGATATGCGATATCATCATATTGCAACATCACAGGCCGGCAGAGAAGCGAGAGTACAGTTTGGGAGTGGGAATGAAATGCGATGAGTTAGATGATGTGGTGGTGGGACCGGTGGCAGAGTACGATAGTGATATCGCAATCGGCATTGGGAGCAGAACATGTTACGAGAACCAAATAAAAGATGTGATTTGCGAAGTGTGATTGTGGCAGAGTACGTAGAGTTATCGCAATTGGCGTTGGAGTGGTAAGTGTTAATGGGAACCAAGTAAAATATGTTATTTGCGACGTGCAATGTAGCGGAGTATCGAGAGTTATCACAATCGGTGTTTGGAGTAGTAAGTATTAATGAGAACCAAGTAAAAGATGATATTTGTGATGTGCGATGTGGCAGAGTATGTAGAGTTATCGCAATCGGCGTTTGGAGCAGTAAGTGTCAAGGGGAACCAAATAAAAGATGTGATTTATGATTTACGATGTACGATAGTGGGAGGTTTGAGGAGCAAGGGTGGAGGTCAAATTCCAATGGTTTTCAAGTGTTTTACGTTAAAAAGGGTAAGGCAACCGTGACTAATAAAAACAAAGGAATAAGGGGGGTTGAATGGTTTAATTGTTTTTATGAATAAAATGTTGGGTGCAATAGTGAGAGTAAGAAATAAAAAGAGAAAATGGAGGGCATAACAACAGTGCGCAGATTATGAAGGTTCGTCCTAACCCACAAGCCTAGCTCTCTGAAACTTAAATCAATAAAATGAAATCAGTATGCTCATTTCATAAAAGAATAGCCTCATTCATTTCTGAAAGTTTGATCACTGAGTAAAATAATAAAAATCCCAATAGCTTGCAACAAAGTTCTGACCCTTTCTAGCTCTAGCTTTGCTATATTTATTCTACAAGGCCGCTACCAACAACTCCCTAGAAAATAGTGATTGAGTCCACATGATTCCAAATAAACAAAGATTAAGTGCACTCCTATTTGAGTTGCTTGGAAGCCTCTTGAATTTGAATTGCTAGAGAGAATCCTTCGGGATCCTTTAGCTCCCTATATAATTCAAATGGCTGGAGAGAATATTTGGGATCCTTTGGCTACCTTTGAGAGTTATGGAGGGTGGACGATCCCCCTATAATTTCTCCTTGCTTTCTCCTCCAAGTTTTTATGATAAAATCCTTATAAAAATTCTAAAAATTCATGAATTTTTGCACTCAACCTCATGTTAGCCAATTAGAGTATGTTAGCCTTAATCACCACCTATACTAGCATCATAAAACCTAATAATAATAAAAATGCTAGAAAAAATATCGAAGAAGGCAAAAATGTGACCATTAGAGCCCAGATCTAGAATCTTGGCATCATCAGAACTCCAAATTTCCATAGATCTGCATTTCCCTATTCAGCCAACAGTCATATGTACATCATCTACTGAAGGGTCAGTGTAGTATTTGCTTCCATCAGCTCTCCAATTACGTAGTGCCTGTTGTAGCATGTTTTAAGGGTCATTCTAGGCCATCTGTTTGGCTAGATTACCTCATATTTTTTTACACTGTTGTAACTGAATCTTCTCCTATGAATAAAAAGGCTTGACTATTCTATCTATATTTGTGTTGATCATAAACTTACATGTACATTTTCTGTGTTAAAAATATTGTGTTTGTGTATCAATGCATTATTCCATTTTGGGATATTACATTAACCCCTCCCTCACACATCTCCTTAGGATTTGATAAGTGCCTAGCTTGAAAATTTTTCCCCCAATCCATGTGAAAGGGGTGCTTTTTCTAATGATTCTACTCCTCTCCCTGAATGAAAAATTAGGAGGGAGTCTCCCAACAACCAAGTAGTTGGCTATATCAGCAAACCATGGTGATAGTGCTGATATAGAAAAGAGATGCTCATCTAGCAGCTGGTCATCCACCATTCCTTCTTCACCTGCAGGGAGAGATAACCTAGACAACAAATCTGCAACAACATTCTCCTTTCCAGGTTTATCAAAAATAGTCAAATCAAATTGTTGCAAAAGTAACAACCATCTAATTATCCTAGCATTAACATCTGGTTTTTTCATTAAATACTTGATGGTCGCATGGTCAGTGTGAACAAAGGTCTGATATCCAGTTACATAATGCCTGAATTTGTTCAAATCATGGACAATGGCTAATATCTCCTTCTTAGTAACATTATAATCCAGTTAGGCCTTGGACAAGTTCTTCCCGATGAAATAAATGGCATAAGGGATTTTTCCCTCTAATTGTCCTAATGCTACCCCTAAAGCTTTTTCAGATGCATCACGGTGGATGTGGAAAGGTAGATTCCAATTTGGACCTTAGAGGATGGGGGCAGTAGTCAAATTTTCCTTAATGAGCTCGAAAGCCTCTTCACAAGGACCAAACGAAATAAACTCAGAATATTTGTCCAATAACCCCAATAATGGTGAAGCCATCTTGCTGAAATCTTTGATGAAATATTTGATGAACCCTCTATAGTAACCAGCTAAGCCTAAGAAAGTCCTGACATCTTTTTGATTTTGAGGAGCAGTTACCCTTTTGATGATATTGATTTTGTTCGAGTCTACCTGTATTCCTGCTTGGGATATGGAATGTCCTAATACAACCTCTTCTTTCTTCAGGAATTTACACTTTTCTGGGCTCAAGGAGAGATGAATCTCAATGCAACTTCTTAGTACTTTACCAAAATTGGAGAGAGCTTCCTGGAATTCATCCCCATATGGTGTGAAATCATCCATGTATATTTCAACAGACTCATGGAATAACTCAGAAAATATGCTCAGGACAACTCTTTGGAAGGTAGCTAGGGAATTGCACAACCCAAAGGGTAGGACTCTATAAGAGAAGGTACCCCAAGGGTAGGTGAAAGTAGTATTATCCTGGTCTTCAAGGCTGATTTGAATCTGATTGTACCCACTAAACCCATCTAAGAAGGAAAATAACTTCTTCCCCACAAGGCCATCCAGGACTTGGTCTATAAAGGGAAAAGGGAAATTGTCATTCTTGGTGGGTTTGTTAAGTTCTCGATAGTCAACACAAATTCACCACTTCCCATTCTTCTTTGGGTCTAGGAAAAGAGGATATACCCACTCACTGTTAGATATAGGATATATGAACCATGCATCCAATAGTTTCTGCAACTCTTCTTCAATATGTCCTTCAGAGCCAGGTTCATCCTTCTTTGGGGTTGTCTCAAAGTCTTGTATACTTCTTTAATGTAAATATGATGTTTACACACTAAAGGATGCACCCCTTTCATGTCCTTGTAATCCCAAGAAAATTCATCTAGATTCTCTTTTAAAAGCTGGCACAACTGCTTCTCTTCTTCATTCAAGAGGTTTGGGTTGATTTTCAGAGATCTAGATGGGCCAAACTCAATAGCCTTGGTGGATTTAGAGGTTGACTCAATTGAGTTCACTTCCATCCAAGGTTGGATTTCAGACTCTTTGACTATGGTTTCGAGAGGAACGTTAATGGAGGACTCGTTTTGAATGGAATGGTCAGTGAGTTCATCTTCTTCAAGATGACCCCCTCTAAGAATAGCATCAATGGTACACATAGGGGTAGTGTTATATAACTCATATTCTTCATCCTCTAACCATATAAGGAGATCATGATCAATGGAAGGATGTGTTGGAGGATATAACACTATAAGATCATGATCAATGGAAGGATGGGTTGGAGGACATAGTCATGTTTCCAGCTCAACAACTAATATAAGCATCTACAGTGGCTAACCAAGGTCTCCCTAAGATGAGAGGATAACCATTAAACTTTTTTTTTGGTTGCAGGACCAGGAAATCTGTAGGATACTCCCAAGAGTCACATTAGGGGAATTTTGAGGTCTAAAATGGGCCTCCTAAGGAAATTATAAAATAATAGTGGAAATAATAAAATAATATTTGATTACATCATCAAATTTTAGAGGGAAAAAAGAAAAAAACTACTTTACAACTCGTATTTTCAAATTATCTCCTAATTTTCTTACACAAATTTCGAGCAGGAGTACTCGTTGGATGGAAAATTTAATTCCTCGTCCAAGGAGTACCCATGTTGCATACTTTCGATGGACCCTGCTACACTAAAAATGAGAGATACATGAAAAATATGATTGCAATCCGGTTTTTTCATGTATTTCTCATTTTTCTTGTAGTAGGGTCCATCAAAAGTATGCAACATGGGTACTCCTTAGATGAGGAATTAAGATTTTCATCCAATGAGTAGTCCAGCTTGAAATTTGAGTAAAAAATTTGGGAGATAAGTTGAAAATACGAGTTGAAAAAGTAGTTTTATTATTTTATTATTTTTTAATCTTTTTACCCTTTTACTTAAAAAATGGAGAATCATCCCCCATTGTTGACATCATCATCTTGAATGCTATTGGTTCTTATAAAGTTTATTTTGGTTGTAATTTTTTCTTAGGAGGCCTATTTTAGACCTAAAAATTCCCCTAATGATGGTAACCATAACATCCTCAACAATCCCTTCCGGATTTACTGTGGACCGATCTACAAGTTGCATAACTGTTGTGGTTTTCCTCAAAGTCCCTTGGAGATTAAGTTTCAACATAGTTTCCTTGGTCATGACATTGACGGCAACCCCTAGATCAATCTGAGTGTTGGGGACTATGACACCATCTACATGCACATCAACAATTGGACTACCAGAGTCCAGGTACTTTGGAAATATCACCCTTCCCGGCATTAGGTCAGACAGTTTTCCTACCACATTGATGGTGGGGGTATCTCTCTTCATTCTCCCAAGTTTCTTGAAGAATATTTCTTTGATGAGCCTATTGTAGAGAGGGGCATCCTTAATGGCCTAGAGAAGCGGTATCTTTACACAAAAATTTTCCAGTTCTCCCAGTAGTTCATTCTCCTCTTGGGTGTTTTGACTAGGGTGGATCAAGCACTCAGGAAAAGGAGGTTGTTGGATCTAACTGTTACTCTCTTCCTTTTCCTCCTCAACCTCTACAGGTGAAGATTGAGGATGGTTGTCTGGGAGTACTCTTCCCGACCTACGATTAACCTCCCGTATCTCCACAAAATAAGTTGGATAGGATGTTTCTCCACTTAGAGCCTGCTGTGACTGTCTGTTGTTCAGGTTCGGATTGGGTTGTGCAGGTATAGATAGCCTAGGTGGAGCATCATGAACAAGTTGAGGTTGAGGTTGGGGTGGAGGCATTAGAGCAGGTGGTTGATTGTGTTGAGGCCTCCACCCTTGGGATGGATTGTTCCACTGAAGCTGTTGTGGAACATATTGTTGAAATAGTTGATTCCTGGGTTGAGGATTATATGGAGGGTTGTAAGGCCAAGTAGGAGGTGTAGAACAGGATGGAAGAGTGGTGGTGTACGAAGGTTGCATGGGTGCACTGTTATTGTTATGATAGTAAGAGTGAGGTGCACCTTTCATACCTTGTTGATATGGACGAGGGCCTTGGGGCCTTCTCTGGGTGATGAAACAAAGTTTCTCTGGCATTGATTCCCCACCTTGATACACAGCCTTAATTCTAAGTAAGGAGGGAGACTTTTCTGTGGCGTGATTCTCCTCACAAAATAAGAAAACCTCTATGACATTTAGTGGACATTCATTTGTTGGGTGCTTCCGGGTACATTTAGGACAAAATATGTTCAGGTATCTCTCTTCTTCCTCTTGGTTCCTTTTGACCTACATTATGTGAATTTTCAAAGCAAGGGTGTGCAACATGTCACTCTTGAAGTCCTCCAACATATTCCCAATCTCATTTTTGATAGAGGTTGAAGAGGAAGGGGTATTGGATGTACTTTGGCTAGCTTTACCCTCCCCCCTAAACTCCCTAGAATGGTTCCAGAAGACGATTTTGATTGCTTCGTAGGGTTGTTGGTAGATATCTCCTCCTAATAGCATATTCAAGGTTTCTATCATCTCTTCTTTGATCACTCTAAGAAGTAGAGGTTTAAGTGAGTCAGGATCAAGAGTACAGTTGGCTCTCTTATAGTTCAATTGAAACCTCTCTTCCTAGTCCTCTAAGGATTCATCTGGCCCTAGAGTCATCCTAAAGATCTCATCCTTAGTTTCCTTAGACCTATAGTAGTATTTGTATTTGCTACTGAAGGTCTCTTCCATTTGTGCTATTCTTTTCTTTTGAGTGAACAGAATCAGGTTGAGGAAAATGATTATCACATGCATAAAAATTTTATGTTTCATTTGGGAAAATTGTGTATACCACAAGGATAGAGGCTAAGTGTCATAACAAAATCTCATTCATCTATTATTGATGGACACTTTGGGGTAAGAAAAATAGTGGCACATCTACAAAGGTATTGATATTGCCCTCACATTATAGATAGTGTGTCGCGTTTTATAAAAAGTTGTTCTACGTGTGCAACAAGAAATCCTAGCAATAGGAAGCTTGGGTTGCACATGCCACTATCGGTACCATCAAGGCCATGGGAGAGTGTCTCCACAAATTTTGTTGGAGGTCTACCTATGTCAGGAAAACAACATGACTATCTTTATATAGTTGTGGATAGGTTCAGAAAAATGTGTATACTTATGCCATGTAACAAAACCATTACTATTGAACAAACTGCTGAACTTTATTTTCAACATGTATCGGTTCATTATGGATTTCCTAATTCTATTTTTGGTGATAGGGATTCCAAGTTCATTGAGAATTTATGGTCCAATATTTGGAGTATGACGGACACAAAGCTGAAAAAGAGTATTTCTTTTCATCCGCAAATTGATGGCCAAACCGAGGTGGTGAACATAACCATTGTGCATCTATTGAGAGGATATTGCAGCAAACATCCCAAGTTGTGGGATGAGCAACTACATTAGATTCAGCACACTTACAAGCGAGCAAAGCACTCTTCTACAAATACATCACCTTTTGAAGTATGCTTTGGGTATTTTCCAAAATCGCCATTAGACTTCATCTTTGAGAAGGATATTTCAATTTATGGGCATTGTGATATTGACAAGGCTTGAAATTTCATTGACCAAATTCAAATTATGCATCAACAAGTTCAAGAATAGCTTGAGAAAAGTCAAAGAAAATACAAGGAGAGCTATGAAAAACATAGAGTTGATCACAAGTTTCAAGAAGGAGATGAGGTATGGTTGCACATAAGGAAAAAAAGGATGCAAGGGGAAGGTTAAAAGCTCAAACCCATTCGCTATGGTTCATTCAAGATCATAAATAAAGTTGGTAACAATGCATTTCAACTTTACTTACCTTCATATATGCAAATGTATTTAGCTTTTAATGTTGAAAACTTAAGTTTGTATTAGCCACCTTTGATCGATGATCAAGGAAGTGATATTCAACTGCCTTCTATTGAATATTTCTCCCCAAAAAATTTGGATGAGCTCAAGGAAGATACAATTTTTGATAGGAGGACAAGAGCATCCAAGAGGGGCAGTGTTGACTACCTTCGAATTGGGCTCAAAGGTAGTAAGCCAAGCAAGGAAAAGTGGATGGAAGTTGCAAAGGTGAGGGAGCTATACCCTCATCTAATGAACAGGTAATCAAAGTATTTTGGGGTCCAAAAGCTTCCCAATGGGGAGGAGGGATTAGGAGTTCATAGATTTTGCTCAATTTTCAAAGTGCTCAAAATCGTGCCAAACCTGAGCGACCGGGTAATCTCGTCTTCCTGATTCCAGTGCCATGAACGATTTGAAAAACCGATATCGTATGAGGGAGATATCTCAGTCTGATTGATTTCCCAAATAGCTAAATTTTGTGACAGGTTTGACTGGGATGCCTAGTGAGCATAAGGGTGCACAGTCAGAGAAAATGGAATATTCCAAAGAATATTCCTTTTTCTCCAAGCCAGTTAGAGGCTGACAAGTGGCGTTATGTGATTGGGTGATGAGTTGTACGTTCGGTTTTTGTGGTCATTTGGTGGGTGACAAGTGGCCAGCCTCGAGACTACCACATGTCCCCTGGAAGGTGGAATAAAATTTTATGGAGGCCTCTAGGTTCAACCCCACAACCTCTTGTGGAGTAACCAACCACCACAACCGTTGCACTGTGCGTTAGTTCTTAACCCATAAGGTTCAAATGTTATATTTGAGTTGTAATACTTTCGCAAGTGGGGGTAGGGACCACCGACGGTCCCAACCCATCGGCGGTCCAAATGTTATGATCACATGGAAAAACCACAAACCACAGCAACAAATGTTTAACCGATGGTGACTTCCTAGACTCTGCAGCTGTTTTATGTTTTAAACTTATCACATGTAACTATTACCACAAAGATCTCCAAGCGGTTAGGATTAACTCCGATATTAACTCCAGTCTCGTTACTCTTACCCCAGTCTTTGACCTAAGTTCTGCTTGTATTTGTTGTAACCATGGGATTCAGGGGTTGGTATGTGGTCACCCCCTTCCCTTAACATTCAATGTTATGGTTAGAACTAGTGCTAAGTTAGAGCACACCCAAAATTTGAGGGTTTTGGCCATTTTTAACTGCAGTTAAGTGCAGTTATCCACAATTAGTGGAGGTTTTCTAGGATTTATTGGGAAAATGACTTGGAGGGTCAATATTTTTCCCAAATGGAGTGAATGAAGAGTCTATCTAGACTAATTGGAGCATTATGGAGTCAGTTGGTGAAGCGGAAACATCCATTAGAGGCCTGTAAACACATGTATTTGAAAAAGTTTGAGCACAATGAGAGATGGACATGCCATTGGGAGCTGGACTAGTAGATGTAGCCAACGAGGGGTGAACTACTTCGTCATGCATACTATGTAAATTTTATGTGTGGTTTTATCTCTCTGTTATACACTATTTTTCAGTGTTATTTTCTCTTATTTTCATGCTTCTAATTCACAAAATCATCAAATTTTCATGGTTAAATTCCTCAATCCTTAAGCAAACTATGGAGACAAATATGCACATGTTTTATAACTGAAAAGACACTTAGAACAACAAACTAATACAGTATTTTAGATCAATATGAGAAATCAATCTTTAGAGTACCCCATAATTTGGGTCCCCAAGACCCTGAAAGAAGCATGTCATACCTTGGAGGTATGTCCTCAACTACAACATCCATCAATACATTTTTGGCGGGAATATGATCCAAAGAAACAACTATGTCTTTCATAAGACCAAGGCATCGGACTCTACCGTAATCAAACAAATAGAGGTCATGATAGGGTCGGGTTATGTCCAACACAAAATTATACATGATAGCCTTCAACATTAAATTATGTGAGGCCCTGGAATCTAGCATGGCATTATGGAGATTGTAATCATGAACTCTCAAGCTAAGATAAAAAGGATGGATTTCACTATCTTCAACATTTCCATCTACGGCTGGACCTAATAAAATTTCATGATGGTCATCACTGACATTAACCACATGTGACATGTCATCTACTTTCAACATCTTGGAAATCTAATATTTATATATATCATTCTCAACAAGCTCAGTGAGAGGAATAAACACCTTTAACATAGAAATTTCACTCTTCAAGCTAAAAAAGTTCAATTGTTTATCTACCTATTTCATGATGGTATCTTGCTTCTGAGGTTGCTCTTTGGTTGGAGATTCCTTCCTTTGCACTTCTTTATTCTTCTCTTATGTACCTGTAGATGGATCACTATTTTTCCTCTGATTTATGGCTCCAGGCTCTGATTTTTCTCTGATTTTTGTTGTGTTGTCCTATTTTGAGTAGGAGTGATAGGAACATCTTGATTTCTCAAAGTGTATTGTGTCTACGCTAGACTGAGAAAATCTAGATACCCCCTTTGATAGTCGTATTTTACTACCAACCCATCATCATTTCCAAGTACAAGTTCATGGTCATGTGGCACATAATTTTATTCAGTATACTCATCACCCTCTGTAACATAAATAGGTCCCTGATATTTTGAAAAGAGAAGGTTATCTTCAACAATATCATCATCATCTTCCAGTTCTTTGAAATAGCTCTACTGAAATGGTGTGTGGATTTGTGGTTGAGCTTGTTGATCTAGAGTTCTCTCTGCTTAATCCTAAACTGTAGCTGTTGTTGTTGTCCTCGGAAGTTAGGAGTTCTAACTTGATTGTCTTGCTGCATTTTTGAAATAGAAATTATATAGATCATATTCTCTACAGTTCTTATCAAACTGTCCAACTTTGCTTCAGATGAACTTAATGGCTCTTCTTTTATTGCGACTCTATTTTCCACTTTATTTTTTTACTTCTTGATTAGAATATTAGCTTCAACGCTCACTGTATTTTTCTGCATCTCCTCCAATGATGTAGGATTCCATTCTCTAATTTGGTATGAAATATCATGTTCAAAGGAATCTAGATAGTGTCATAAGGCCAAATCGGGTGGAGGTTTGATATTGGCGGGAATGAAGTTTTATACCTTATTGAAGCGGGTGATATAGTCTTGGCCCGACTCATTATATTGTCTTTTCAGTGAATTATACTCAGAAAATATCTGAAGTGGATTTTTATTTTCCTCCCACTTAGAAAGGAAAAGATCTATCAACTATTGTCAATTCTACACTGAATGGGTGCCCAAGGCTCTGAACCATTTCTTTATTTCTCCTGCAAAAATGTGAGCAAGGATTCTCACCTTGGAATAATCGTTGTCTATTTCTTCTAAATATATGAAATTTTTGATCTTATCAATGTGTTTCCTCGATGTAACATCAGTGGTTACATCAAATAGAGGAAGCTTTTATCCATAGTTCTGAGGTAAATCTATGAGTTATCGTGATAGAAGCAATGGAGAAAACATAGCCATGGTTTTTCTAGGAGGTAAGCTTGTAGGTGCAACAGGAAGTGCTCGTATTGAAGGTGTTTGGGTAGAATTTAAAGTAGACGATGTAGAAAGAGTGGTATGGATGGATGAAACTAAAAGAGGATCAACGGACTAGAGCTCTTGCTCATATTATATGAAAGCCTTCTCATAGGTATATTAGAGATGGTTTGCTAGTTTTTGAAGTTTATATAATTGACTCCAAACCTTCCTATCAAAATCTGACTCTGAAATCAATTGTACGGACGATGACCCAGTTTCAGGCTTTAAAGAATAAAATACAACTTCAGATAGTGATGTTACATCAGACAATATTAAAGGATCAAATACAATCTCACACAAGGATCTTTCTGATTTGGATCTAAACAGTGATAACTCAAATTTCAGATCGAAAGGAATATCTTCAAGCCAAAAAAATTCAGAAGGAAAATATGTAGAACTTACCAAAGTAGATGAACTCAATTGATTCTCTAAATAGTGAGGTCTTTGTTTTCTGATGAGTCTCTCAGGATCTTCAACAGGAGAAGCTGGATGCAGATCAGGATTCGATCATGTGTGCCTTTTAGGAGCTAGTGTATTCTTGCTTTTGTAGTTTGGCTCTCAGAAACTTGAATCATCATTCACGAAAACTAGGGCTTATCACCTAAATGCCTAGAATTTGATGAAAAAGTAATGATACACCTAGGGAATATATCTCACTTCGCTCCCCATCAAAGGCGCCATAAATGTTAGTCTCCACAATGTCCCAAGGCTGAGAAAGGATATCTAGGGAGGTAACCTGAAATCAAGATTTTAGTTTGGTAGGTAGCCCTACCAAACTAGAGAGGAATTTATCTATGAAATCACAGACAAAGGGTTTGATTGGAGGAAGAGTGGATTTTAGGCTAGCTAGGTCAGCTCTAAGGTTTTTAAAGTTTTATTGTTTTTCTGCTAGGTCAGGGATGAAAATGAGGTAGCTAGGTCAAATTATCAAAGGGTTACAGCTGCAAATATATGAATGATCAAGGTAGAAATGCTTTAATGATTAGCTTTGGGTTTTTTCGGTGTGGTGTAGGGTTTTAAAATGAAGGAGGATATTAATGAGCATGTGTCATGAATTCAATAAAACAAAAGGAAGAAAACATAAAATGATATTCCCAAACAAAACAGAGCTTATGAAGAATTCTACTTACCAAACTTTTAGGAAGATCACTAAAGAAATAAAGGTATGGAAAGGGAACATGTATATCATTTATAAAATAATTTAATAGATAAAATACAACATCAAAAAATTACTTCACATGAATTCCAAGATAATAGTTGCAACTGCTCCTTTGAATTTCTGAATAAAAGCTGAAGCACAAGCTATAATAGTCTCACCCTCTCATATCCAACCATCAAAATGACTAAGGAATGCATACATATAGACAAAATACCATTTCCCTTCTCTGAGGGTTCGAATACTAGAGTGGAGGAGCATTTCACATGATTCCCTCACCTGAAACCTAAAGACTAGGGAGGTTAAGCAAAATATCCTCAAGATAGAGGAACTTATGCATTTTACTATAAAATACATTTACAATCATGTATCCACCTCATTTTTACTCTAACACGCATAATTACACATGATTACATCATCACAACCAGAAGAATGAGAAATTACGTCAGTGGAAGTTGAAATGGATTAAGTCAACTCAGAAAAGTGACTTTCAAAAAAAAGGTAGCGAAATATCAGCAAAATGCAACATGAAAGGATAAAACACAATGAAATTGGTGCAAGAGGCTTTTGGAGGCCATCCCAAGATCCAAATCATGATATGAAAGATGTTGGAGAAATATCTTCTTGTTGGCTACATGATAGAATCCCCCAAAAATGAAAAAGAATACTCCAAATATGTATAAGTTATGAGAAATTGAAATATGCAAATAATTTTGCATTTGGAGGAAAATAATTCTTATTGTTGTTTTATATGTAGATGATTTAATCTTCACTGGCAATGAAGATTATCTCATTGCTAATTTTAAAGCAGTCATGAAGAGTGAATTTGAAATGACTGATTTGGGTTTCTTGAGATATTTTCTGGGAATTGAAGTAGAGCGAAATGAAAATGGTATTTTCATTTCCCAAGCAAAATATGTTGAAGAAGTGTTGAAAAGGTTCAACATGCAGAACAGCGAGGCAGCTGTAACTCCAACAGTAATGGGGTTGAAATTGAGCAAAGAAGACAACAGCAAGGATTTTGATCCAAAATTGTATAAGAGCATAGTTGGCAACCTCATGTATTTAACTGTAACTAGGCCGGATATTATGCATGTTGTAAGCTTAATCTCCAGATTTATGGAAATACCGAAAGAGACTCATTGGCAAGCAGCCAAGAGGATTCTAAGGTATGTGAATGAAACAAAAGGGTATGGAATTTTCTACTCCTCATCTTAAAATTTTGAATTGATAGGTTACACTGACAGTGATTGGGCTAGAAGTGTAGATGACAGGAAGAGCACATCTGGGTATGTGTTTCATTTTGGATCGGGAGCCATTTCATGGGCTTCCAAGAAGCAACCAGTAGTTGCTTTATC
Source organism: Pinus albicaulis (assembly GCA_034641835.2). Lineage (NCBI taxonomy): Eukaryota > Viridiplantae > Streptophyta > Pinopsida > Pinales > Pinaceae > Pinus > Pinus albicaulis. The sequence continues at coordinate 1,691,908,084 of CM076584.1, read as the reverse complement.
AATAGAAGAGGCAAAATATGTGGCAGCAGCAACAGCAGCATGCCAAGTAGTATGGCTAAGGATAAGACTCAGATATTTGTGTCATGAACAGGAAAAAGGCACAACCATTTACTGTGATAACAGCTCAGCTATAGCTTTATCAAAGAATTATGTGTTTCTTAAAAGAACAAAACACATAGATACCAAGTTTCATTTTATACTTGAATTGGTTAATAATGGTGAGATAGTTTTGCAGCACTGCAGAACAGAGGAGCAATTTGCAGATATCCTCACAAAACCATTAACACAGAAAATTTTTGACTTTTTCAGAAAATGTCTGGGTATGCAAGAAAAACCCAGCAGTTGAAATTAAGGGGGAGTGTTGGAATTTAATTCCAAACTACGCGCATAAAGACTGAACCTCAATTCCATACCCAAAACTCTTTTATCCATTACAGTTTATAGCTATCGCGTGCAAAATGAGATGACGTCACCCTCACCTTTTGTTACGCGAATTATTTATCAAATCCGGTTCATATTTTGTTTGAGATCCGGCGGGCCCCAGCACTAGCCAATCACAGGCCGTGCGAGTTGGTTTTGGGTCCGCTGGTGTAGGGCGGATTTATAATGCGAAAAGATTACAATCTAGATTAAAAATTATTTGAAATCTGCGATAGGTTAAAGAGCGTGCAGGCTCGGAGCGTGATCACCATCCGATCGGAGATCAATGTACTGCGGGAGCGTAAACAGCCCAGCAGTTAACATGGAGGGCTGCCCCAGTAGTTGACCCGCCCATCGGACGTTGACTAGAGATAAAAGGTCATGATTTACTACGGGGGCACACCCCGATCATTTTGAACCCGCGGAGGGGTGCCTCCACAACCACCAGAAGAGGGTGTTGCCGCCTGTTAAGTGGTGTCGCCGCCTACAAACCACCAAAGCGTCGTCGCTGCAATAACCTTCCAAGCGGTGCTGCCTTAGTTAATGAGGCCATCAATGAAGCTTACCAAGTGGTGTTTTTTTTTGTTTTCCATTTAATGGAATTCAGTAGAATTACATTTGCAATGAATTTATATAGTCAGTTAGTGTATATATAGAGGTCGAATTGCATTGTAAAAATAGGATAGTTCTATGTAATTGATTTTATGCCCGAAGGCTAAAGACAGAGATACAGAGAGAGAGAGAGAGATATTGTAGCACTGTGTGTGTAACAGCCAAGAGGGTTTTTCTGCTATAAATCCAAAACCTTGTTTTGAAGAATTTTATCTTGTAACAGAGTTTTATTTTTAATGAAATAGCAGTGTTATATTTCATCTCTGTGTCTGCAATTTAATTTTAATTTTTATTTTTGTGTTGTGGAAGAGGAAATGTTTCATTCCTCTGTCTGTCTGTTAAGGAATTTGTCCAAAAAAATCCAGGAAAGGGATGCACCAAAAGGCTGTCCAAGTCCATTACTTTCTACAAACTCTTTGGTGCTGAAGTTTTCACGTGTGTTTGGTACTTGGCTGGATTGCACATTCTTAACCTTGAATATTGTAAACATCATATTACCTGCACTGGGTCTTAGTCGTTAATACGCAACTGGCTCAAGCTCGCACCATAAAGCTTCTGTTAAGATTCAGCATAAACAAACAAAGCATATCTATCAAATTAACAGTACGGTGCAGAAAACCATTCTGTGGATGTCAACGTAAACGAAAGAGACATAATCATGATACCTTCTTCATCTTCACCATCATTGATCTCATATATAATCACCCTATACTACAACAATGTAGGGATTAGTACTTTAGTACTTTTACAGTGAAATTATTCAGTGGATTCCATAATTCTTATATTTAGTGTAAAAGTTATAAGACTTTAGATTGTACATACCAATGCAAATACTCAGCACCCCCAGTAGCATTGAAATCCCACATCACCTATGCCGATTTATGAATGTGTAAATAAGACAATTCTAAGTCCATAAAATAAAAAAATAAAAAAACTACGGAGTACTGTGTAAAAAACATAAATCCAACATACCATTAATATTGATTGGCCACTCTCTGTAATGTCCCAAATTTTGCAATAAAGTGTTTGGGACATTAATCTTGCTCTTATTTTAATAAAAGGAATAAAATGGGTGAGGGGACCCATGTATCAGCATAATAAAACTCTCCTAAGGTGCATGAGTCACTCAAGTGGCTAAATTTGGCATTCCATAGTGTGAAAAGGGCCAAAGGCAAGTTAACTAGACCATGGTTGACCAAGTCAACAACGTGGCTTAAAGGAGAAGCTTTTTCATGAAGACTGCGCAGTTGGAAAGGAGGGAAATTTGAAATGAGAGAAACCCTAAGGTGAGTGGGGTCCATGGCAAGGAAAGCATTCCTTGCATAAAAAGGTGAAGGAGAGCCATTGTTCATTTTCATGTTTGAGAATTCGATTTTGTAGCTCTCTTCAGTTGTTCAACTGAGATAGCTTGTGCTGCTTAGCACAAGAGAGATTTTTGTTTAGAAGTATTCTCTTCTTCCTTGGGAGGCCTTGGAGGAGTTGTTCTTCATCTTCCTCACATCCAGGCTTGAGGCCAAAGCCATCTCTTTCAGCTACAACGTTTTTGTTGGGTAGATTCATTGGAGTTGTTGGAGGTAGCAGCGAGGGAGCATTGTCCCACCATTTCCTGAGCTAGTTTTGAAGAGGATGATTTCTCCTTTCTCTAAGAGATCAGAAAAGGACATTCCTGGAGCTTCATTGCAGGTTTTGGCATAGGGGAAAGTGTTTCATCTCAGCCCCAGCGCAGTCACTCCCTCTTACAGCATTATTTTCAGAGGGCATTTAAAGGAGGATTCACCATGGGGATTGGAGAGTGTAATATTTAGTGAAAGGGGCAGCCTTTCACTTAGAATATCATTGGAGGAGGTTGCTATATTGTTTTTAGCATCTTTCCCCTTCTCCATTCATGTATTATTATTGAGCTGCAGTAGCTGCCCAGCTACTCCGGCATTTTTGTATTCTATCATTTTGTACATGTATTGCAGCCAATCCTTCTAAGGATTGTTAGTTATTTATTTTCAGGGGTTTAGAGCTTGCTCCCCCCTCATTTCTTGAGCTGATATAGATATATCATTATATTTCCATTTTACATATTGCAGTCTCCTCATGTAACTGCACAGTCATGGCTAGGGCAGCAACATGGAGCAGTGTAGTCTTGAGCTTTAATGCATATTCTTGATTGAGGCTTTCTTGAGAGGTTTTTTCATCAATATTTGTATATTATTTGCTATTGTTACTTTATATATCAGCCATGTACAATTATTATGCATTATGATGTATTATTTCACTGTTGTTCATTATTGAAGTTCAAGTGTTGCTGTAGCTCATCTCTTTTGAGCAAGATCTTCCTGAAGGAAGAAATATTTGCATAGCTATAGGCAAAGTCTGAGTCAGGCCTAGGTATCCTCCAGTTCTCATCCTCTCTTTAGAGGTGAAATAACTGGTAAAAGCCCTCTCATTCTATCTCTGACATAGCCTTGTTAATATTTCTGACAAAGGAACACTTCAGCGGAGAAAAATTCTACTGATTTCCATTTCGGGACATTACAGTGGTATCAGAGCTTCGAACTTGGCTCAGCCTGTGAAGTTCAAATTTCAGGGAAGAAGAGGCCAAGATGATGCAGAGGGTGAGATTAATCTCATCAATTTTCAGATCCAGCAACAACCTCTCCAAGGAGGTTGAGGAGATAGAAAAATGAAAAGAGGAAGGACCATGCACTTCCTATTCTCACAGAGAAGCAAAGTAGAAGCATGAAGATCACTTGGAATTTAAAGTTCTAAGTGGGTACCTTGCTGAATACAGAAAAAACCCTAGAGTCTTCCGAGAGACTCTATCTTTCCCTCACTATATTCAGCAGAAGGAGGAAAGAAGACCCTACAGTCATAGGGTGATGAAAGGCAATAGATTTATGTTGTCTACATTTGATGGGTCACACACATGTGCAGTAGAGTCTTGGGTGAAGAATATATAGGCTTTCTTCCTACTACATCCTGTGGTAGAAAAAGAAGCTGTAGCAATTGCAGCACTAGACCTTGAGGGAGAAGCAAAGTCTTGGTGGTTCAGCTATGGGTGGCATGCAAGGGTTTCCACTCTTGCTGATTTTTCTAATATATTGATCAGATTATTTGGCCAAAGGAGGGAGGAGCCCTCACCACCAGCAGAAGAGGCACATGCCTGCACTATCACAATCATGGAGGAGCAGCTTCCATCTTCAGCAGTTGAGGCAACCAGCACAGTTGAGGAAGATATTCTTGCAGTCACACAAGACTCTCCCAAAATTTGAAAATGTATGCATGAGGTTCCATTTTATGATGATTTAGCACATTATATGAGATATTGCATACTATTGCATGCTAACTGTCTTGAGGAGGAGACTTCAACAACGTTGTGCCACCATGATCGGATGAAGGGAGGAAGAAACCCTCATTATCCTCATGCACCACACATGAGGTTAGGGGTTCAGATATGGATCATGGAGAGGATTTCATTTCAATATCCCATGAAATTCAAAGGTAATAATCTATTTTGGGATGATGGAAGCTCTTGTTGGGGAGGTTCCAACTTGCAGAAAGGTGAGAAGCATCCACTAGGAGCTGAGTGGATGTGGATGGGAGGCAAGAGGATGGTGAGCCTCTTGCAGATCTATGATACAGGGCAGCAAGAAGCCATGTTGTGTTGGTTGCCCTTGAGAGAGTTTGGCCAACATGTGACCTACTCATTTTCATGGGGTTTGAGAAGGAAGAGAAGTCACAAGATTTTTTCACCAAGGAGCAGAGCCTTCTGGATGAAGTGTGCCTGGAGAAAATGTGGAGGATTCATAACCCAGAGGTCCCAGGATCATTTCACAATTATTTCTCTTGATTTACAAAGAGGAGAGCATGGGTGCATCATGATGGGATGGCATTTCTCTTACCACTCATTATGGTCCCATTTCAGATTGAGTATGGTGGAAGTATGGAGGAGCAGCAAACATTCTTGTTGCTCAGGCTTTGTTTGGATGTTGCAGGAGCAAGAGGATTTCTCTTTGACATTATATGCCCAGGTAGCACCGTCTTCATGGGAGGGGCTCTACATTTGCAACAACATGATGGGGTGAGTCTTTGACAATGTTCATGTCAAAGAGGGGAGCTTTGAGATGACAGTGGCCCTACTCCAAAGGCCAGCATCGCTGTCACTAGAAAGCTTGGATTACTTGCTGAAGCATTCTCAAAACCACTTCACAAGTGATGTTTCTTAGATGCATGTAGGAAAGGAGGATGAGGAAGTAATGGATGGCAGCATCCCTTGCTATGTTTTGATTATCTTGGGTTGGGCCCACAAGCACAAGAAGATACACCTACATGCAGCAACTTTGGATTCTTCTTTCCGGCATTTTTATGCATATTCTTCATTAATGGAGGATTCCAATTGGGAGGGCATTCTAATGGATGTATATCAGCATATGGCTAGATGCATAGCCCAAGAGATGATGAGATGGTTGGCACAACCACTCGCCTACTATGTTGCAGTAAGGGAGACTTTTCACTTGAGCCATTTTAGCTCAAAGACCAAAGTGCATGATGAGGGAGGTAACTGTTTGTTTCATGTTTTGCACTCTCTTATCTATATGAGAAGCATATTATACCAAGGAGGATCTTTCCTTCTTGCACACTATGTTTTTTTATGCTCATGGTCTCTTGTAGCAAATATGATGGCTATTCTAGCAGTGAGTTGTGGGGGAAAGCCACATGATTTTTGGTGTATACCAATCACACCATTTTGTACTTTCATGTATACATCTTTTGAGATGATTGTGGCAGCTAACAAGTGGCTGGGAGAGCACTTGTTGATTTCTAGTTTGATGCAGGCAAGGAGTGCACTGCGTAGGTCCCATTGGTGGGACAATGATCCACTTTCCTATTATCATGTGACAACTTGCTTCTATTGGTTCATGCTCCCATGCATTGCATATTTTTCTTGGTACATGGTGGGCTTTTTTTGGAGAGTGGGACATGAGTTGATGATGCCCATTGGGAGTGTGATTCTCCCTACTTTACATTTTTCATGTTTCAGTAGAAACAATGGGCAGCCCATGATTTCCAAGCTTCATCTCTTTCCTTCATGTGGGAGGAGCTATTTGGAGAGCTTAAATTTTTGGAGAAGGCACTTCATGGTTTGTATGATTTATGGGGTGGCTTGGGTCTCTTTTGAAGACCATTTTATTTCAGCCATATATCAGCAGCAGCAGCCCCATATGCATCATAAGGAGGGGAGAACTCATTGGGTGGATGTGCCCTTTGGGAGGAGAGACCTCCATACTTTCTGCAGAATATGCTCCAAGGGGAGTATGGGAGATGATATGGCCACCATGTTCAGACATTGGTTTCTCTTGGAGGTGAGCCATATGATTGGTTGGATACCATATGATGAGGAATTCCAACTCATCACATATGAGATTATTTGGGCCAGCATGATTTACAGCATTGGAGGAGAGATCCTTGGAGATCTAGTCTTCATCTTGCCACATGAGGGCAAGTATTTTGCAGCCCAGGATCAGCATAAATTCTCCATTCATGATAAGTGGAGAAGAGTACAACGTGGGGTAGGCTATGCAGCTTACCATGTTCAGCATTTCAGCCCACCTTTTCTACATGAGCACAAGGTGGAGGAGTATTTTCAGGATTTGCCTAGTTGGAGGGTGACTCATCTTGCTTGGTTGATTGCTTGGGGATGGAGGATCTACATGAGCATATTTCAGACTCCATGCCTTAAGTGGAGGACTTCTTGTAGTTCATCCTTGCTCTTGCTTGAGGACAAGCAAGCTTTTGGAGGGGATGACTGTAATGTCCCAAATTTTGCAATAAAGTGTTTAGGACATTAATCTTGCTCTTATTTTAATAAAAGGAATAAAATGGGTGAGGGGACCCATGTAGTAACATAATAAAACTCTCCTAAGGTGCATGAGTCACTCAAGTGGCTAAATTTGGCATTCCCTAGTGTGAAAAGGGCCAAAGGCAAGTTAACTAGACTATGGTTGACCAAGTCAACAACGTGGCTTAAAGGAGAAGCTTGCTCATGAAGACTTCGCAGTTGGAAAGGAGGGAAATTTGAAATGAGAGAAACCCTAAGGTGAGTGGGGTCCATGGCAAGGAAATCATTCCTTGCATAAAAAGGTGAAGGAGAGCCATTGTTCATTTTCATGTTTGAGAATTCGATTTTGTAGCTCTCTTCAGTTGTTCAACTGAGATAGCTTGTGCTGCTTAGCACAAGGGATATTTTTGTTTGGAAGTCTTCTCTTCTTCCTTGGGAGGCCTTAGAGGAGTTGTTCTTCATCTTCCTCACATCGAGGATTGAGGCCAAAGCCATCTCTTTTAGCTACATAGTTTTTTTTGGGAAGATTCATTGGAGTTGCTGGAGGTAGCAGTGAGGGATCATTATCCCACCATTTCCTGAGCTAGTTTTGAAGAGGAGGAGTTATCCTTTCTCTAAGAGATTAGCAAAGGACATTCCCAGAGCTTCATTGCATATTTTTGCATAGGGCCAAGTGTTTCATCTCAACCCTAGCACAGTCACTCCCTCTTACAGTGTTATTTTCAGAGGGCATTTACAGGAGGATTCACCATGGTGATTGGAGAGTGTAATCTTTAGTGAAAGGGGCAGCCTTTCACTTAGAAGAAAATTGGAGGAGGTTGCTATATTTTTTGTAACATCTTTCCCCTTCTCCATTCATGTACTATTATTGAGCTACAGTAGATGCCCAGCTACTTCAGCATTTTTGTATTCTATCATTTTGTACATGTATTGCAGCCAATCCTTCTAAGGATTGTTAGTTAGTTATTTTCAGGGGTTTAGTGCTTGCTCCCCCCTCATTTCTTGAGCTGATATAGATATATCATTATATTTCCATTTTACATATTGCAGTCTCCTCATGTAACTGCGCATTCATGGCTAGGGCAGCAACATAAAGCAGTGTAGTCTTGAGCTTTAATGCATATTCTTGATTGAGGCTATCTTGAGAGGTTTCTTCCTCAAGATTTGTATATTATTTGCTATTGTTACTTTATATATTAGCCATGTACTCTTCTTATGCATTATGATGTATGATTTCACTTATGTTCATTATTGAAGTTCAGGTGTTGCTATAGCTCATCTCTTTTGAGCAAGATCTTCCTGAAGGAAGAAATATTTGCATAGCTATAGGAAAAGTCTGAGTCAGGGCCAGGTAGCCTCTGGTTCTCTTCCTCTCTTTAGAGGTGAAATAACTGGTAAAAGCCCTCTCATTCTATCTCTGATATAGCCTTCTTAATATTTCCGACAAAGGAACACTTCAACGAAGAAAATTTTTGTTGATTTCCATTTCGAGACATTACACTCTCGAAGGTTTGGAAGTACTCTGGAGTATCCCCATTTTATTCAATAAGAGTGGGTTCAGAATGTAATTTAGGATAGGTTACTTCGTCCCCTAATTTGATTTCCCTTTCACCACTACTGTCGTAAAATAGGATTAATTCGACGAAAGGGTCGAAATCATCAAAAACCCTTCCTATCATTCCCAATTCTTCCAATTTCCTCTTCATCTGCTCCATTCTGGATACGGGAGATGACCACCAATGGTGAATGGAATGGAATAAGAACCACACAGAGATCTGTATATATAATAATGGGATGGACTCACTAAGGAAAATATGTAAATCTTGTATTGTATTATCGAATATATATAAAGAGATGAGAAGTGAAGAACACACTAGAGGAATACTTATTTCAAATTAGAGTACTTGTTAAAATTTAAACCCTAAAATGTTAATTTTTACGGTAATACAGGTCAATTATCTAATCAGCTAATTTATGGGTAATAAACAAGTGAATTAAAAAATATATAATAATATAAGGTAGTTGGCAGAAATCATATTTATTGAAATTGAGCCTTATTATATGGGGTTTACCATATTCATTGTGTGACTAATTTGTTTAGATGGTGATTTTTTTCTTGGAATTTGGGGAAATTTTTCCAAGAAATTTAAAATAAGGAGTTTTTAAGTTTTTTTATAGTAAAAATAGATTCCTTATTATTAAGATGGGGGTATTTTGGAACTAGACAATTGTAACAAAAATTTCCATGAGAATATATTCAACACCATCAAGAACCATGACACTCAAAATTCTAAAATTCTATAGTTATAACTTACATTTCCAAAAAGTTAAGATCGATTCCATCAAAATAATTCCATATTTTGCATTTCTTTAAAAGCAAAAAATGGCTTCATTAGAATAATCTTTTAGAATATAGCCATTTGACATATTTAAATTATAGATTTTATTATTATTATTATTATTATTATTATTATTATTATTATTATTATTATTATTATATATATATGTATATGTATATTAACTAGCTTGTAAAATAATTTTATAATGAATTTAATAATAATAGTTAAATAAATAGATGAAATGTTAGTTTTGACCATAATACAGTCATATTTTTAACTAATTAATTAATAATGGAATTAAAAAATGTATAATAAGATAAGGTAGTTGGCATACATTATAAGGATTAAATTAGCAAATACAATACAACATGATTTAAATAAAATGATTTGATTAATAAGACATTCTCATTTGCAAAATGGATCTTAAAAGTCTCAGATCTAAGATGAAATGATCTCTTTTCATGTTAATTTTAACAAAATTGGACAAAAACTTCCAAAAATTCGAATGTAAGTTGTTAGAAATTGTATAGTCTCATTTCAGTGAAAAAATTTATTTAATGTATAAGTTATGTAACACATATTATATACATCAAAATAGAGAATATAGGGATAGAAAATTTGCTAAATTTTGATGTTTAAATTTAAAATATTATAGATTATGATTTATTATTTGAATAATAATTATAAATAATTATATTAAAAAGGGTCTAGTTTAAACATGTTATTTCAATGAAAAATAATGATTTTTCTAGTAAAATTTTAATGGAATTTTGGCATAAAGTTTTGTAAATCTAGATTTCAACTATTAAGTTTCAAAATTTTATGTGTGTATTTAGACTATTAAAAAAAAATTCATGCAATGAGTGTTATGTGGACTATTCAAAAATCATGAGAAATTAGTGAGTTACGACTATCTCATAGAAATGTTCATAAATGAATAACTTTCTTAACTCAATTGATCCCAAAAATGATATCTAATTCAAACAATCTCAATTTCAAATTTTTTAGAAAAATATGTGGCTAAATTAAAGCTAGAAAATAATCATCCATAGTCATTTACTTAAACAAGTCCATTAAAAAATAATACAATAATATAAAGTAATTAATATAAATTATATAATACAATTAAAATGTGGAATGACTAATTCAATCAATATAATGAGAGCAGTTAGTGTGTAAACCTTAAAATATTAATTTTTTTATATAATGTGGATGTATTGATTAATTAGCTAATTAGTAAGTAATAAGTAAGTGAATTAAAAAATGTCATAGTTTAATTTATAGAAAGAATGGTTTTTTTCATTTTCTCTTTAAATTTAACTAAAGATTTCTAAAAATTTTGAGTTTAAGTTGTTCAACTTGTGAAATTGGAATTCAAAAACATATTTTAAATATCAAAAATTCATATTTTTTCTTGAAGTTGTATCTCATCATTCCTATAAAAAAAAAACTATTTAATATTACACTACTCAATAAAAAAATATTACAACTTAGATGGTATTCATTCAAATAGAGAGAATATACTAATGTTAATTTTAATTTAACATATTAAAACAATATAGTTTGCTATGTGAGTATAATGTACTATAATATAAAGCAATTAAGTAATTATTGTATATTATATAATTTAATAAAAATATAAATTACTTTACAATAAATTAAGAAAAAATAATTAAATGATTAATAAATAATAAATAAATTTATTAAATAAGAGATTAATAAAGAAAATGATCATTTCACCTAAATCGAACCAGGTAATTAAAATTATTCGATTTTTAAATTTTAAACCCTAAAAAGTTAAATTATACCGTAATACATGTCAATTATCTAATTACTAAATTAAAAATAATAAATAAGTGAATTAACCATCATCAATAATACAAGGTAGTTGGCATAAACCATATTTATTCAAATAAATTGTCTTTAAGTGATATTTTTTGAAAAATTTTAAGGTTTATTTGGTGATCTAATTTGTTTAGAATTTGGTAGGGATTCAATGAAATCACAAGTTTGATGGGTGAACTTTGTAAAATAAGAGGTTCTTTTAAGAGTGATAAAAACCAATTTAAACAAAACAAATCAAGATTTTACCACAAATTTGTTTGCTGGTTTTGCCACAAAGTTTTATGCTCGATTCTGGTGAAAATTCCACTTAAAATTCCAGAAAGTCTTTTATTGAAATTTTTTAGGCATATTATATGGGATTTACAATAGGCATATTAAATAAAAAGGGAATTTCATAGATAAAATGGTCATTTTCAAAAGAACGTAAAATTATAATTTTAAGAAATGTTATGATTTTTTACTTTTTAAAATACATTTTTGAATGGATAAATGGATTAAGCACCTTGAAAAGCCCATAATTCATTTTAATTCTACAAAACAAACTACTTAAACTCAAGTTTTCAAAAATATCTCCCAAATTTTGGTTAACATTAACCATAAATACCTCGAAAATTTTATAATAATTTATGCATTAAATAACTAAGTTAAAATAACATAATAATAGATTTATTAAATAATTCGAGGAAATAATATAATAATTTAATAATGATATAAGAGGAAAAAATATAATAATAATTAAAATTATTAATAAATCAATATAAGTGCACATAGAGATTCTCTCCCACCCTATATGATAGACATGTTATAACTTAATGTGGTATGTTGAGGTAAAATAATAAAAGGAAAATAATATTTGTTAATTGTTATTAACTAGTTAACTTTGAATATATTTATTTAGTTTGTATATATTCATTTGGGTTAAGTTAAGCTGAGTTTCGAATTCTAGGCATATGAGAATCCATGATATTGGCCCATGTTATAATAAAAAAATTAAAATTAAAAAAAAAAAAATCATAAAATACAAATAACCTCATGGTATTTTTGTGAAATATCTATTTAATGCCATAAATTAAACTATCCTAGATCCATATTAACTCTAGATCTACAACCACCTAAGAAGCATCATATATGTTTTCATTTTAAAATAGGTTTGCATTTCAAGAGATTTTATCTCTCTCTACACTTGGTAAATGTAGAGTTAAGATGGATCTAGACTAATTTGGTAACATTTTCATGGCATCTTTTTTTATTAATATTAATTAAAATTAGGTAAGGATTTATAAATATACATATTTAACTTGTATAAGCTATAAAAATATAGTTTCCTAGGGGATTTTTAGTGAGTTGAATCTATTTATGCAATAGGAATGTAGTTTAAATATAAAAAAGTACAATCCTTCTTGAAATTCTATCCTCATATCATTTCCTCTAAGACACACAATTTATTTTTTATAGAAACATTCTTTCATTGAGATGTGCTATCTACACCACAATGTAAGAAACTTTATAATGCCCTTCTTATTATGTTATGTAAACATTTTGAGTCACTCAAATTACATAAAATTAAAAGTAAAAATAAATTAATAAGATTAATAATTATAATGATTAGTTATTAATTATTAATAATTAAACAAAACTAGATTCTTTTGTACTTATATATACCAAATACAAAAAGGGATAAATATTTTGAAGTATATACTTTTTTTAGAAAGAAAAGAGATATAATCTCTTCTCCACTATAAATAAATTTAGATTTAATTATTGCTAATCTAATATAAAATATGAAATTAATTTAATGTTATGAAATTTTATTGAAAACATTATTTTTACTATTAATATGAAATAAATATATAAAATTAATCACAATATTTATTTAAAATAAAAAACTTTAAATGTATTAAAAAAATTATGAAAAAATAATTACCACAATATTTGATAGTAACATTTTATTAAATATTATATAAATTTAGTATAATTTAAAATTTTATTATAATATGTAATAAATATATAATGGTAATTATACTATTTTAATAAACATTGAAAATTAAATTTTATTTAAAATTTTTAAGGTTAACATTTCATTGAATGTTAAAACATCGTAAAATAGGAAAAGAAACACCAAATCACCTCAAGAAGGTAAAAAAATTATTTCTAAAAAGTCTTAATTTTTATTATAAGAATTTTATAATACTAAAATAATAATCAATAATATAAATAAATCAAAAATGAAATATATATTAAAAATGAAATCAAAAATTTTAATTAATGGATATATGGGTATAAAATATTTTTTTTTTCTTTTTTTTTTCTTTTGTAAGGGTAGATAGTGACATGGTGTTTTGTTAAGACACTATGTAGATCATGAATTACCCTACAATGACTTATCCTCATATTCACATATCCACTTCTCCAAACAATTTGACAATATAAATTTCATTATGATTTAACTAATATAATATTGAACGTTGTCACGCCGAGCCATGAGTATTATGGTCATGTCGTTCACCATTAATCCTTTATGACATGTTTGTTTTTAGATTAATTAGCAATAGAAAGACCTAATTAAAATCAAATTTACCATAAATGAAATAAAATATAGATTGCTCTTCTATGAAAAAGAACCAAAGAGTCAGTAATTAATATATGACACAATGTTTATTATAAGTGGACTCTTCATCATACCATGGAGAATTGAAGTTGTCTACCGAGGCATGATTTTCTCCTCCACCTTAAAAAATCATTAGAATCTATTCATTAAAAAAAAATGACACTAGGAGTACTTTAATCATGTATTTGATTATGGAAATGGATTCATCACTATCAGAAACCCTTGCAACACCCAAATTATTAAAGTTTGATAAATATAACATGGATATCTAAAAATTTCAAAAACACCATACAATGTAAAGGTCACAAATTCAAAATTTTATGGGAAAAAATCTAGCGATGATAAGGGATAATGTGGCCCAAGCTATATATGATCCCTCAATGACCTTGATGACCTATATGCCTCTCGATTGTAGCTAGTGAAGCCATAAGTTAGATTTTCAATCTCATGAACCTCTACATTCCCATATATATATATATGCCTAAAAATGTTATATTAACGGTAATGTCCTTAAGAATGTGGTTAATATTTCCTAATCCAATTCATTCTGCGTGGACAAGCATCATCTGACCCCAAGTGATGTGGTGGAGCACCCGGTTGCCCAGGCCCCGCAGTACCGCTATGGCCACAACACAAGTCTCTAGCCTATCTAGATCTCTGATTGGTATTTGTGTCGCTTTCACATGGGAACCCAGTCGACAGTGACCCTCTACAAAATCCATGATGTTTCACCCTCGCGGTAACACTAGTTGTGTGTTTCCCACCATCCCAAGTGGCAGGAGACCGGTATATGAGGCCGAAGTGTCGGGATCTTCTCAAAGAAGAGAGAGCCACGCATTGTGCCATAATCATAGTCATGGTTCATCTGCCGCTTGTATAGCAACAACTGTTGTTTCAACGACAAGAACATCATCTCGGCCCACCCATAGAAGGTCCCACTAAATACTTCCTCAACCAACATCACTTGACCCCAAGTGATGTGGTGGAGCGCCCGGTTTCCCACGATCTGCAATACCATTGCGGCCACAACACGCATCTCTAGCCTCTGTAGATCTCTAATCGATATTTGTGTCACTTTCACATGGGCACTCAGTCGACAGTGGCACTCTACGAACTCCATGATGTTCCGCCCTTGCGGTAACTCTGGCTATGTGTTTCCCAGCATCCCAAGTGGCGGGAGACCTATTAGGAAATATATATCCTGGAAAACCAGCTCGATCCAGTGCCCCTACACTATAAATATCTTATAATTCGGATCCCAATAGTTGAAAATATGTGCCTACAAGGGTTTTCCTGATCTCATCAAAGGGTTCTCCACAAACTTCAGGACCAGAAACCTAGCCAATGCAGTGCGGACTACGTGATCCTCTTGGATATCATAACGTAATGTGTCCAGTTATCTCTCTCTCCATTTGATCCTCAACTCTGCCATACCTGCACAAAACCATCATGTTTGTCAGTGTACATAAAGGAAACACTGCATCATAGCCATAAAATCCCACCTCTTAGCCAAAAGACAACACTAAACCCCCTTTTCGTGACAGGTCACACTTTTCTAGTGATTCCTGGGATAGGTCGCAATTTTCTACCCGACACCTGCTACCCATGTCGTAGAAAAGGCCCCAAAAAGTGTGAAACATCTATGAAGAGGAACATGGGTTTGTTCCTCCGCTTTGGGTGCCTAAAATGAAATTTTAATCCACTCAATTGAAAGAGTATGGTTAGGCCTCTTACCTGCCACTGATAGATCTCGATTCCAACGGCCGATTTATTAGTTATGATTGCCGCAAAATTTAGGGCCTTTTCTCCTCTCTACATTCACCATAGGTACACTTGCAAATGAATCAAATTGGAAGGAAAATGCTTTATTAAGAGGTAAACCACAGATTTTTCTTTCGCCATATACGACCAAACCGTAGCTCCATTTGAAAAACTGTCAACACCGTTGGAAATCTCTCGCCGAGCTCTTAACTGGATATCCTTTAATTTTTTGTTATTTGATACTTCACCCGAACACATTTTTTGCAAGAAGGGTCACTTCACTGCTACTCAAAATTGAATTTCTTCACTTGCAAAACTTGTACTTAGGGCATCACCTCGTCTTCATACTTTTCCACGATCGTGTCGATTTTTGTCGTGAGTGGCCATCTTATACTCATGTTTTTATGGTCCCCACAGGGCCTGTTATGTGTGGCAGCATCATCGAGTCACCCTTGTTTAGAGCATCCGAGTTGAGTCATCATCGCATGCATGGAGTTTGTCCAGAGTCCCTCTTGTCTCCCACCACAGTCTTT
The DNA here is from genome assembly GCA_034641835.2 of Pinus albicaulis. Taxonomy (NCBI): domain Eukaryota; kingdom Viridiplantae; phylum Streptophyta; class Pinopsida; order Pinales; family Pinaceae; genus Pinus; species Pinus albicaulis. Next base: position 1,691,892,136 of record CM076584.1, on the reverse strand, counting down.
CACCCTTCATTGGTCTATACCTCCCTCATGTCGCACATTTTGGCCTCCAGTTATACTATCCCCTATTACCTCCATAGTCACGTAAGTAGTTGCCAGGTCATCCACGCCCTTTATGCTGTAACAAGGGAAGTCGTCAACCCGCTACTTAGTACCCCCCATTCCACCATCATCCCTAGTGTCAGTCTATCATTCGCTACACTATTATCCCATGTGCCTTAGTTGAGGATTCCTTATTGACTGACCTATGGGGAACCTCCTTTTGTCGACATTAGCTTATTCATTCCAGAAGATAGGTCTAGAGGGCGGTGTACCTTGGTTCTGGCTTCCACTCTTATCCGGTACCTCAGATCAGGAAAAAGGACCCTTTATTTCCCTTTGACTTGATTGTTTCTCAATTCCAGCTCCGTATGGCGTGATCGAGATCAGTATACTTGATGGTTCAATGATGCAAAAGATTGTACTAGTGATTCCTAGGTGTGCGTGAGATGTTTTAGACCTCATGAATGGTTGGACCTTTAGGTATCCCCCCCACATACCTTGATGACCTCTCTACTACATCCTTGGATGCAGCTCCATAGATTTGATGGTTCCAGCCTTAGCTGCTTGCAGTGCCTTTTTAGTTTGCATGTATTATTCAGATTTTCAGAGCCCTTTGCTGTTTTGCAAGACCTCTATGGGTGAAAATGTGAAGCTGGGTTACACTTTTTGCGCTTTTTTGAGAAAAAAATTTCATTTTTTTTGGTTCTTCAACTTTCTGCAAACTATAACAATTTTTCTGTGTAGAATTTCATTTTGCGATAAAAATAAAAGTTGTGAGAAATTTTGTTAGCTTTCTATTACTTATTTTTTGAAATTTTTTTATGCGGATTTGATATGTCAACTTAGCGTTTCTTTGAGTGTGTGTTTCTTAACAATCAAAGGATTCATAAGAAGTCATGTTATGACGCAATGTTGTATTCATTGAAAATTTGTGTTTTTGAGAAAACAAAATGTGTTACAACAATCTAGACAGAGTCTACTTTGGTTTTGTCATATTTACAAAGCCAATGGATGCATATCATAATTACTAGAATTTTTTGAACTGGTCCAATACGAAAAACTGCGTATTTTGGATATGTTTCGTGATGCAAGAAATTTCTTAACATATAAGTTATAAACTAAAAATCTAAAAGCTTCCCATTAGAGACGACAGACCAATGTAATGCCCCATAATTTTTTCAATTTTTTTTAAAATGTATTTTGGGAGATACAAAATTTTGATTTCACTGAATCACAGTGACCCTCAGAAATTGTTTGCACCCATTTTATTAGAAAAATAATTAAAATTAGTAAACGTTTATGAAATTCCATAAAATTTATATTTCCTGAAAGTAGATTCAATTTTGAAAATGCTTGTCTTGGTTACCACAGTTAATTAACAACCTTTCATGGATTTTAATCAATCCAAAGTTGCATAAAAGTATTCAGAGCCTGGTTTTTGCGTAACTGGTGACGCATTAGTTTGGCCGAACTTTGATTAAAATTTCGACCGAACTATGTTTTGCGTCGATGGGTCGTTAAGTCTAACGACTTAACCCAAACTATTGTATAACTTTCTGTCGACTGGAAATTTTTGCGGAGCCCCTACTAAAACACATTTCGTGGCAATATAAATTGCCGCGAAATCATTCACAATTTTCACACATTTCGCATGTACTCAGATATTATTTTATAACTCCTCGTTTTTGTCTGAGGCACAATATGTATGTGGGATCCATTATAATATTTTTTATCTGGCCCATGTTTATCCCAACATGTACTATATAGTTCAGTCCCATGTTTGTTGCACACCCCATTATTATTTGTACTTTGTTATCTCAGTGGGCATAGGTATGCCTCCCCCACCTCATGTAGAATAGGTGCTCACTCATAAAAGAGACTTGTCGCACCTGTAAGTCTCGCCTACGCAGGGTCTTGTCCTCTCTTGCTTCAGTCCTCCTTATATTTCTCTCTCTCTCACTCCCCCTTCGATGTCTAGTGATTGCATTCTTAAAATGTACTATATTCATACGATTAGCTCCTAACGCTCGCACGCTCGGGGGGAATCTGTTACACCAATTTTTGGTCATCTAACCTATTACTATTAGGTGGACTAAAGTACACAATGTAAGGCCACTTTGACCATAGTAAAATTTCTCTCACTATGAAAAATAATTTAATAACCGATAGTTTATTAAGTTATTTTTTGTCTAAATAAGAAACCCAATGAGGAATAATTGAATAAATCCTTATTTGTTTGATTTTCCTCAAGGGATAATTAATTAAATCATTATTTAATTAGTATTCCTAGTCATATTTAACCCAAAACAGGAAAATCAATTAGATAAATCATTATTTATCTTATTATTTTTCTAGCAATAATTATTTAAAACATTATTTAATAATATTCCTTGTTAAATTTGACTAAATCATTTATAAATAATTGAATAAATCATTATTTATTTAATTATATTTTAACCACATTCTTAAAATAATAAATAAATCATTTATTTATTTATTATTTCTAAATAAAGGGATTTGACCAAATTCAAATTCTTTTTTCCTCCAAAAAAAATAATAAAATATTCCATAAAAGTTGGATCTAGATTTGGTTAATAATATTTTAACTATGCAGCAATATCTAGACTGACTCAAAATTTTGTTATAAATAGAAGGGCTTTTCTATTCATTCACTACATTTTGTTGCCTAGAGATCACTCTTGATCTATACTTTTGGTCTAACTTTGATCCTCCCATCATTGTCATATTTTTCTACTTTTCTCTTGTGAGCTCCCTCCGAGTTCCATTTTATCTTGATTTTATGCACCATCAAGAGAGAGAGATCTTGGATTTGAAGTGTTGAGGGCATACAAGAACAGATCCCATTGAGGGGGACTCATAACATCTTTCTATGTTCCCTTCCCAGGAGTCATAATACAAAACAATTCTTTAAAATTTATTGTCTTGTTCATTGAATGCATGGAGCAACTCTTTCTTTTTTTGTTGTTTAATATCTTTAACTACATAGATCCGGATTTTTGTAGCATTTATTTTGATCACTAACTGTAGATCTAAAAAAATTAACAACCATCTTTGATGTTAGGGTTATTTTTTATGCACAGCTAAAGTGATATTTTTTGTACGTTTGCGATTAGAATTCACACTAACATATAGTATGTAGATTTAGTTCTTTTTGGCCAAAATTTGAAGACCTCTACCAGTGGATCTACACAAACTAGCCATAGAAAGTGATATCTACTTATGCTAAAAAAAAAATTCATATTACACCCCTACTCAACAGAGAACTACAAGAAAAATTTGGACGAAACCCAAGGCTCTAGGGAATATTAGGGTTATTTACTACTCCTTAGTTTCTATATTTCTACTCATCAACCATTGAAGTTACAAAAATGCATATCTCGGTCCATATCCCAAACCTTCCACTTCCATTTTGACATGAGAAAGCACTTGAAAACATATAAAACACACTCGAAAAATCTATAAAAACATAAAACAAGAGAATAACAAAGAACATTTTCACACAAACTCTCACTTGTGTGGAGATTGAGTGAACAAGGGGCTTCTAGATCACATACATCTAAAAAATAACCATTTCTAGTGGATATGGAGACTTGATTATGGAAATAGAAATTTCAGATGTTATATATGCAATGATATAGACCATCTACAAAAAAACTTCCCACTAGCAAAAAAACCAATAAAGAAGAGGCAAGGATATTGTGGTCAATGAAGGAATTGGAAACCCTATGAGCCCCCTCTTTGAGGTAATGAAGAAGAAGAGGATCCCAAGTACCTAAGGAGCAAAGAAGATGGGGGAATAAATGTAGAAGGAATAAATTTTGAGCAAACTCCTCACTCCACATACTTCACATACTCCAAACATAACAAAGAGATGAGAGTAGCACCAAATCCAATAGCAATAACGAAGGAAGAATCATTACCAAGTATCAAGTGATAACATGTATGAGAGAGCTTAGAATCAAAAAATGAGTATACCCTTGATGGATATTTGGTGAATATGATTTTGGCTATTTTCCAACATGCTTCAAGGGTTTGGAAGAAAGTCAAATAGAGGAAACCGAAGGAAGTAAAAGTGGACAAATTCTACAACTATATATAGGAATTTGTATCACACATTTTTCTTTAGCTCAATTATCGTTGCTTTAAGCCATTATTGTGATAAATATCTATGATCTCTATCTTTGGAAACATGGTAAAATGTCTTGCAAAATGCGATTTTATTTGAATCTAAAAATTCTACTTAAATTTAAATATGGAATTCATTTTCTAGAATGGACTAACTTAAGTCATATATTTTGAATTGAAATTTATGTTAAACAAAAAGAAAAGAAAAAAAAAAAAATTTGTACCTTCTTTATAATTTATCTTAAATCTAAATCTACTAAAGATCAAGCCATACTCTTTCCTTTCATAACAAATTGGGAAAAAACAATAAATTATCAAAACCGCCACCACAAAATCAACTACTATTAATTATAAAAAATATATTTTATTTTATTATTTTTATTTTTTATAATATTAATAAAAACCTAACCATAATATATATTTTCCATATATTGAACAACAAAACCCATCTCAACACATTAAACTTAAACAACATAATTTATTAATTCAAAGAATATTAACTTAGGCCATATAATTTATTAATTCAAAGAATATTTTCCCCAGACAATACTCATGGCCCTATTTTTTTATATTTTAAAGTGGAAAATATCTGAAAAAAATATAATTCAAAAATATTTTAACCAACCCAATATATTTATATACACACGGTAATATTATATTTTTTATTTTTTTTTGAGAAATATATGGAAGAAAAAACTTATGTTGTAAACGTCTCATCTGTCTATTAGCTTTTTAATGATATCACAACCTTTGAATATAATACTCCTCGTAAATTCAATGTCCCTTTAACGTAGTTTGCTGATATTGATAGAATCACAAAGAAAAAATAACACTGAAAATAAGTAGAAATTGGATTCCAATGTCATCTTAGCAAAGTCTAAGTAGAAATTGGATTCCAATGTCATCTTAGCAAATTCGAAATTCGTAAATAAACTCTCGCCCCAAAACAGGGAAAGAAGGTTAAAGAAACTTTTGAGAAATTGGATTCCAACGTCATCTTAACAAAGTTGAAATTCGTAAATGAACTCCGGGCCCTAAAACAGGGAAATAAGTTTAAAGAAAAAATTGAGTCACTGTATTCTATGATTTTGTAATAGGTTGGGATTACCATTGGAGTTATATCTGTATCACATATTGGACTTAACATGGGAGCCCATCTTTGATCACATAGCAACCACCCATGAAAACAGTATGCAACTCGAAACCAGAAAAGTAGTATTAAAACAGAAATGCAGTATCTAAGTTGCATTACATTCTAGACATAGCAAAAGGCACACTAGAACTTATTTCGTGGCTATATTAATATACAATCGCCTATCACCTACATGACAACAGCGGACCAGAAAAACAGTATGAAACTAGAAACTTTGCCACACAATATGTTGTAGTGGCACAGCAGAAATTTAGGGTAGATCCGCTACTTTCCTTGATCTTTTCTGCTTTTTAAACGGTCTATCTCCATCGTCATGGTCTTCATTTTCTTGCTTGACCTTCAAAAGGGACGCACCCAAAGGCGGTCCAAGTCCATTACTTTCTGCAAACTCTCTGGTGCTGAAGTTTTCGCGTGTGTTCGGTACTTGGATGGACTGCACGTTCTTAACCTTGAATATTGTAAACATCATATTCTCTGCACTGGGTCTTGGTGGTTTATACGCAACTGGCTCAAGCTCGCACCATAAACAGACAAAACATATCGATCAAATTAACAGTACGGTGGATGTCAACGTAAACGAAAGAGACATAATCATGATACCTTCTTCATCTTCACCATCATTGATCTCATATATAATCACCCTGTACTACAACAACGTAGGTATTAGTACTTTTACTGTGAAATTATTCAGTGGATTCCAGAATTCTTATATTTAGTGTAGAAGTTATAAGACTTTAGATTGTACATACCACTGCAGATACTCAGCACCCCCAGTAGCATCGAAATCCGACATCACCTATGCCGATTTATGAATGTGTAAATAAGACAATTCTAAGTCCATAAAATAAAAAAATAAAAAAACTATGGAGTACTGTGTAAAAAACATAAATCCAACATACCATTAATATTGATTGGCCGCTCTCGAAGGTTTGGAAGTACTCTGGAGTATCCCATCGTATTCAATAAGAGTGGGTTCAGAATGTACTTCAGGATAGGTTACTTCGTCCCCTAATTTTATTGCCCTTTCACCACTACTGTCGTAAAATAGGATTAATTCGACGAAAGGGTCGAAATCATCAAAAACCCTTCCTATCACTCCCAATTCTTCCAATTTCCTCTTCATCTGCTCCATTCTGGATACGGGAGATGACCACCAATGGTGAATGCAATGGAATAAGAACCAGACAGAGATCTCTATATATAATAATGGGATGGACTCACTAAGGAAAATATGTAAATCTTGTATTTTATTATCGAATATATATAAAGAGATGAGAAGTGAAGAACACGCTAACTAGAGGAATACTTATTTCAAATTAGAGTACTTGTTAAAATTTAAACCCTAAAAAGTTAATTTTTATGGTAATAGAGGTCAATTATCTAATCAGCTAATTAATGGGTAATAAACAAGTGAATTAAAAAATATATAATAATATAAGGTAGTTGGCAGAAATCATATTTATTGAAATTGAGCTTTATTATATGGGCTTTACCATATTCATTGTTTGACTATTGTGTTTAGATGGTGATTTTTTTCTTGGAATTTGGGGAAATTTTTCTAAGAAATTTAAAATAAGGAGTTTTTTATTTTTTTTATAGTAAAAATAGATTCCTTATTATTAAGACGTGAGTATTTTGAAAGTAGACAGTTGTAACAGAAATTCCCATGGAGATATATTCAACACCATCAAGAACTATGAGAACTCAAAATTCTAAAATTCTATAGTTATAACTTACATTTCCAAAAAATTGAGATCGATTCCATCAAAATAATTCTATATTTTCCATTTTTTTAAAAGCAAAAAAATGGCTTCAGTAGAATAATCTTTTAGAATATAGCAACTTGACGTATTTAAATCATAGATTTATTATTATTTTATATATATATATATATATAATTTAATTTGTTTGGCTTGTAAAATAGTTTTATAATGAATTCAATAAAAATAGTTAAATAAATAGATGAAATGTCAGTTTTGACCATAATACAATCATATTTTTAACTAATTAATGAATAATGGAATTAAAAAATGGGGGGAAATAAAAGATAATCAGGGACATAAGGTAGGTATCCAACACCTACTGATGTTCCAACCATCATCTCTGTTGAAATTAAGGGGTCTTTTTTTTATTTTTAAGGCCTCTCTTAACTTACGATGATGGAAATGGTCAATCCTAGCAATGACCTTCGCCTCTTCAATGCAAATATGATGGTTAGTCTTTTCTGCATGTTCAGCTAGGGCAGACATAACTAAATAAATAAATAAATATAACTAATAAGTTTAATAATTTATTAACTAAGTGAATAAATTTATTAAATGGTTTAATAGTAGGAGGGAACTAGTCATTACTAATTAAAAACATTTTAAATTATTAAAAAGTTAAACTAGCCTTTTTCTAAATGGCTAGTTTAACCATCTCTTCATCTATTTAAGCTTATTGATTTGATCTGATCTCTCACCTAGTCTTGATGATGAACCACACTGGTTGGTTCGAAACGCGTCGACAACGTTCCATTATATGTGATTATTACCGAAAGAGATTTTACAATTTTATATGGATCACAGAAGCATAGATTCTAAAAATAAAGAAAATGATAATTTCACCTAAATCCAACAAGGTAACTAAAATTATTCGACTTTTTTAAATTTTAAACCCTAAAAAATTAAATTATACCATAATACATGTCAATTATCTAATTATTAAATTAAAAATAATAAATAAGTGAATTAACCATCATCATCATCATCAATAATACAAGGTAGTTGGCATGAACCATATTTATTTAAAAGAATTGTTTTTATGTGAGATTTTTTGAAAAATTTTAAGGTTTATTTGGTGATCTAATTTGTTTAGAATTTGGTAGGGATTCATTGAAATCACAAGTTTGATGGGTGAACTTTGTAAAATAAGAGGTTTTTTTAAGGCTGATAAAAACCAATTTAAACAAAACAATCAAGATTTTACCACAAATTTTTTTGCTGGTTTTGCCACAATGTTTTATGCTGGATACCAGCAAAAATTCCACCTAAAACTCCAAAAAGTCCTTTATTGAAATTTTTTGGGCATATTATATGGGATTTACAATAGGCATATTAAATAAAAAGGGGTTTCATAGATAAAATGGTCATTTTCAACGGAATGTAAAGATATAATTTTAAGAAATGTTATGATTTTTTACTTTTTAAAATACATTTTTGAATGGATAAATGGATTGAGCACCTTGAAAACCCCATAATTCATTTTAATTCTACAAAACAAACTACTTAAACTCAAGTTTTCAAAAATCTCTCCCAAATTTTGGTTAATATTAACCATAAAAATACCCCGAAAATTTTATAATAATATATGCATTAAATAACTAAGTTAAAATAACATAATAATAGATTTATTAAATAATTCAAGGAAATAATACAATAATTTAATAATGATATAAGAGGCAATAATATAATAATAATTAAATTATTAATAAATCAATATAAGTGCACATAGAGATGCTCTCCAACCCAATATGATAGACATGTTATAACTTAATGTGGTATGTCGAGGTAAAATAATAAAAGGAAAATAATATTTATTAATTATTATTAACTAGATAACTTTGAATATATTTATTTAGTTTGTATATATTCATTTGGGTCAAGTTAAGGTGCTTTTTGAATTCTAGTCATATGAGAACCCATGATATTGACCCATGTTATAAAAAATAAAAATAAAAAGATAAAAAAATTCATAAAATACAAATAACCTCATGGTATTGATGTCAAATATCTATTTAATGTCGTAAATTAAACCATCCTAGATCCATATTAACTCTAGATCTACAAGCACCTAAGAGGCATCATATGTGTTTTTATTTTAAAATAGGTTTGCATTTCAAGAGATTTGATCTCTCTCTACACTTGGTAAATGTAGAGTTAAGATGGATCTAGACTAATTTGGTAACATTTTCATGGCGTCTTTTTTTATTAATATTAATTAAAATTAGGTAAGGATTTATAAATATACAAATTTAAGTTGTATAAGCTATAAAAATATAGTTTCCTAGGGGATTTTTAGTGGGTTGAATCTATTTATGCAATAGGAATGTAGTTTAAATATAAAAATGTACAATCTTACTTGAAATTCTATCCTCATGTCACACACAATTTTTTTTTTATAGAAACATTTTTTCATTGAGATGTGCTCTCTACACTAGTATGGAAAAAACTTTATAATGCCCTTTTTATTATGTTATGTAAATATTTTGAGTCACTCAAATTACATAAAATTAAAAATAAAAATAAATTAATAAAATTAATAATTATAATTATTAATTATTAATTATTAATAATTAAATAAAACTAGATTCATTTGTACTTATATCTACCAAATACAAAAAGAGATAAATTTCTTGAAGTATATACTTTTTTTAGAATGAAAAGAGATATAATCTTTTTTTCACTGTAGATAAATTTAGACTTAAATATTGCTAATCCAATATAAAATATGAAATTAATTTAATGTTATGAAATTTTATTGAAAACATTATTTTTACTATTAATATGAAATAAATATATAAAATTAATCACAATATTTATTTAAAATAAAAAACTTTAAATGTATGAAAAAATAATTACCACAATATTTTGATAGTAACATTTTATTAAATATTATATAAATTTAGTAATTTAAAATTTTATTATAATATATAATGGTAATTATACTATTTTAATAAACATTGAAAATTAAATTTTATTTAAAATTTTTAAGGTTAACATTTAATTGAATGTTAAAATATCGTACAATAGGAAAAGAATCACCGAATCCCCTCAAGAAGGTAAAAAAAAATATTTCTAAAAAGTCTTAATTTTTATTATAAGAATTTTAAAATACTAAAATAATAATCAATAATATAAATAAATAAAAATTGAAATATATATTAAAAATGAAATGAAAAATTTCAATTAATGGATATATGGATATAAAATAAGTTTTTTATTTTCTGTAAGGGTAGACAGTGACATGGTGTTTTGTTAAGACACTATGTAGATCATGAATTGCCCTACAATGACTTATCCTCATATTCACATATCCACTTCTCCAAACAATTTGTCAATATAAATTCCATTATGATTTAGCGAATATAATAATGAAAGTTGAATCGTCGAGCCATGAGTATTATGGTCATTTTGTTCACTGTTAATCCTTGATGACATGTTTGTTTCTAGATTAATTAGCAATAGAAAGATCTAATTAAAATCAAGTTTACCATAAATGAAATAAAATATAGATTTCTCTTCTATGAAAAAGAACCAAACAATTAGTAATTAATATATGACCTAATGTTTATTATAAGTGAACTCTTCATCATACCATGGAGAGTTGAAGTTTTCTACCGAGGCATGATTTTCTCCTCCAGCTTAAAAAATCATTAGAATCTATTCACTAAAAAAAACTTATAGTAGGAGTACTTGAATCGTGTATTTGATGATGGAAATGGATTCATCACTATCAAAAACCCTTGCAACACCCTAATTATTAAAGTTTGATAAATATAACATGGATATCTAAAAATTTTGGAAAACACCATCCGATGTAAAGGTCACAAATTCAAAATTTTATTGGAAAAAATCTAGCGATGATAAGGGATAATGTGGCCCAAGCTAGGTATGATCCCTCGCTGACTTTGATGACTTATATGCCTCTCAATTATAGCTAGTGAAGCCATAAGTTAGATTTTCAATGTCATGAACCTCTACATTCCCATATATATATATATATATATATATGCCTAAAAATTATATATTAACAGTAATGTCATTAAGAATGTGGTCAATATTTCCTAAACCAATTCATTCCGCATGGACTTGGTTAAATATTCTTTGTCATGTGTTCAATTTCAATGAAACTTTGGTCATTACTATAGCCATGTATATGTATAATATATTACTTACCCCAACCGCTAAGGTTATATGTGTTACCCATTGAACGTAACCTATATACATGAAATACCAAGATTGAATTTATATTGGATATTATATTTCAAATTTGGGTGTAAACTTTAGAAATAGAACTACCACGGGCCCAAAAATACAATAACCTAGCTTTATCGACACCTATATCAAGTTTAAACTCTTTTTATACGACTAAATTAGAGGTTGGAATTATCACTGTCGGTTATACTATTCATGACTTCATTCGACCATTAAAGTGTTGAGTCCTTTCATGGCTTACAATCGAGAGATTAAATTGATGTCATGCTTTTATTTACCATATCCAATCACACTTGTCCAACTCATCTAATATAACATGCCCACTTTTGCCTCTACTAGTCGACGCCATGTAAACGGTTTCTCCTCTTCATGTCAGTATGAATCTTCAGGTCTGAGGGTTACATTGGTTTCCTTAATGGTATGTGTTCAATGGTTATCAACCAACTCGAAATTTCATTTTGATGGTCTCACTTGCATTATTCCTTTTGCTGGTGAACATGATGGCGTTCCCTCTACATCTTAATGATCTACATGTCAAATTACATATGTCAGAGACTTTACTCGTCTTACATAGGAGGTAAATATTTTATTTTATTGTCTCCATTTACATGCGCATTTTGGGTTTTGGCATCTTCTGTTAGATTTAATCAGTTAATATAATTTTTGGGTTTCCAATGTGGACCCGAGGTATCCCTTTGAGTTACTTACAGGTGGAAATTATCTGCCTCCTTGAGCTTTCTTCTAATGCATCTTAGGTTTTCCACCTTGCTATATGTATATTGTTGAAATTTTGGAATACACTAAATAGAGGAAATTTGTTTCAACAAATTATGGAAATTAAATAGTCATACACACATGCAGCGTAATAGACAAGAGAGGAACAAACTTCAGTTTTCTATTCCTTCACTCTCTCTCTCTAAACATAATGAAATTGCATTGCTTATATAAAAAATGGCCGAAGAAATAAAACCTGAATCTAATCAATGCAATTCAATTGTTGAGCAAATGTTCAACAACCATTTGTACTTGGGATGTCATAAGACACACATATTCATTAAAAACAGTACGCAAAACATATACTGGTTTATACACAAAAACATGTAAAAATGCATTCAAACACATCGAGTGGCGAACTTCAAATTTTTTCGGTTCCTGCTCTGAAATCACATCACATCTGTGCCCTTATCGCATTTCGGAGATATTAAAATTTAACATATGGCACTATCCTTTAAACATTGTGGGCTATGATGTGTGATAATGACATGGCACATATCGCATCACACCCAAAATAAGATAGCCTGCGGGCGCTACGCGAAAACTTAAATTTGTGAGATTGCGATATGCAATAGCGATATCGTATCACAAAACATATAACATAACTTGCGGGCACTGGACAGTAAAGTTAAAAACTCGTGATTGTGAACTTGCAAGCGGTAAAAGTTTAGGTGGGTCCCGCCGATTGGTGAAAGGATGAAGGTTAAGACTTAAATCTTGCAAAGTGCGGACGAAGATGCGGTAAGTCATGGTAAGTGCAAAATGCACAAATTAAAGATTTTTGCGGAAATACAAAAGGTTTACGGGTTTTGCAATGTAGTGGATGGTATATGTGGGTCCTGCCAATATCGCTTCGGCGGGGATTTAACTTAACAATGAAAAGGCTTATGGGTAAACTATAAAAGTTGCGGGCAGCAAAGTGTGGGAAAACAACAAGTCAATGCAGTGGTTGAAAACAATAAACACAGAGGATGGCTCGGTACTTTGTTTGCTGTTGGTTGTGTGAAAATGCCTCCAGATCTTGGATTTTCTCCTTGTCCTTCTCTGCTATCAAAAATTTGATGAAGTTGTGGGCTGCGCCACTGTTTATTCATGGCGGTGGTTGGGAGTAAAATTCCAATGCTCCCCCTTAATCACAACTGCTGCCATCAGTCATTCCAAGACATTTTCTAAGATACTCAAAGCTCTTCTGTGGTAATGGCTTTATGAGGATATCAACAAACTATTCCTCTGTCCTACAATGCTGAAAAACAATCTCACCATTGTTAACAAATTCCCTTATAAAATGATATTTTGGATTAATATGCTTTATTCTCTTGTGGAAAACAAAATGCTTTGATAATTCCATTGCGAGCTATTATCAAAATAAATTGTGGTTCCTTTGTATTTCTCATGACACAAATCTCTCAGCATCCTTCTCATCCATATTGCTTGGCATGTTGTTGTTCGTGGTGCCACATATTCTTCTTCTGTTGTTGATAATGCAACACTTGGTTGCTTCTTGGAAGCCCATGAAATGCCTCCCAAACCCAAATGAAACACATAACCAGATGTGTTCTTTCTATCATCCACACTTACAGCCCAATCACTGTCAGTGTAACCAATCAATTTAAAATTATCAGTTGAGGAGTATAGAACGCCATACTCCTTTGTTCCATTCACATACCTCATAATTATTTTGGTTGTTTGCCAATGTGTCTGCTTTGGTGTCTCCATGAATCTGGAAATTAAACTTACACCATACATAATATTAGGCCTAGTTTCAATCAAATACATTAGACTGCCAGCTATGCTCTTATACAATATCAGATCGACATTTTTGCTGCAATCTTATTTGCTTAATTTTAACCCCATGACAGTTGGAGTTACTGCTGCTTTGTTGTGTTGCATGTTAAATCTCTTTAAAACTTATGTAACATATTTTGTTTGGGAAATAAAAATTCCCTTTTCATTTTGTTTTACTTCTATGACCAAAAAATATCTCAATAAACCCAAGTCAGTCATTTCAAATTCACTTTTCATGACTGCTTTAAAGCTAGCAATAAGAGAAACTTCATTTCCCGTGAAAATTAAATCATCTACATATAAAAAAAAAATAAGGATCTTACCATCATTTTCTTTAATGTAGAGTGTGGGTTCACCATCACATTTTTCAAACCCATTATCCATCAGGTAAGCATCAATCCTACTATACCATGCTCTTTGTGCTTGCTTCAGCCCATAAAGAGCTTTCTTCAATTTGCACACTTTGTGCTCTTGGCCTTCAATTTCATAGCCAGGAGGTTTTTCAACATATACCTCATCTTTCAACACTCTATTCAAGAATGCTGACTTCACACCCATTTCGTAGACTTTCCACTTTTTTTGTGCTGCTATGGACAACATCGTCCGCACTGTTTCCATCCTTCCAACTGGTGCAAAGGTTTCTTCATAATATCTTCCTTGTTGTTTCTTGTAGCCATTCACAAAAAGTCATGCCTTTTGTCTTTCTATCTTTCCTTCAACATTGCTCTTGGTCTTATAGACCCATTTTACTCCAATGACTTCTTTAACTTGTGGGAGGTCCACTAACTCCCATGTATCATTCTTTTCTATTGCACCAATCTCTTCGTTCATTGCGTCAATCCATTTTTCTTATTTTACTACATCTTCAAAATGAATTGGGTCATCAACATGAAAAAACAAGGCAAATAAAGAACTCAGACCATTATTATTATCAGCTTCCTGCTTGGAAATTTCACTCAAATTTCTGAATCTTGGTCTTCTTGGTGTATTTGGAATTCCACTTGAACTTGAGGGAGTTTCTGATCCCTGTGGTGTGCTTGGAGAAGCACTTCCTTGGTTTTTCAAGGCTCTTATGTTTCTTTTTTGTGGTGTACTTTTTTGTGCTTGTAACGATGGAGGAGGAGCCACCGTTGAGGAATTATTTTGAGCAATAAATTCCTCTCGCTCTCCATGAGACACACATGTCTTGACATTCATTTTTTTCTCTAAGCTTCCATCAGCTTCTTCTTCAATAAAATGCACATCTTTGCTGATTATAACTTTCTTGGTGGATGGATTATAGAGTTTGTAGGCCTTGGACCCATCACTATATCCAACAAAGATACACTTCTCCCCCTTGTTGTCCAACTTCTTTCTTAGCTGCTCCGGGACATGCACATATGCCACACATCCAAATACTTTCATGTGAGTGACAAACTACTTTGCTCCACTGCATGCTTCTTCTGGAACTCTATTCATAACATCTTTGGTTGGGCATCTATTCAAAATATACGCTACTCAATTCACAGCTTCAGCCCAATACTCATTTGTAAAAAAAAATTCCTTCAACATACTTCTGACCATGTCCATGATGGTCCTATTCTTTCTTTCTGCAACATTGTTTTGCTGTGGTGCGTACCTTGTGGTAAACTTCTTGTGTATGCCATTTTCCCTACACAAACTTAGGAAATATTTGGAGATATATTCTCCACCTCTGTCAGTTCTCAACACTTTTATGTAGTGCCCACTCTGCTTCTCAACAAGAGCTTTGAAGAGGTATAATTGTTCAAACACTTCACTCTTCTGTTTCAAGAAATATACCCATGTATTTCTTCTATAATCATATATAAATCTCAAGACATAATGGTTGCGTGCTAAAGATGGTGTTTGCATTGGTCGACAAAAATCTCAGTGGACAATCTCTAAGGGTGCCTTTTCCCTTATAGTCTTCCTTACTGGGAATGCTTCTTTGTGTTGTTTTCCCAAGATGCAGCCTCCACATAGGCGGTCTGGTCTCTCTATGAGTGGTAATCTTTTTACCATCCCTTTTCTATGCAAGAGGTTCAAACCTCCAAAATTGAGATGTCCAAATATCAAATGCCATAACTAGTTCTCATCTTTCACTTCTTCTTGAAAGACCTCTTGTGTGACTGTTGCTACCACACCTCCTTCCTTCAAGTCTGTTTTGAGCTTGAGAGGAAACATCTTATTCTTTGTCATATGCACTTCTACAATGAAACTTTTACTTGGAGGTATGTCCATTATAGTACACACATTATTCTTAAAAAAAAATTGTAGCCCTTGTTCATTAGCTGTCCAATGCTCAGAAGGTTACATTTCAGGCCAAGTACATAATATACATCTAGCACAAATTTATTTTCTCCCTTCCTTGTGAGTATTGATACTCTTCCTTTTCCCATGATAGAGACTTTGCTTTCAGTCCCCATTGTCACTTCAGACTTCACATTTTCATCCAGATTGGCAAACATTGCAGTGTTTCCAGTCATGTGGTTACTACAACCTTAGTCTAAGAACCATCCATATTCATGTTTATCTTGTGGTAGATTACATGTTAGAAGCACATTACTCTGGTTTTGACTTTCTTTTGCAAAATTAACATTTTGCCTATTATTCATGTCATTTTGTTTCTTTCTACATACATTGGCATAATGCCCATACTTTTTACAATAATGACATTGGAATTGGGATTTATCGTACCTTTTTCCTTGTGGTTTGTGTTGGCTTGAGCCTTCACTTTGATTATGATTGCTTCCCCTTCCACTTGTGCTTGCAGTGTTGTTTCTTCCACTTGTTTGTGGGCTTCTTCCTTTTCTTCAGTATTTTGATCTTCCTTGACCTCTACCTCAATCAAACGACATCTGTGTCTTGAATGCATGCTCCAATGAGGATTTCATTGTTCTATTCAGTGTATGTTCATGAGACATTAGGGATACATAAACCTCATCCAGTGAAAATTGTGAAAGATCCTTTGTCTCTTCTATTGCCACTACTATGGAATCAAATATTGAGGGTAGACTTCTCAAGATTTTCTCCACTATTCTTCTTTCCTCAAGTGTCTCTCCATGAGACCTTATCTAGGTAACAACCCAATCACATGTGTGAAGAATGAGTCTATGTTATCTGACTCTTTCATATAGAGAGTTTCAAAATATCTCCTCAGTATTTGTAGCTTTTCTTTCTTCACCTTGTCCATGCCTTGATTGGCTATCTTGAGAATATCCCATGCCTCCTTAGACTTTGTTGCTGCTGCAATCCTTGGAAAAATAGTCTTTTGTACTGCCTGAAAGATATAGAAGAGGGATTTTGAGTCCTTCTACTTATTATCTCTCAAAAATTCTCTTTTGTTGTTGTCAAAGCATCCAACACTGTTGCATTTGGTGGTTCTTGGAAATCTTGTTCCACCAGCTCCCATATATCTTGTGAAGAAAACAGGGCTCTCATTGTAATGGCCCAATAATCATAATTTTTACCATTGAACTGTGGCAATTTTGGATTTTTCACGCTTGTGCCTGTTGTTTCCATCGTGACTGTGTTAAAAAAAAATCTTCCTTACTGTTTAAAATAGAAGCTTTATTGCTGCTGGAGAAATATGCTTCCTGAAACCAATCTTACATCTTCTGCAGTGAAGAGTGAGCTTGTGCGTCTTTCACCGAGAGCCTAGACCTGCTCTAATACCATGTTGGAATTTATTACTACAATATATAGAGGAATTTTGTTTCCCCACAACACAGAGACTACAACAATTCCGGAAATTAAACAGTCATACACACAGGCATCGTTATACACCGGAGATGAACAAATTTCAATTTTCTATTCCTTCACTCTCTCTCTCTCTAAACGTAATCAAATTACATTTCTTATATGAAAAATGGCCGAAGCCTGTAAAACCTAAATGTAATCAATGCAATTCAATTGCTGAATGGACATTCAACAACCATTCATCCTTGCATTGTCATAAGACCCATATCTTCATTAAAAATGGTACGTAGATCGTATTTTGGTTTATACAAAAAAACACGTAAAAATGCATTCAAACACACAGACTGGCAGACTTCGAATTTTATCGGTTCCGGCTCTGAAATCACATTGCATCTGTGCCCTTATCAAATTTTGGTGATACTAAAGTTTAACATATGGCACTATCCATTAAACGTTGAGGGCTATGATGTGCGATAGTGACATGGCACATATCGTATCAAACCCAAAATTACATAGCCTGCGGGCGTTGTGGGAAAACTTAAATTTGTGCGATCGTGATATGCGACAGCGATATCGCATTGCAAAAAATATAACATCACTTGCGGGTGGCGGATGGTAAAGTAAAAAACTTGTGATTGCGAACTTGTGGGCAATAAACGTTTAGGTGGGTTCTGCCGATATCGCATCAGTGGAAACATAACATACGACCAAAGGCTTAAGGTTAAGACTTAAATCTTGCGAACTATGGGTAGCGACGCGGTAAGTTGTGGTAAGTGTGAAATGCATGAATCAAAGTTTTTTGTGGAAATACAAAGGGTTTACGGGTTTTGCAATGCGGTGGATGGTATATGTGCGTCCCATTGATATTGCATTGGCAGGGTTCAACTTAACAGCACAAAGGCTTATGGGTAAACTATAAAAGTTGCAGGCGGCGAAGTGTGGAAAATGATAAGTCAATGCTGTGGTTGAAAACAATAAACACAAAGGATGGCTCTATAATTTGTTTGTTGTTGGTTGCATGGAAACGCCTCTAGATATCAGATCTGCTCCTTGTCCTTCTCTACTACCAAACATTTTATGAAGTTGTGGGCCGCACCACTGTTTATTCATGGCAGTGGTTGGGAGTAAAATTCCAACGCATATTTGCACTTTTATTTCCCAAATATTCTCTCCTATTTTGTTCGCTTTGATGGGTACTACTCCATTCATTACGATAGGTAGAATTTATTTTGTTTTTAATTCGATTTTAATGCTTCACCTTATAAATTAGTTTATTTTCTCCTCAAAACCTTCAGGAATGAAATGAAAGAGAGATATCTTCTTGGAACAAGTAAATATAACTGAACATGTACTCTTCTTCACTTGGCTCATCCCTCATTTGGTTTTGGTATTGATTTACAACAATGTTATTACTGCAGTTCCTAATTGTCACCTATATTATTTGTAGGTACTATGAGAGACATAATTTTTCTTCCTCCCGTGTATAGCTTTTCACTGTAACTACCACTAATAGCGTTGAACCCCCCTCTAGGTTGTTTAAACATCTCTGCTCTCATGAGAAGGAGTTGTTTGCAAAAGCATTGCATGGAAAATCCTAGCTAGTTTTCTACTTGCTCCTCTAGCGACAATGATTTTGGCTTGTTTGTTTAATTTTTTAATTGGTTTCTGAGGAGAGGAAATCTTTTATTTATACAAATAATCATTTATAATTTCCTTCTCCAATAATGTTTGATGAGGCTTTTTAATTTATTGCTCAGACAAATTTAATTTTCATTTTGTTTTGTTATGACTGGTTTGAGAATAGTTAAAGTTTGTGTAGGGCCTTGAGTATTATTTCAATATAATTCATAATTTTTGTAACTCAATGTGTAATGTGTGTATTTTTTACTATGCATATTTGACCAATTTTCTTATGATGTATGAATTCCTCTTTCCATATGCTGAATTTTTTCCATGAAAGTTATAGTTAAATAAATATTATCTTTAGTAATTGATGTTTTACCTTTACATGAATTTTTATAATGATTACTAATTACTGCTCCACTAATTATATTTATATTTATTTAGTTTTCCAATTTCCTTGCGTATCTATTTTCCTGCACTATCAATTTCTAGTAGGATGCATTAGAAGTTTACTGTACATGGTTTTTTCACCTATAGCTAGTCAATGGAGGCTTATTTAATTTCTCTAATTTACTACAGTCATTCAAACACCAACCACTTAATCTATTACAAATTTTTAGACGGTTTTCAGAATTATTCTCCTTTTCCTTTCTCCTCGTCTCTGTCATTTTCTTGGAACCGAAATAAGCTCAGCAACCTGGTTTAAACCTTGAGTTCCAGTATACCTTTACATGTCAAACTTTATCATTCATGGTCATTCTATCGTTATTCTAAGAATGATTCATCTAGGTTCAACTGCCTATATGTTCGTGATTTCTCCTATCATTTCAAAAAATATTTATTTCGCTATATTTTATAGTTTCAGCTTGTTAGTAGAAATAATGTTACTGGCTATCAAACTTCCTTATGTATACTCTGTCCTTTTTGGGATTAAGAACACTGACGCAACAATGCTGAAAGTCAGCCCCAAGGAGAGATGCTCAACTGCAGTTGTGGCTCTGTCAGGATTCCCTTTCAACCCCGCTCTTTGACTCCATGTGATCCACTTATATCTATTCCTCGGAGATTTAATTATCAAATTCGTGAAATTTGATAAACTTTATCCACAACGTTTTGAACTTTAATTTATATTCCCGGACTTTATTTTATCTTCGAACCCTTATGATCAAGATTTAACCCTTCACGCTCAATATAAATTCAACGCACTGTTTTGAATAAATAACTATGTAATAAACATTTAGCCCTGGACCCCACCTCTACGGTCAATAGACCAATCAAACACATGTATCGTACCTCATTTATCGTCCGCACACCTTGGTTATCGTTCATGCATCTATGGCAAGCAACCACCGTCCGATGGACCCTTCCCAGATCGACGGCTCTCGTCGGTATCGCTCAGCGTCCTGGTACGAATGTTAACATGCGATGGCGCAGGTTAAACAGTGGTTTTCTGGGGGTCCACCTTGCCACGCGTTGACAGGTCTATGGAATCGCTCGCGTTCAGGAAATACCGCGTATACACCAAAAGCGGTGCGATATGGGCAATCTGCCTTTGGAAATCCACTCACGGTTTTGGTACAGTGATTAACTACGGTTCGCGTCGGGTGCACTATCCTTCTCGGTCATTGACTCACGTCTAGACCACAGTTCCGGTTTCAAAATCAATACTCTATCTCTTTATAAAGCGGGAAATCTTCCAATTAAATAGAGTTCACGACCACAATTCCTCTGCACATACCTCGCTTGCGGGTAGTATTGATTTAACAGGGTTTATTCGAATAGATTAAAGAGAAACAACAGACAGAGAGATGTGGAGTCGATACAATGGTTCGACTCAGTAATTATATATATATACACAGACTTCAATTTCTTCACAATTAAACAACCTCTTCACAGACAAAGGTTCGAGTCAATCCAATGGAAACAAGCTTCGAAATCATTTAACAAAAAAACAATTGTGAACACACGGAGTTTATTGCAGAGATATCTCTATTCCTTCCTCTCGTCTCCCCTAATACATCCGAGGGATTAAATTTATATACACAAACATATGACTCTTCAGTTCCTCTGAGAGGACCATTCTAGAATTCAAAGGTATAATTCATTCAAATAATTCAAATATGATAGATGGCTAACTATTCGACTTCCACTAACTCTAACTGATCTAAATAATACAGTCAGCTGAGGTATTGACACCTAGCTGTTACAATTTAATTGTTTTTCCAAACCCTCCTAGCCACAACATGTGGAAAAAAATCCTATATTGCTGGCTACTGTCTAATGCCCCTGCATCAGACTCCTGATGGCAATCTTCTTCATGGGCTCATGTCCATGAGCTCTTCCACTGATCTGCCTATCTTCTGCAGCCTTCCTTTAGTCATCCAAGTGGCATCTTCCTTTGGCTTGTCCTTCCATTTGATTAAGTACTGAAAGTACTCTTGTCCTCTGGTTCTTCTGAATGGTATTTTATCCAATATCTTCTCTAGTTGTAATGGCTGTGCTGGAGGTAGTTGTTCCTTCCACTCAATCTGTTCCTTGTCTGCTGCTCTTTCTTCTGCACCATCATCTCCATACTTATACAAATCTGCAACATTAAAAATGGGAGATATTCCAACATTAGGAGGTAATTCAATCTCATAAGCATTTGCAGAAAACTTTCTAATTATCTTGCATGGCCCAATCTTTTTGAACTTCAGTTTGTTATACTGCTTATTTGGGAATCTCTCCTTTCTCAAGTGTGCCAAAACCAAATCTCCTACTTCAAAATGAACTTCTTTTCTGCTCAAGTCTGCTCTGCCTTTGTATTTGATGCTGCTACCTTGTAGTTGTTGTTTCACTTGTTCATGTATGGCATGGATCTCTGAAGCAAATTCCTCATCATCTGCACTTCTTAGCTCTGCCCTTCCCAGATTTCTTAACTCTGATATTCCTCTGGGGTGCATTCCATAAACAACATGGAATGGACTCTACCCTGTGCTCCTGTTTGGTGAGTCATTATATGCATACTCTGCCTGGGGAAAAACATGATCCCACTGCTTGGGATGCTCTCCTGCAAGACTTCTCAATAAATTTCCCAGGCTCCTATTCACTACCTCAGTTTGTCCATCAGTCTGAGGATGATAAGCTGAGCTGAAACTCAGTTTGGTACCAAGTTTTTTCCATAGTGTCCTCCAAACGTGACCCACAAATCTGGTATCTCTGTCTGAAACAACACTCTTGGGCAACCCATGCAATCTAACAACTTCTTTGGACAACAAGTTAGCAACATGTGTGGCATCACTAGTTTTATAGCATGGAATAAAATGTGCCATCTTGGAGAATCTGTCCACTACAACAAAGACTGCATCATTCCCTCTCTAAGTCTTGGACAATCCTAGAACAAAATCCATACTCACCATGTCCCAAGGCCTGTCTGGAATAGGCAAGGGAGTGTACAATCCTGCATTCTGGCTCCTTCCTTTGGCATATTTACAGATCTTGCAATTCTTCACAAACTTGTCCACTTCTGTTCTCATCTTAGGCCAGTAATAAAATTGACTCAACTGCTCATAAGTCTTATCAGTACCAAAGTGTCCAGCAAGTCCACCACTATGCTTCTCTTTGATCAAATTTTCCCTCATGGAACATCTTGGTACACACAGTTGGCTTCTTCTGAATAACAATTCCTCTTGCAGGAAATAATCCAGCCACTGGATTCTATCTGTTAAAATAGGGTTACTAAATGCCTCAAATGCTTCTTTAAAATCTGGATCTATTTTATACAATTCTTTGAGAAAATCGAATTTTACAACTTCAAAATTAGTTTCTTGAAAAAGCATGTGCCTCCTACTCAAAGCATCAGCTACTTTATTGGCTTGGCCATTTATATGTTTCAAAACAAAATTAAAACTTTGGAGATACTCAACCCATTTAGCATTCTTATGTTTCAACTTGGGCTGCTGTACAATATACTGTAAAGCATGATTGTCAGAATACAACACAAATTCCCTAGACATCAAGTAATGTCTCCACTTCTTCAGTGCCTGAACAATTGCATAAAACTCCTTCCCATAAGAGGAATACTTTCTTCTGGTGTCATTCAGCTTTTCACTGAAATATGTCACAGGCCTATCATCCTGACTCAACATAGCTCCAATGGCCTCTCCAATAGCATCACATTCTACTTGAAATGGTTTAGTAAAATCAGGCAGAATCAGAACAGGCTTCTCCATTATATTTTGCTTCAAAATTTTAAAGTTTCTTTCTACTTTAGTAGTCCACTTAAAAGGTTGTTTGCTCTTCTTTATTGTCTCAATCATGGGTGCATTGATCTTACTGAAGTTTCTTATAAACTTTCTGTAAAAACTAGCAAGTCCAGGGAAACTTCTTACCTCAAAGGCATTCCTGGGTGAAGGCCACTCCACAATTGCTTTGACCTTTTCTGGATCCATCTTCAATCCTTCTGCAGAAACAAAAAAACCCAAATACGCCAACTCTTCCTTCATGAATGAGCATTTCTTCAAATTTATCAGCAGTTTCTCTTGGTGCATCTTCTTCAAGACATGATTAATATGCCTTAAATGTTCTCCTTTAGTTCTGCTGAAAACTAATATATCATCCAGATACACTATCACAAATTTACCAATGAATTCTTTCAATACTTCATTCATAAGTCTCATAAAAGTGCTAGGTGCATTTGACAACCCAAAAGGCATTACCATCCATTCATACAGTCCTTCATTTGTTTTAAAGCCAGTTTTCCACTCATCATTCTCTCTTATTCTAATATGATGATATCCCCTTTTTAAATCTATCTTTGAGAAATATTTAGCACCACTCAAACAGTCCATCAAATCCTCAACTCTGGGAAAAGGGAATATGTACCTGATTGTGATCTTATTGATTGCTCTGAAATCAGTACACATCCTCCAACCTCCATCTTTCTTTGGGCTCAATACTGCTGGTACTGCACATGGACTCAAACTTTCTCTGATCAGTCCTTTGTCCACCAATTCCTGTACTTGTACCTGATTTCCTCATTTTCCTTGGGAGTCATTCTGTAAGATGCCTTATTTGGCAGATTTGAACTAGGGATAAAATCTATCTAATGACTGATCTTTCTCAAAGGTGGCAGCTCATCAGGTAAATCATCCACAATAATGTCACAGTAATTGTCTAACATCTCTTGGATTTCTACTGGAAAATCAGAAATCTTTGTAGAAGTAAGAACTACCTTAGGTTTGCAAACTAAAGCAAAGCTTACCTCTTCTTCTTCTATCTGTTGCAGATATTCCTTCCCACTCAGCAACAAGGTCTTTGGATCAGTCACTCTGCTGGATGGCTCTCCTTCTTCCATGGGTATCAATGTATGATGTACCCCATCCTTGAAGAACTTGTAAGTGTTCTTCTTGCCATCATGCACTGCTGCTATGTCAAACTGCCAAGGTCTACCCAGCAGCATATGACACACATCCATGGGAATTACATCACACAGGACCTTATCTTTATATTTGCCCATTTGCAGCTCTATCTCACACTGCTCTTTTACAACTAGCTTGTGCCCTTTGTGCAGCCAGGACACCCTGTAGGGAGTTGGATGCTCCCTTGTCTTCAACTTCAACTTTTCTATTACCTCAGTGGAAACCAGATTGTCTATGCTACCATTATCAATGACTAGCTGACATCATTTCCCTTGGACTTTGCATATGCTTCTAAATAAAGTCTTCCTTTGTGCAGGCTCATTGACCTCTTTGGCTTGCTTCAACATGACCTTATTTACCACCAAGGACTCTCCCCTCTCTGGAATAATTTCTTCTTCAATTTCTTCCTCTTCTCCAGCCTAGGCAACAACAACATTCCTTGGACCAGCACCCACATTCTCTAGACACTCATAGTGCGTATTTCCCACTTGCTGACATCTATAGCACCTCAATTCTCTACCCCTGCCTCTGTCTCTGCCTCCTCTTCATTTTCCTCTGTAGGAACCCCTTCTGCCCCTTGCATCATCCTCTGTAGATGCATTATGAGCTGAGCTATTATTAGCTCCATCCCTAGGTGTAGTAGGCTTTCCTCTACCACCCTGGCTTCCCTTTCCCCGAAAAGTACCTCTCTTCTTGGCAGATTGTTTCCTCAGGAGTTTCTCCTCTGCTTTCAAGGCCATCTGGTAAGCCTCTTCTACTGTCTTAGGAGAAAAAATACCAATCTCATCTTGGATCTCCAGCTTGAGACCATTCACATATCTGGCAGTCTTCTCTGGTGTATCTTGAAATTTCCCAGCCCTTATGCTTACTCTGTAGAATTCCTCTGTGTATTCTTTTACTGTCAGCAACCTCTGTCTCAGATTATGCAATTGCTTATATAATGTCAGCTGATAATCACTAGGCAAGAATTTACCTTTTAATTTATCCATCATTCTGGTCCAGCTCTTGATAGGTTGTTTGCCAACTCTCCTCCTCTCTGCCTGCACTCCATCCCACCAAAGTGCAGCATGTCCTTTCAGCTTTGTCACTACAAACTTGACCCTTTTATCTTCGCTTATTTCTTCATAATCGAAGCATTTATTCATTTCATTTATCCAATCCACCAGTTCCTCTGGATTCATTCCCCCTGCATAACTCGACACTTCAATTCTAGGATTAACTATAGACCCCAGAACAGTTCTGGGGAGCCTCATGTCAGGAGGAATCTCAACATTTTCTTTGCTTCTTCTGTTTCAGGTTCACTGATGTCTTCATGATCTTTGGGCTGTCTTAGCTCCATGGCATTCATTCTGGCCTCGACCCTCTGCAACATCCCCAACACCTCTGCGTTGGCAACAGGTCTCCTTCTGCCAGCTCCTCTACCAACTCGGATTTCCATGTCAGCTTTCTGCAAAAACAACTCAAAAACAATAGATCTGATACCAAAAATGACGCAACAATGCTGAAAGTCAGCCCCAAGGAGAGATGGTCAACTGTAGTCGTGGCTCTGTCAGGATTCCCTTTCAACCCCAATCTTTGACTCTATGTGGTCCACTTATATCTATTCCCTGGAGATTTAATTATCAAATTCATGGAATTTGATAAACTTTATCCACAACTTTTTGAACTTTAATTTATATTCTCAGACTTTATTTTATCTCCGAACCCTTATGATCAAGATTTAACCCTTCACACTCAATATAAATTCGACGCACTATTTTGAATAAATAATTGTGTAATAAACCTTTAGCCCTTGACCCCACCTCTACAGTCAATATACCAATAAAACGCATGTATCGTACCTCATTTATCGTCCGTGCACCTTGGTTATCGTTCGTGCATCTACAGCAAGTGACCACCATCTGATGGCCCCTTCCCAGATCGACGGCTCTCGTCAGTATCGCTTGGCGTCCTGGTACGAATGTTAACATGCGATGGCGCAGGTTAAACAGTGGTTTTCCGGGGGTCCACTTTGCCACGTGTCGACAGGTCTATGGAATCACTCGCGTTCAGGAAATACCACCTATACACCAAAAGCGGTGTGATATGGGCAATCCGCCTTTGGAAATCTGCTCACGATTTTGGTACAGTGATTAACTACGGTTTGTGTCGGGTGCATTATCCTTCTCGGTCATTAACTCACGTCTAGACCACAGTTCCGGTTTCGAAAGCAATACTCTATCTCTTTATAAAGCGGGAAATCTTCCAATTAAACAGCGTTCACGACCACAATTCCTCTGCACAGACCTCGCTTACGGGTAGTATTGATTTAACAGGGATTATTCGAATAAATTAAAGAGAAACAACAGACAGAGAGATGCAAATTCAATACAATGGTTTTACTCAGTAATTATATATATACACAGACTTCAATTACTTCACAATTAAACAACCTCTTCACAGACAAAGGTTCGATTCAATCCAATGGCAACAAGCTTTGAAATCATTTAACCGGAAACAATTGTGAACACACGAATTTTATTGCAGAGATCTCTCTATTCCTCCCTCTCCTCTCCCCCAATACATCCGAGGGATTACATTTATATACACAAACATATGACTCTTCGGTTCCTCTGAGAGGACCGTTCTAGAATTCAAAGGTCTAATTACAATTAATTCAAATAATTGAAATATGACAGATGGCTAACTATTCGACTTCCACTAACTCCAACTGATCTAAATAATATAGTCAGCTGAGGTATTGACACCTAGCTGTTACAATTCACCTGTTTTTACAAACCCTCCTAGCCACAACATGTGGACAAAACTCCTACATTGTTGGCTAGTGTCTAATGCCCCTGCATCAAACACCCACCCCCTCATATAGATACTTTCAAAATACCGCTAATGGAAGCTCACATGCTATCCACATATTTCTGGAAAATAATTAATATATGTTCATCGTAAGTTTACAACAATCCTACAGATATACCTCTGGCATGAGAAACCAATTCTAATATTTATATTAATATGCTTGTGATGAATTCCTACTATTAATCCAAATAGAGTTTATTTAGTCTTTTATGGAAGCTATGAGACTTGAATATAGAATACAAATGCCTATTCTATTATAATTTATTTTCCTACCTTTACAGCTCGATAAAGACAAAGAATATAGGTGATTTAACTCATAGTGATAACATAAGGCCATGAGTATTTATCAAATCGAGCCTGACACAATTTGTGTTTATTATTTTGATAAAGAGAAAAATTGACCAATCTATGTCTATAGTAAAATACATGAGATTTATAGTTTAATAAGTGACTAACTTGACACATCAATATCAACAATAATAATAAGGAAGCATAATCAATAAATCTACATTCATAGTTTTCATAAGAACAAGATTAGTAAAAATTTACAACCACATCTGAAGGAACTCAACATCTGCAATTTACAACTATATATATAAATTGCAGATGTTGAGTTATATATATATATATATATATCTTTAATTTTTTTTCCTTAACATAATCAGTTCATAAAAATAATATTAATTTCCTTAGGTAATTTGAGAAATGAGAACACTAATATAAACACATTGCAAAAGTCAAGTTAGAATAACTAAGCTCATAATAGAAAACATAGCAACAAGACTTCTTACAATA
Organism: Pinus albicaulis; assembly: GCA_034641835.2. Taxonomy (NCBI): domain Eukaryota; kingdom Viridiplantae; phylum Streptophyta; class Pinopsida; order Pinales; family Pinaceae; genus Pinus; species Pinus albicaulis. The sequence goes on along the minus strand of CM076584.1, from coordinate 1,691,863,895 downwards.
ATCAACTAAATGAACTTGGAATGAATAATTTTCCTCCCAAATGCGAAGCTTTCACCACAATTTCTCCCCGAGATGAGCCCTCATCTCTTACCCTCCACAATCAACAATCTCTTGTGATTCAGGTCAAGGAATTTTTATTCCTTACTTCCCCAAAAAAAAATTCTTAGTGGCTTCCCACTTCCTATGGTTTCCAACCCTCATAGACTACGCTTTTCCTATTTTTTTTAAATTATTTTTTCTTGTGAAAGCTAGATTTTTCCATTGTGGTGCTATATTCACCCTTTATTAGCGTCATTTCCCCACACTCAGTGATTTAATATATTTTTCTCTACAAATATAATTAAATCATAATAATCCCCTCCTATGGATTTTTCTGAGTAAATAAGGGAATTTTATCCTTTCCATATTTTTTTGCAAATATCTCATGAACTCCCATTCATTCCCAAGCAACTATCCAAATTATTTTTATTATTCAATTTAATTCAATACATTTTCACGTAGTACTAATATTTGAGTTTCCTATGGCTTCCTAGCCATCATACTACAAATAGTTCATACTAAATAAATAATATTTACATAACCATAGAGTGGTATTCCATATTCCCCATATAAAAAAATTTATGTCATCCTCGATGTTCATTCTTTTGTTGCCTCATTTTTAAAAAATGTTGGGTAGGATTCTTTCATAACATCCTCGCACTCCCAAGTAACATCTTGAGGTGTAAAGTGTCTTTGTCATACTTTAACGAGAGCGATGGCTCGATTCCAGAGCACAATCTCTTTCCAATACAAAATATGGGGATGCTTTGGCATAAATTCTTCTTCGAGTTCCACATGTATCAAAGTCCAATAAACTACATGAGAAGGATAATGAATATTTGTTTTCAATAATGATATATGAAAGACATTATGAACTTTAATATAATTGGGCAGAGCTAGCTGATAGGTCACTGGGCCAACTCGGTCCAAGATTTCAAAAGGTCCACACAATTGTGGTGCCAACATAGCACAACTATTGGTTTGTAGAGTAGTTTTTCTGGGTTTTACCCATAAGTACACGTGGTCTCCAATATTAAATTCTTTATGAGACATTTTCATGTCTTCATAACATTTTTATTTATCCTCGGTGTTTTATATTTTTCCTGATTTTTTGCACTATCTATTCCATGTTGTGTAACACTTCTAGCTGCAATAGAAATTTATCCTTTATTTGACTCTAGATAAGTGGTGTTCGACACTTTCTACCATAAAAAGCTTCAAACATAATAGTTTTGATGGAATCTTGGTAGCTGTTCTCGTATGATAATTCTGCTAAATGTAGAAATTCTTCCCAATTTATATGCCTATCCATAACAAACACTCATTGCATATATTCTACGATTTTATTTATCCGTTTTGTCTATCCATTTGCTTGAAGATGATATGAAATAATGTAGTTTAATCTAGTTCCCATGCCCCCAAAAAAACATCTCCAAAAGTTTGAGGTAAATTTACCATAATTGTATAATACTATTATTTTTGTAATACCATGTAGTCAGAATATTTCCTTCATGAAAATGTTGTGATCTATGTCGTTTTAAAAGTAGAATGCATTGTTAATAGGTGTGTTTCTTCTGTGAAGGTGCTCAACATATAACTCAACATCTGCAATTTACAACTATATATATAAATTGCAGATGTTGAGTTATATATATATATATATATATATATATATATATATATATATATATATATATATATATATATATATATATATATATATATATATATATATATATCTTTAATTTTTTTTCCTTAACATAATCAGTTCATAAACATAATATTAATTTCCTTAGGTAATTTGAGAAATGAGAACACTAATATAAACACATTGCAAAAGTCAAGTTAGAATAACTAAGTTCATAATAGAAAACATAGCAACAAGACTTCTTACAATAATCAACTGAATGAACTTGGAATGAATAATTTTCCTCCCAAATGCGAAGCTTTCACCACAATTTCTCCCCGAGATGAGCCCTCATCTCTTACCCTCCAAAATCAACAATCTCTTGTGATTCAGGTCAAGGAATTTTTATTCCTTACTTCCCCAAAAAAAAATTTCTTAGTGGCTTCCCACTTCCTAGGGTTTGCAACCCTCATAGACTACGCTTTTCCTATTTTTTTTAAATTATTTTTTCTTGTGAAAGATCGATTTTTCCATTGTGGTGCTATATTCACCCTTTATTAGCGTCATTTCCCCACACTCAGTGATTTAATATATTTTTCTCTACAAATCTAATTAAATCATAATAATCCCCTCCTATGGATTTTTCTGAGTAAATAAGGGAATTTTATCCTTTCCATATTTTTTTGCAAATATCTCATGAACTCCCACTCATTCCCAAGCAACTATCCAACTTATTTTCATTATTCAATTTAATTCAATACATTTTCACGTAGTACTAATATTTGAGTTTCCTATGGCTTCCTAGCCATCATACTACAAATAGTTCATACTAAATAAATAATATTTACATAACCATAGAGGGGTATTCCATATTCTCCATATAAAAAAATTTATGTCATCCTCGATGTTCATTCTTTTCTTGCCTAATTTTTAAAAAATGTTGGGTAGGATTCTTTCATAACATCCTCGCACTCCCAAGTAACATCCTGAGGTGTAAAGTGTCTTCGTCATACTTTAACGAGAGCGATGGCTCGATTCCATAGCACAATCTCTTTCCAATACAAAATATGGGGATGCTTTGGCATAAATTCTTCTTCGAGTTCCACATGTATCAAAGTCCAATAAACTACATTAGAAGGATAATGAATATTTGTTTTCAATAATGATATATGAAATACATTATGAACTTTAATATAACTGGGCAGAGCTAGCTGATAGGTCACTGGGCCAACTCGGTCCAAGATTTCAAAAGGTCTACACAATTGTGGTGCCAACATAGCACAACTGTCGGTTTTTAGAGTAGTTTTTCTGGGTTTTACCCATAAGTACACGTGGTCTCCAATATTAAATTGTTTATGAGACATTTTCATGTCTTCATAACATTTTTATTTATCCTCGGTGTTTTTATATTTTTCCTGATTTTTTGCACTATCTATTCCATCTTGTGTAACACTTCTAGCTGCAATAGAAATTTATCCTTTATTTGACTCTAGATAAGTGGTGTTCGACATTTTCTACCATAAAAAGCTTCAAACATAATAGTTTTTATGGAATCTTGGTAGTTGTTCTCGTATGATAATTCTGCTAAATGTAGAAACTCTTCCCAATTTGTATGCCTATCCATAACAAACACTCATTGCATATATTCTACGATTTGATTTATCCTTTCTATCTGTCCATTTGCTTGAAGATGATATGAAATAATGTAGTTTAATCTAGTTCCCATGCCCCCAAAAAAACATCTCCAAAAGTTTGAGGTAAATTTACCATAATTGTATAATACTATTATTTTTGTAATACCATGCAGTCGGAATATTTCCTTCATGAAAATGTTGGTGATCTATGTCGTTTTAAAAGTAGAATGCACTGGTAAAAAGTGTGTTTCTTCTGTGAAGGTGTTCACCACCACCATTATAGAATGGTGTTGATACATTTTGCTTAGTAATCCTATAATAAAATCCATTGAAATTACTTCCCACTTACGGATAGGTAATAGATTTAGTAATCTTGTAGGACGTTGATGCTCCACTCTCACTTGTTGGCACTCTAAGCATCATGCCAAATATTTTGCTACATCCCTTATCATTCAAGGGAAAAAAATTTTCCTTAATGTTGTTATCATTTTCTGGTATCGTACGTGACCAACATATGGTTTCTTGTGCTATTCATCCAGTATCAGTTGCTTCAAATTTTCTTCATTAAGAGTATACAATATGTTCTCGTAAGTCAATATTTTTTTTTAGTTTTCATCATATTCTATAACATCATCATTAGTTCCTATAACATAACTACTTTTGTTTTTTTTCTAATTACTTGGTTTGCTGCGAAGTCTCTTGATCACCTTCTCTCTAGTTTTTTAAAGTATAAATTCTCCTTACCATGGTTGTCCCACTTACTAAAACTTTTAAACCTTTCAATCACTTAGGTTTTACACCATGCATGAGGTTTACTGTATTAACACATGAAGGTGATATGGCTTTAATTTTAGCACTTTCTCCATTTTACTAAAGGTTTCCTAACCTTTTGATACAATATGTATTGTTGTGAAGGGTTTTATTCCTATATATGGTGCCCATTCAACTATTGAATATCACTACATTTTTCTTCCTACACCCACTATGACTTGGCTCCTAGAAGTACTCCTATGTGGACATTTTCTCCACTCACAAGTAGCAAATGAGGCATGATCCATGTGACATCTCGTGCACCCAAATGATTGCTCTGCCTTTCAAGGCAAGTTGAGGAATTTTTTAGGTAAGAAAGGTGGAGCGATACGATCAATATGGAGATGGATTGATGGTTCTTTTGGAATATCTCAAACCCTTGGCATTTGAAATTGGTTTCTTTCATGTTCGATCTATTTTTAATTTGGAGGGTTTGGGAATAGGGATGGCGAAGGTTTTTTAACCCACACAAAGCCTAATCAGCCCCATACCTCTCTCCTTGTTAATAGAACTTACCTTAACCCATCACTGGTGCGAGATTCCTGCATGGCTATCATAGTGGCCGTGTCATATTTGACTCATAGGTAAATATGATTTTCATCCAACATTTCTCTATTTATTAACCAAATTTGTATGGCTAACATATGTTTCTATTTTCGTGATCCATTTGTTATTTTGATTTTTGTAGGTGCGCTTTCAAGGAAAGAGCCACCTTGCACTTCGTGCTAGCTTTCTAAAGATGATACTCATGGGTTTTTCCAACCCAGTTCTGGAACGTGTATCAAGGTAATGTTTCCTTCCTGGCCCTTTACATATCTAATTTCGGTGAATAAATTAATGATGTACTCAATATTGCCACATTTGCTTCACAGTCACCTTCCCATCTCATTTATAGTCATCCTCCGTAGTTGGGAAGTAGGCATAATTGGGCGTCGGAATAGCTTGCACAGTGAGTCCCTTTTCCTTTTAATTTTTTTTTTGGGATTTCATTTTGATTTGGGTGTTTTCCCCCTTCTACTACATTTAACCATTTATGTGTTTTCTACTATTAGGGGTTTGACCAGAAGGTTCAAGAGGTGTTGTTGATGCTTAGGCTTATGACGTTCTCTATGTCAGATAAATTCCTCTTGAATCATCAAATTTGATGGTGTTTTTTATTATGTCATGCACTAGAACTTTTACCTTGTTCCAAATCTCTGACAAAGTCCTTTCCATGCGCGTAGGTGAAAGCAGGGTCAACATGGCGAAGTTTAAATCAAGTAAGACACCCCCTCTCGAATTTATTTCGATGTAATTTCTATTGAGTGATGGTATTTTTTTCACTTATCTAATTTAGGTTTATTGTTCCTTCTCATACAGGTTTTCCTCAATCATTATTGGAAACACATTCTATTTTTCATCAGTTCGAAGGTTCTTACCTTGAATTTCATTCCACGAGGTTGGTACCCCGACTACATCATCATGTTTGCAGCATCGAAGAGGACATTTGTGATCTCAATCGTAGGCTTTTCCATCGATAGGGCCTGTTTCTTGTATTTCCTAAATTTACACCCAAATGGCTAGAGTGCCCTCTTTATATAATTGCAATATTTGCCTCTTTGTAGCTATAATGACTTCGTACTCCATATTTTGAAAAGTACTCTATATTTTTAAAATTTTGAAAAGTACTCTATATTTTGAATTTTTGTTATAAAATACTACAGTTCTTCGCTTAATTTATGTGGATTTTCTATCGTTCCTTATAGTAATAGTTTATGAATCAAATTTGAATAGTCCTGAGTCAAATTATAGATATACGTCCATATATCTTGCCTTATAATTGTTGCACAACTTGAATGTATGTAACTAGAGTTCGATTTCGATTTTTATCTCGTAATATGAAGTCAATGTGACTTCTCTTTTTTTTCTATGATTTGTAATTGTGTAATGTATATGCTTTTCAGTTTGTTCTGTAATTTTCTCGTCATTTGAATTTATAGAAATCAACCTTTGCATGAGTCCCCTTCATTCCATTACATTTTTTCATTGGTTCTTCTTGGCTATAAGAGGGTAATCTCAAACTGTCTCAGAAATAAAGATTTCTTAATTGCGTCATAACTACACGCTGGACTTGAAATGGGGTGACTTACCTACTGAGCATTCAATTTTCTATTATCCTTCTTTCTTAACTTAACAATAGGTGGTTTTCATACTTGAAATACTAATTTCATCTTCATGGTCTATATAGTCTCGATAAGAAAAATAGGGTGTCATGATGCATATATACGGTGGTAAAAACAGAGGGTAGGTCTTCAAATGCATATTAAATTTAGCGAAATACACTAGTAGAAAATGATGAAATTAGTGACTAGGTGACTAAAAAAGTTAGTCACTGCAATTATTTCAAGTGAATTAATACAAAATTTGAGCAATTTTAAATTCCTGAACTAAAAGTGACTAACTTAAACATCAAATTTAGTTTATGGATAAAATATATGACTAGATAATAAGTGACCAAACTAAAAGTGACTAACTAAAATGACTAATTTAGTCTAAGACTAAAATATATGACTAGATAATAAGTGAGAAAATTAATAATGATTAACGTAAATGACTACTATACTCCAAGAATCAATGTATGACCAAATAATAAGTACAACAAGTATATGAATTAGTCAATTATGTTTGTAATTTTTTATTGTGTTCTTAATGCTTCGTTGCTCCTCTTCGCCTTCCGACTTTCCCAATTGTCCCTTAACTTGTATAGTTTATGTGTTTTTCTTCACCCCATCCATCATGTGTGTCCTTTATATATATGCGACTAACCCCTTTTAGTTAGCTTATGCCTTGTCACCCTTCCATTCAATTGGGTAATCTTGTCTCAATGAGCGTCTCTTCCACAACACTAGTTTGGTTTGGGGGGCTCCAATGTTCAACTCATTCCATGTTCGTCCATCCTTATTGGTTTAACCACAGTAGCTTCACCTTCCATTAGATCCATTGGCACTCAGGTCAATGTGTTCAGACTCATTTTTGGGGATTTTCTCCTTAGTCGTGCCATGACTTTGTGGTGCCCGTGCCACCAAGCTCATGTGCGTCCTCATCCACCTTAGTTCTTCCTCGTTTGGGAAATTTGGGATGGTTTATCATGTCGCACCCTTCATGACACCCATTCACCAAGCCATCATTGTGAAAAAATCAATGCACCCAAGTGGAAACACCAAATCTTGGTTTTGTTTCCATCGTCTTAGATTCATTGAAGCCTTGCCCCACTGCTCAACCTTCTACCAACTCCTCCATTAAATTAGATTATTTGTGATATAAGCATCACAAATTGTGGAATGAGGATGTCACCTTGCCTTGATTAATGAAACACCCAACTTAGGCCCTAACAACAACCCTCAACGAAATTAAACATTACTCAACGATGAAAATTTCCTCAGCATTTTATCATTAAATCAAAATTTTACTATAATAATGCATTCTTGATTTTTCTTTTAAATCCATCCCTTTACTTAAATTTACATTAACATTAATCTACTATTAAACATTTATAAAAGTAAAATTCATCTAAATTCCCACATGAATTTATACCTCTATATTATTATTTTTTACCATATAATTTACCTGAAATAAATAAAAATATTCAAAATGTGTATTTCATTCTCAATGAAAGAATCTAAATAGAAAAAATAAAAATCAAATACCAAAGTTCATCAAACCAAAATCTTATGCCATGACATAATTTTTCACTCCCCAAAACTGTCAAACGAGTTCCAATTTTCAAAGCTGGTAGACTGGTTTTAGACTCATGTAGATATGATGAGTTGTGTTTTTAAATCCCCAATTCAATTTTTTATGTTTTTCAAAAACCAAAAATCTTATTTCTTTTTGTTTTTTTATCATAAACATTACATTCAAAATCCAGATATCCACATTTTCGTGGAAAATACATGGTGGAACTGCTAATGAATTTAAGGGGTAATTTTTTAGAAATAACATCATACACCATAAAGCAGCCACAAAATAATTTGAGGTTTAAGATATTGTATGAGGTGTAACCAAGTTCAAATTTGAACATCATAAATCTCCAAAAATCTATGGTGTTGAAGATTTCCAAAGCATGTTAATCAACTGGTAAGGGAAAGTATGGATCGTCTGATTCTTGGGAATTCATGGTAATGTATATAATTATTCTTAATCAACCATTCTTACATATTCTAGCATTTAGAGAGGCGAAGGGTTTTATCAGGAAAAAATACCTTGTGTTTTTAAACATTTATACAATTTTTTAATTGTGCAATGTGAACTATTGCACGTGGAAATATTGGCCCCTATGTGGCTGGATTTAACTCTAGAGGGAAGATCTAACAGAGATGACCAATAAAAATCATTTTCAATTTCGTTACAATCATCATCTACCATTTAAATTTTGTTACTTGATGCTCAGGGAGGATAGTTGGTTCCACTCTATGTATTCATAAGATCATACTCTCTTTAACCTTTAACATCTACAATATAAACATTTTAAATCTTGAGTAAATTAGAATGGTGTGGATTTTACTGTGTAACTGTATTCAATGTTGATTTGAGACATTATAGTAGCATAATTATGATGATTTTAAATTTCTCTCAAGTTTCATCAGCAATCCTTTCGTGGCCTAGTATCGACTTCTCCCCTTTTTTTTTAAATTGAAGAGGAGGGTCCCAAAGTAATTTTGTCTTTATCGAAGCCTTATGAATTCGATCTCAAAATAAAGGGGTCATCCCTATGAAAACCATAGCTAGTCAAGGAGAAAACCAACACAACTTCAAATGAACTTTTATGAATTGAATAAATAGTGCAACTCCCATACTAGGTGTAGTGTAATAATATCTATCAATTCGATAGATTATCAAGTCATTTTTTATGAAATTTTGTTTATATTAGGTCATTTATTCAATATTTATTTCATCCATATTATAGGAAATCAGGAGAAAAACCATTATCACTCAATTCAAACAATGATGCTAACAAGGGTTTGACTATTTTTGTAGATAATCCTGATGATGATAGTGAGACACAAGCTAGCTTTCAAAAATCCAATCATGAGACCATGTCAAAATATTCTATTACAATGTCTATAGGTAGTAGGAAGAAATTGAAGAATCACATAGATGCACAAGCCATCCCATCTGGAAATGCTCACTATCAATCAACAATTTTGAAACTCAAATATGTAATGCCTAGAAAATTGGGGTTGTTACACATGCTTAAAATATCTAGTATGAGAAGAAGTGCTCAAAATCATCCACTAATGGTTGAGGTGAAGGATGAGAAACATCCAAATTACACAATGTCTTATTCAAATAGCATCAACAATAGATCTTAAATTGTGAAAAATAGGGAAAAATCTAGCATAGGGTCATCTAATGGAAATTCACTTAATATGAAGAATTAAAGCAAAGTATTGAAGGAAAAGACTCAAGATGAGTGTTGTGGAGGTAAATCCCCTCTGTGGATAGAGGCGATCCCTACTAGCCTAGACCGGGTCTAGCAACAATCAAACACGCTACAGTGCAGGTCCCTAATTGCAAATAAACTGACTAGAAATGAAGGCTTACCTGGAATCCAACGCTACTGCTTGTAGAAGGGGTGGCGCTCCCGTTCCTTAGCTCTGGCAGATCACGATCCCAATGATATCCGTGACAGGATACCTGCACATGCAAGAAACAAAACAAACGCAAGCGTAAAATCTAGTAGATGCAACTATATGTCAGTCAGAAAGGACATAACTCATCATCATAAAAAACAACAAGAGTGGAACCATAACCAATAGTCATTCATTAATAATCAATCAAAGGAAAATTACAACCATAGTTCTCACGTTGAATTCTCCGTCGGAGGGTCGCCAGCAGAACACGTCTTGAAAAGCCTGTCAGGGATGGGACAAACCTCTCTCTTCAGCTCTTGACAATAGTCTTCTTGCTTGAATATGGCCTTAGGGGAATTATGGAGGTTCTTGCAGCATAAGGCTCTTGGGAATTTGGGAACTTGAATACTAGCTTGCAATGGAGATGGGCGAGCTTTTATAGATGGAGGAAGGGGAGTTGGGATCCCTATAATTGTGGGATTGGCCCTATCATCAAGGAAGCTTCCATGAGAGGTGGAAAACCACTTCCTCTCTATGGAAATCCGTAGCCAAACCCCCCAACTCAAGATAGATATTAGTTCCTGGATCAGTTAGGACGTAACTTCCACCATTTATTTTTAAAAAACATTCCTTAAATTGGCTAGCGCGAGTGCGACTCTGGGACAGAGCGCTAACTGGCGCAGCCTCTTTGAAGTATTTTCCCCATTGGCGTGGGTACTGAACTGCCTGCTCGCACCAACACTAAAAGGGCCATTTTTAGGGTTTTTCACAAGGAGATGTCTTCAGGGCAATGAAAGCTCTTGTTCAAATGGATTTCATAAAAGTGATTTCAAGTTTTGTCTCTACTCACAGGTCACGGAATGAGCCCTCCAATGTGCGGGATGGGGATTGTAGGGACGGTGACAAATTACTGTGTAACAGATGCCCCCTAAAGCATGAGGCCCGAGAGAGAGAGAGGGGTGAAATGCTTTACGAGAACGTGTCCAACTGAAAAATCTGCCGTTGGGAAACCTGCGTGAAGAAATACAACTGATATCTCAGATACACAATATATCTGCGGTATGGGCGCAACATCCATAATAGAGTAATAATCTAGACCCGCGCAAGGGACGTAGCCATCCGGCTGAGGATCGATAAATAGACTCAAAGGTCACAACCAATCCATCCTGAGTCATGTAAATAATCATAATAATCCACAAAATCGCAACCTGGATTACAACAGACACAATCCAGGGTCTTACGCTCCATCTCGACCCGAACAAAGTACAAGTTCAAGCATGCGAATATGTGAGCTGAAGTCGAACATGCAAGAACATCATCTGATTACCAGCCAATGATGGAAGCTGTTAACAGACGCGAGAGGAACCACCATTAATGCCAATGGCCCTCAAGGTACTATAGGTACATTCTACAGCATGTGAATAAATGAGCTGACGTCGAACACCCATAGAATCAGTCGATCGGAGGCCAATAATGAAAACCTCACGTCGAATGCGAAGAACCTGCCATTGAGGCATGTAGGCTCCAAGGTACCAGAAGGGAGTCTCTAGACCAACTTCCTGGATAATGAGTTGAAGTCGACAGGAAGTGACCTTGATCGAAGGTGGGCCATAATGTTTCCCACATCATCGACATGAGACAGAGGAACATAATGTTTTTGTGAATCACGATCAGATGAGAATCAGAGGGAGGTTGATATTTGCAGAGGTCAACTTCTCTTGAACATATGGCGGCACGACAGTGGATTTGGCAGTATTTGACATCAACAGATCAAAGGTCATGGCGACGAGGCAAAGAGCAGATGAGAGGCCAAAAGGGATTACCCAAACCCATGGAGGCAAGTGAAAAACGAGATGAGATGTCCCCAACCCGACACAAATGTAGACAAGTGCCATGTTCAAGAGCGACATACTGCCGACACGACAATGATGTTGGTTCCATTTTTTCCCCACCATTTCTGGCGAGTACCCCAATTATTTTTGATATCAAGCTTGAAGGGGATAGCATATGCTTGTGATATAAGTCCATCCTAGTACATTTAACGAGCCCTAGAAAGGAGCGACTCGAATAGCGTCATTCTGACTGAATCCAATGTCATCAGGATTTAACGAGTCTGACAAAGGAAGAACTCGACGTCTTTTCATGTTTAGAGAGTTTAAAAAGACAGCGGAAAAGTAAACTCCAAAGGTCCCTTTTCGTAAATAGTTTCTCAGATCCGAAAAGGTAGAAAACTTTGTTTGAGAAAACCTCCTAGTCGCGATAGGCTAGGGTATTCCTTTTTCGTAAATAATCCATCCCAGCTCGAAAAAGGGGTAAACGTATACTGGGTAGATGTCGATTCACAGCCATTTTAATGAGATCGAAACAACAAGGGCCTCGGTAATCTTTTCATATTTAGAGAGTCAGAAAAGAGCTGAAAGATGACTCCACCTAGAGGAACGAGTGGTATAAAGGGTAGCAACTGGTTCCGGTAATGGTGGAACTGCTCAGAACAAGTAAAGGTCAAGAGGCTGGCTAACAAGACCACTCATCGCAGCGGTTCCTCAGGAATGGGTAAAACAACCAAGTGAAGGCATATGATCGGCCAAGTAGATAGTGACGATAGAGTGAGAAAACCAAGGCTCATCTGGCAAAACAGGCTGATAAAATGGCAATCACAGGAGGTAAAATGGGGAAGGTTTCATTTTTACACAAGCTTGAAACAAAGATAAACTATGCTTGAAAAGTAAGCATGCCCCCAGCATGGTGACTCAATTCGAGGTACATGCCCCCCAAGCTTCAATCCATATGAAAGGCAGATGGAGTGAAGGTTCAAGTTACGAGATCTAAGAAAGACTCGACTGGGATTTTACGAGATCTGATCAAAGACTCGAATTGAACAGGAACGTGTTTCATTATTTTAACGAGGTTCACACATTAAAAGAACTATCCTCAGAAATCTTGTTTCATGGTTTAAGGAGCTTGGCACAAGACAAGGAACTCTGCTCCGACAACCTTGTTTCATTTTTTAAGGAGCTTGACACAAGACAAGGAACTCTGCTCCGATGACCTTGTTTCATTTTTTAAGGAGCTTGACATAAGGAACGAACTCTGCTCCAACAACCTTGTTTCATTTTTTAAGGAGCTTGTCATAAGAAAATAACTATGCTCCGACAACCTTGTTTCATTTTTTAAGGAGCTTGACACAAGAAAACGAACCATGCTCTGACGAATTCATCATAACGAACAATAAGTCATCTCTTCCAAGAGTTCCACTCCCGATGGAAGGAAAACATCCTGGAAGTCAGGACCTAATGCCCTCAGCACCTGATGCACGACGGCATCATCATTGAGCACAGGCACGGGGTAGGTAGCCACATAGTTGACCTGTCGTGGGGCAGATACAACGGGTGGATAAAAACCAGGAAGGGATGATGGCGGGCCAGCTGCCACATCAGGACCAAAGAACGAAAGCTAATCAATGGTCACAATCCGTCCTTCATGTGGAAAACACATCATGCGAAAGAGGGAGGAAACAAGCGCTCCCATGGCATAGATGTAATCGCGCCCCAAGAGAAGATTGAAATCCAAAGGGCCTGGAACAACCATCACGTCCATATGGACGGTTTTACCTCCCAAAGTAACAGGTAACCTTGGGAGGATCCCTAACGGCTGACTCGTTCTTGTGTTAAATGCCAACAGATTCTGCGTAACAGGCGCAAGCGGCGGCGAGCCAAAAGCTTGCCAGGTAGTTGAGGATAAAACACTAACATATGCGCCTTCATCTATAATGGTGCTAGGTACGACCAGACCAAAAGCCTGTACTGTGATCTTGAAAGGCACATAAGACGGAAGGCGGTATCCTAAAAATCGATTCCAATCAAAGGAAGTGACCTAACTACTTGGAGGGGCTACCATTGAACCGAGATGGTCTTCCCCTGGTGTTACGGAAGAAGGAGCATCCTCCACGACCTCCATCTCGAAGGTGGGAGGAATATCCTCCGGGACCTCCATCACGGGAGGCGGAGGAGCAGCTTCTTGAGATATAAGGACGGGAGAATCTTTCCCCAAGTCTGAGGAATCTAAAGAAACCAGAATAACATGAGGGGTGTGAGGTCCACTCTCGACGGAAAAGACCTGGTGCACCATGGACGGGGCCAGTTCAACCGATCCCATGACCAATGGTTGGTCGGGAATGGATTCCTGAATTTGAATTTCCGAGGGAGAGGGATCGACCAAGGATGACTCTTGACCAATCGTAGGATCATCTGGTGGAGGACTCAAAGAAAGCTGTTTATAACCAGCCGGGAGGCACGGTGTAGAAACATCCAAGTTGTCCAAAACTCGCTTAGCTTCATCCATATATGGACAAAGGTGAATGGCATGGTGCCCTTCACACAACTTACAGGGATTGGTAATCTTACCCTGCTTCTCAGGAGTTTTACCAGCACCAGTTGAGGATGTGCCCCCAACTTGACTCCCGGAAACCAAAGGCAACAGCGGGCGACCGTTGGACCATGCTTCAAGCACCTTGGGAATGCCAGGGCAATCTCAAAGAAGATGGTATCTCGTGCACAACATGCAAGGGAACTTGACTTTCCGCGGAGGGTTGGGAGGTTTATCAAGAGGATATTTCTCAGAAGAAGTAGATGCACTCTTAGCCTCTCGCTTATCATACTTCTTCTTCTTTGTCTTCTTCTTCTTCTTCTTAGCCACCTGGTTACTTGAATCCAGACTTTCACCAGGTGAAGTAGAAGAGGAGGACGCAGAAACAGGTGAAGAAGGGGAGAGGTCCACCTTAGAATCACATGATGTTGTTCCGGCGGAGGAACTGATTGAATAGTAGACGAGACATTCGGAACCATAGAGGTTTAGAACAACCAAACAGGCAACCCAACAGTTAACCCAGGAAGGGACAACGTTGCCATGTAAGGAGCACCAACATTCCCAAAAGGAGGAAAATGACCAGGATTCCCATCGGAGGGGATTCCTTGGTTGGTGAACTCCAAAAAAGTTGCCATCAACAACTCAAAACCGCACACAGGATAAAAACCAAGGCACACAATCAAATGGCCAACAAGAAAATCTAACAGGGTGTGTGATCGCGAGATGATTAATTTTTACCACATTGCAAAATAGGAAACTTCACCTTTTCATGTTTTAAGAGTCGAGAAACGGATGAAAGATGACTCTATCTCTTTCAGATTTGACGCAAGCGTGAAAGGATAAGCGCTTGGTGATCCTTTCAAATTTAGGGAGTCAGATAGGATCAAAATGACTACTCAGGAATACTGGGCAAAAGGGTGTACCAAATAACCGTGAACTGCAATATACACCTTGGTTTCAAAATGAAAGATAAATCAACCAAGGAATTTCCGTACGTGTAGCAATCTCCCCAAATGATGTGTCTGGTGTATCACAGGTATAGGGCGGCAGACTCGGCTTCCTATGAATAAAGGATTGAAACCTAGTGAGGTCTCCCTTTATATACTCGACGGTACGGGGAGCACAAGTCCGTACTAGCGCTGTCTAAATCCAAGAGGCGAACGACAGCTACTAGGTTTTAAGACGCCGGAACACGTCTCTAGCCTAGACCTCTAAATGTGTTTCGTTAGATTTCAATGTTGCCTTAGTATAAATTGAGTAGATTTTAAAGTTTATCTTCAATTACGTTTCAGTTTTCAGGCCCTAGCGAATGTAATATCTCAAAATCTCCTAAATGCAATCTATATGCCATAGTATACCATTTCATTCGATGAAAGCTACTTATAAGAGAGTTGAGAGCTTTTCACACAACAACGAAATGAACAGAAGACAACCAATGATGTCTCTAATGCAGCTAATGAAAACTAAAAAAATTTCGTTCAACGCTACCAATCACTAATAACACCGAAAAGATCTAATTCTCATCAACTAATTCAAAGCAAAAGAGAGATTTTTTTTTATTTTTTTTCAATATTTCAGAGCAATATGCACTAAAAAAAATGAAAACTAATGCCAGGAAATTTGAGAAACGATGACAAAAGAGCAAAACCAAGCAAATTTCACTCGATGCAAACGTACAATCAAACCTCAAATCAACCAAAAGTCCTTCAAAATGAAGAGAATCCCAAAGACTCCAAATGAGCCGTGTAATCTAGGCCCAAAACAAGAGCAGGCGAAATTCGAATGAAAGAGGAAACAATCACTCAAAGAACGCAATGAGACAATGGAAAACCACTGAACGAATGCAACGAAGAAAACAGAAGGTTGACTGGACCGAAAAAGACCAAAAACTCCTAAGGAAGGCTCGAGACACAAAAGTGCCTAGATGACCTAGGGCTAGAATGCAAGATCGATGGAAATGGACAAACAGCCAAACGATAAAGGTAACAATCAGTCAATCCAGGCTCCAAGACACTCAAACAGTGGAAAAATCAAAACCAAACACACAGATCAGGCTCAGGAAGCTCAGAACTGAGCAAACCCTAATAGCTCACAGGATTGGCGTGACTGTGAGGCTGAAACTAGTGCCAGAGGTGAATTGGCGCGGGTGATACACAAGCAACCTGCGCCAATGGGCGCGACTGTCAAGCTGAAAAGCGCGCCAGTCGATTTTACCAGTCAAAAATAAAAAAGAGCAATCCAACAAGCAGACCAGTGATGATCAAGCTATCCAAAAACCAAATTCATAGAAAGAGCCAGCCCAAAGAGCTGATCAAGCAAGCAGAATCAAGAATCAACCGAAAAGACAAGACAAAGCTCCAATTGTTCAGCGTACAAACTAAACTAGAGATTTACTGAAGCAGCTTTGATCTACTTCACTCATGCAAAGCAATAGCATTTCGAAGGCTATCTGGCCAACTTCAGGCTCCGTCTATAGCTTATAAAATGAACGACAACAAGCTAACGATCCCTAGCGGAGTCGCCAATTTGTTGTGGAGGTAAATCCCCTCTGCGAACAGAGGCGATCCCTACTAGCCCAGACCGGGTCTAGCAAAAATCAATCACGCTACAGTGCAGGTCCCTAATTGTAAATAAACCGAATAGCAATGAAGGCTTACCTGGAATCCAACGCTACTGCTTGTAGAAGGGGTGGCGCTCCCATTCCTTAGCTCTGGCAGATCATGATCCCCACGATCTCCGTGACAGGATACCTGCACATGCAAGAAACAAAAAAAACGCAAGCGTAAAATCCAGTAGATGCAACTATATGTCAGTCAGAAAGGACATAACTCATCATCATAAACAACAACAAGAGTGGAACCATAACCAATAGTCGTTCATTAATAATCAATCAAAGGAAAATTACAACCATATTTCTGACGTTGAATTCTCCTTCGGAGGGTCGCCAGCGGAACACGTCTCGAAAATCCTGTCAGGGATGGGACAAACCTCTCTCTTCAGCTCTTGACAATAGTCTCCTTGCTTGAATATGGCCTTAAGGGAATTATGGAGGTTCTTACAGCATAAGGCTCTTGGGAATTTGGGAACTTGAAGACTAGCTTGCAATGGAGATGGGCGAGCTTTTATAGATGGAGGAAGGGGAGTTGGGATCCCTATAATTGTGGGATTTTCCCTATCATCAAGGAAGCTTCCATGAGAGGTGGCAAACCACTTCCTCTCTATGGAAATCCGTAGCCAAACCCCCCAACTCAAGATAGATATTAGTTCCTGAATCAGTTAGGACGAAACTTCCGCCATTTATTTTCAAAAAAAATTCCTTAAATTGGCTGGCGCGAGTGTGACTCTGGGACAGAGCGCCAACTGGCACGGCCTCTTTGAAGTATTTTCCCCATTGGCACGGGTACTGAACTGCCTGCTCGCGCCAATGCTAAAAGGGCCATTTTTAGGGTTTTTCACAAGGAGATGTCTTCAGGGCAATGAAAGCTCTTGTTCAGAGGGATGTCATAAAAGTGATTTCAAGTTTTGTTTCTGCTCACAGGTCACGGAATGAGCCCTCCAATGTGCGGGATGGGGATTGCAAGGACGGTGATGTTGAGCTCCAAGAATGTTCTTTCTTCCACCACATTCCACTCCATTTCTTTTGTCCATTATTAATCCCAGGCTCAAATGATCAATGAAATTAGTTAAAATTTCTTTAAGAATGAATATTATGACTAACTTGCTATGTTTTTATGATTTCGTCATTGTAGTGCTTTTTGAACTAGGACTAGCTACATAATGCAGACATTCTGTAGCTAGTTTCCAATTCTGCAGCCGTCTTCATGTTTAAGCAGGTTCCAGATTTCCTCTCAAAGAAAACCACACATGGTCGTATTCCACATCATGCCTTTAGCATTTGTTGCTCTCCATGAAGATTGAACGGAATTCTGTACGTGGTTATGCACGTGGGAACTCAAACTAGGAGATAGACTCCTAATAGGACAAGGACAGTCCAGATGTCCTTAGTCATATTACGATGCCACCTTTAGAGTTCTAGTTCGATTTTAATATGGAAAGACAATTATCCCTGGATTATCTCAGATTCTGTTATTTAAATTTGCTATAAATGTAGCTCGGGAAACCGAGGGACAAGGTTAGATTTTGGTTAGATTTTATGGTTGACTGCTAGATTTCTGAAGTCCGAAAACACTCTGTTTTGAAGTAATCTCTCTTTAATGAAAGAAGCAGCATTTCCTTGAAAGCGTTGAAGTCGATCTTGAAGTAGATTTCGTGCTACTCTGGTGGTAGAGGGCCCCTGCCTCCTGAGCAGCCTTGTTTATACAGTAGATAAGTATTTTAGTCTCGTTTTTATTTCTAGTTTAGGCAAGTTTCTGAAGTTTATGTTCATACTTGTTTACATTAATTATCACAGCTAGAATTACTCTAATAAGCTCTTCCAAAATATCATTACGATGAATAAGGCATAGCTGTGGTATTGTAGGTTTTAATTGCATTTTCTTTCGTTAATTATCACAGTTGGACTTACTCTAATAAGCTCTTCCAAAATATCATTATGATGAATAAGGCATAACTGTGGTATTGTAGGTTTTAGTTGTTTTTTTACACTAAGTGTCACAGCCGGTCTTACTCTTACAAACTCTTCCAAAACATCATGAACAATGAATAAGAAACAGCTGTGGTGTCTTAGATTCTAGTTGTATTTGCTTTCAGTCTTATGTTTATGTTCAATTGCATTGAATAATACAGCCATACTTGTTCTCACAAACTCTTCCAAAATATCATTCATACTGAACGAGATGGGTTGTAGAATTCCTTAGGTTAGTTGCATGTTAATTTAGTTATAGCACTCCGGAGGTAGAATGCATTTGGTTCAGCTCTGTCATTTCATTTCCAGTTTGATAATGGCTTTTCAGTTTAACACTGTTCACTGTACTTCAAATAGACTAGTGGCACTCTAGTTTAGTCTTAGCTCACTGTATTAGCACTCCAGTTTAGTTGTCATCCATTGCATTTTTAAATTATATTAGTTGTTAAATTTAAATACCACGGTCTTCATTATTTACAAAACTTATTTTGTTCCAACCTCATATTAATACATAATCATTTGGACAGAAGTTAGTATCAGTCTAAGACCTAGAGTATTTTGCAACCTTTTTACCATTTCAAAAACAAGCCTTTTCTCAAATACCATTCTAAAAAGGAAATCTATAAATTCTGAGTGAGGCCTAGTGGTGTTAAATTGAGTTGCAGAACATAATTAGAAGCTAGTTTAGAGTAGAAATCTTATTATGCTACAAATGTTCTTTTCCAAATATATTCCAATAAACCTTTAATCATGGATGAGATGTTGTAACATTGTAAGTTGATTGTTGATTGTTTAGTTAGGAGAACTTCATTTACACTTAACTTGTCCATTTCCCAAGCTCTTCCAACACATCTTTAATGAATGAATTGGATAAATTTTAAGCTCATGTTGTGATTTATTTCCTTGAAGTCATTATCAAACTTTGCATTTGTTGTTTTCTAGCCATAGTTTAGGCTTTGTTCTGTTTTAGTATTTGCATTTGTCATTTGTCATCCATAGTTTAGGCCAATAGCTTCTTTTCACCAGCATTTAGTTCCTTCCCTTTTCAAACATAAAACCATAAAACCAAAAACATCAGAAAACACTAAACACAACGTAGTGAGAAACAAATACCTAGGCACATATAGTGCACCACACTTCAGCAGTTTACCAACCCTGGTTGACAATTAATGAACTCAATTTAGGAACAGTAGGTTGAGCACAAACATTTTGGCGCCGTTGCCGGGGAAGTGTAACTAGGTAGCCTTGTTTCTTAACTCCCAAAAACAATGATATGCGTAGAGAGAGAGACTCAAGGGGTAGATTCATAAGAAGCAGAAGCAGAAGTTTGATTCCTAGAACACCACTTGTTTCACCTAGACCAAGAGCCAGTACACCTCCAACTCAGACCCACATTCCATCCTTTATTGATCCTAGACTTCCAAAAGACTTAAGATCAGATATTCCATTAGAAAGACCTTCCACTTCATCCACTGAACCTGTCTTAAGAGAAGATTCAAGGACCCTTGCTAGAGATACAAACTTTTCCACTTCCATAGAAGAATCAACTATGGCAGAAGAAGGGGGAGGAGGAGTCTTTAATGGAGAACACACATTATTTGGAGGGGGTAGAGGTAGAGGTAGAGGTGCAGAAGGAGAAGGAGGTAGAGGAAGAGGTAGAAGAGAAATGGGAAGCTCTTTTGGGTTTCCTATAGTAGATGAAGAAACCAATACAACCATGAAAAACATTTCACCCTTTGTCCTTCCAAACTTCTATGGACTAAAAACTGAAGATCCTGAAACCTTCCTATTTGAATTTGAATTCCTATGTAGAACTTATGACTACTTACAAGATGCTCAAAAACTTAAACTATTTCCTTCAACATTAAAAGGAGCAACATTGAAGTGGTTTATGAGTTTGATCAACAGTTCTATCAGGACATGGGAAGACATGAAACAAGCATTTCTAGAGAGGTATTTGGATTATTGTATGCCAGTTAATCATAAGGAGGAAGTTTTCAAGATGATACAAAAAGAGGATGAAAATTTGGAAGATTTGTTGGAGAGATTTCATTACAACATCAAAAGAGCAAAAATGGAAAACTTAGATCAAGACACCTTAAAAGCTCTCTTATTGAAAACAATTAGGGATGAATGGTTGGATATTCTTAACATGATGGGAAAAGGGGATATATCTCAGCTCACACTACCTAAAATATCTGAGTTATGTATCAACCTTTCAAGAGGGAAATCTAAAACTGTGAAAGGACCAAGAGACCCTGCTCTTGCAAGGGTAAGTAAGTCTGCTTCTGGGACAGTAAGTAAGGCATAAATAGGCCATATGCTTCATGAATTCAAATCTGACATCTTAGGGATTCTTAGTGAATAAATAGACACCCTTAAGATACAAAACAAGCAAAAATCTGAATCTGATGCCTTAGCAATATTTTGTCCCAGATGTAGAAAGACGCATGCCCTGAGAGAATGTCCTTTGGATGCAAAATTTGTAGAGACCTGTGTCATTTGTTCAAAAAAACATGAGACCAAGAGTTGTCCTTCACTTCCTGGTCTTAAAGCTATCTTTCAAGAGGAAACTCCTACAAGTTCCACAGAATCTCTCAATTTTGTCTCTAGAAGGCCTTGGCAAGGACCTCAAACACAAGGATTTCATGATCAAATGTACAATCAACCTCCACCAAATTGGAATTCTTAGCAGCAACCTTGGCCCCAATTTCAAAATCAATCTCAAGCTTGGGCACAAGGAGCACAAAATCCCTATGGAAGATACTCTCAGTACTATCAGTATCCACCATCCTATCCACCATATCCACATTTTCCTCAACAACAAAATCCTCAACAAAATCCTCAAAATCCACAACATCAAAATCAACCACTTCCATTACCATTTCCTCAGAAACCAAATCAGTTGCCTGCTCAACCCATACCAAACCCCAACAATAAAAATCCTTAGAATACATACATGATAGAAGGCCAACAGTTTCCAACTTATTTAATTACTCCTCTAGACCTTAGTGATGTTCAACTTAGGTCTGGAAGAATACTTGGAAAGAGGAAACCTTCTGTGATCATACAAGAACAAGACAACTCTGAGGAAGATTCTCTACGAGAAAATAAAAGTCTTGAAGAAGACACATCTTTTCAGGACCCAAACATTGAAAAATCAAAGCAAAAGGAACCAATAATTTCAACTCCTGTATTAGAGCAGCCATCAACATCCACTCCTACACCTCCCCTTCCAGAAAGATTACAAATTGATAGAGGTGTAGAAAAACAAATTATGGTGCCTAATTATGATTTCCTAGATGAGCTAAGAAATGTTTGCATTAAGATTCCATTATTACAAGCCATCAAGGAAATCCCAATTTTAGCAAAGACAATAAAGGAGTTGAGCATGAAGAAAACAAGAAAAAGAATAAGAGAGACAAAGAAAATTCAACTGGCAGGAAAAATAGTAGACATTATGATAGGTAAGATTGCTATTCCAAAGTATCTAGACCCAGGAAATCCAATTGTCAAAATTCACATCAATGGAATTGAGATCCAAAACACACTCATTGATTTAGGAGCAACAATCAATATCATGAGTAGACAAATCATGGATAAACTGAAACTTCCTAATATTCTCTTTACACCCACATTATTACAATTAGCAGACAGATCTGTGATCAAACCTGATGGGGTAATAGAAGACATTCCGGTGTCCTTAGATTCTTGGGAGTACCCTGTGGATTTCATGATCCTAACTCCTAAGAATAATCTAGGAGGCCATCCAATTATATTAGGAAGACCTTGGCTAGCTACAGCTGATGCTTTCATTAGTTGTAGATCCGGTGATATGTACATCTCTGATGGTAGTTCAACTAAGAAATTCACTTTGTATCCTCCAGCAAGGACAATTACAGATTTAGATGATACTCAATGGATAGAGGATGAAGAAGACTTACAACCTCTCTTCACAATTTCATAAATTAGTGAAGATAGTCAAATTTTGAATACTTTAGAAAACTTTGAATCCTCTTCGGAACATAAACATGAACAATTTCAAGAAGAATCTAGAATTTTTTTTTTTTCATCAAGGCAGATGTCTCTCTATTCCATGGATAAACTTGGCAGCTCTACAATTGAGATATTTCCAGGAAAAACTTTAAACATAAACAAGAACCTAGAAAAATCTCAACAAGAAGAGCTAGTCAAAATTTTACAGAGGCATTCTTCTGCATATGCATGGGAGTACACTGATATGAAAGGGATAAGCCCTAAGACTTGCACTCATCACATCTACATAGAGGAAAATTGTAAACCAATCAGACAACCTCAAAGAAGGATGAATCCAAATCTTAAGGAGATTGTTAAAGAAGAATTGCAGAAATTGTTGAATGTTAACTTTATCTATCCTATTTCAGATAGTTAGTGGGTTTCTCCTTTGGTAATTGTGCCAAAGAAAAATGGTAAATGGAGGGTATGTATTGACTACCGAGAATTAAACAAAGCTACTCTTAAAGACCATTTTCCCTTACCTTTCATAGATCAAGTGTTAGATACACTAGCTGGCAAAAATTACTTCTCATTTCTAGATGGGTTTAGTGGTTATAATCAAATTCAAGTAGCACTTGAGGACCAAGACAAAACCAAATTTACCTGTCCTTGGGGTACCTATGCTTACCGAGTATTGACATTTGGATTATGCAATGCACCTGCAACATTTCAAAGAGCGGTATTAGGAATTTTTTCAGATCTAATACATGATTGTGTAGAGGTATATATGGACGATTTCACAGTTTATGGAAACACATTTGAAGAAGCTTTAGCAAACTTGGAAAAAGTGTTAAAGACATGTAAAGAAGCAAATCTTTCACTTAGTCATGAAAAATGTTTTATGATGTTTACTGAAGGAATTGTTTTAGGACATCACATTTCAGGGGATGGGATTAGAGTTGATGAGTCAAAAGTTGAAGTCATCTCTAACTTATCTATTCCAAGTTGTCAAAAAGATGTTAGGAGTTTTCTTGGATTTACAGGGTATTATCGAAGATTTATAGAAAACTTCACTAAGATAGCATCTCCACTCTTCAAATTACTTACCAAAGACTATGAATTCAATTGGAATTATGATTGCCAGTTAGCCTTTGAGACCCTGAAAACAAAAATTTCTGAAGCACCTATTTTAAGGGGACCTAACTGGAAGTTACCTTTTCATATTTCAACAGATGCCTCAGATACAGCTCTAGGAGAAGTATTGGGACAAAAAGACCCGATTCCTTATGCCATCTACTATACCAGTAAAAATTTGACTCCTTCAGAGTTAAACTATACTGTAACTGAAAAAGAGTTTTTAGCTGTTGTTCATGCCATAAACAAATTCAGACACTATATAACAGGCTATGAAACTTTTGTTCACACATATCATTCTGCAATTAGATACTTAATGAACAAATCAATTACTAATGGCAGAGTTATAAGATGGTTATTGCTTTTACAAGAATTCAACATTACCATTCTAGATAGGCCTGGAAAACAAAACACAATAGCTGATTTCCTATCTGGACTCCAAAACATCAAAGATGACACTCCAGTTGAAGATCAATTTCCTGATGAATATATTTTTGCAATTTCTACTCAGACTCCTTGGTTTGCTGACATTGCTAATTATTTAGTTTCAGGGAAATTTCCTTCAATAATGAATGCAAGAGAGAAAAGAAAAATCATTTATGACAGTGCAAAATATTCATGGGCTGCTAATGAGTTGTACAGGACAAGTCCAGATTTTATCATTAGGAGATGTGTTCGGGAAGATGAGATGCCTGAGATTCCCAAAGCATGTCATGATGAATCTTGTGGCGGACACTTTGCTGATAAGAGGACAGCCTATAAGATCCTTCATTTAGGATATTATTGGCCATCCTTTTTTAAATATGCTAAAGAGTATGTCAAAAGGTGTGACAGTTGCCAAAGGGTAGGGAAACCTTCTCCTTCAGGTGAGATGGCATCGCAGCCTCAAGTACATATTGAACCTTTTGAAAAATGGGCTTTGGATTTTGTAGGACCTATTAGTCCTCCATCAAGACAAAAGAGATATATATTAGTTTGCACTGATTATGTTACCAAATGGGTAGAGGCCAAGCCATTACTTTTTGATAATGAAGCATCTTTAGTTAATTTTATTTTTGAGGATATTTTTACTCGTTTTGGTGTCCCAAGGGAAATTGTTACAGATCAAGGAGCTCAATTCACATCAAGGCTAGTGGAACAAATGATGGAGAGGTACAGAATCAGACATAGAAAATCTACTCCCTATCATCCACAAGCATGTGGTCAAGTGGAATCTACTAATAAGGTGTTGAAGGGATCCTAACAAAGACTGTCCATTTACATAGAAAAGATTGGGTAGATAGGCTTCCTGCATCCTTGTGGGCCTATAGAACTACATGGAGAAGCACAACTGGCCATACTCCTTATGAACTTGTTTATGGAAAACAAGTTTTATTTCTCATAGAGTTCCAGATTCAAACTTTCAAAATGGCATTTCAGCTAGGACTTGATCTATCAGAGGCACAAAAGCACAGATTGGAGCAGATTAATGAATTGGATGAGATCAGACAAGATGCAGTTCATAAAACCAATATATTCCAATAGCATAGGGCTAGATGGCATGACAAGTACATCAAGGGAAATAAGTTCAAAGAAGGTGACTGGGCTCTCTTGTTTGATTCAAAGTTCAAGGATTTTCAAGGTAAATTTCAAGCACATTGGCTTGGGCCATATGAAATTGTGAGAATTTTTTACAATGGAGCAATAAAAATCAGGACAATAGATGAAGAAGAGGTTGCTTTTCTTGTGAATGGTCATAGATTGAAGTTGTATCAAAAACCACTCTCAAGAGAAGAATTTGTCAAGAAGTTCCAGGAAAACAGTGATGTGAAGTTAATGAAGAAGAATCTTTCTTCTTCATCAACTTAATTGAATTTTCTGAAGTCTGAAGTCAGAATCTTTCTTCTTCACCTCACCTCATTAATTCATTCCGTAACCACTCCATATTACTCTTTCCTGCAGCCAACTCTTAACCATTTCATTCTGTAAAAAATAGGTATCTCTGTAACAACCGTTGTCACTGTGAATAGAGGGAACATTTGGGGGCAAAAACAACTTGTTAATGGCCATTTTCACCGTGAGCAGAAGACTAGTGAGTTGAAGATTGAAGGAGAAATTATGGGCGTCATCGTGAGAATAGAACCAGTTGGCACTAAATACTTGGAAGGCTATCCCCAAATCCGAGAAATATTACAACAAGCAGGATGGTTGCAATTCCTTGAAAAATTCAGTGGCTTCCACAAAGAGGTTACTAAAATTTTTGCAAGATCTTTTAATGGGGCCGAGGTTGAAGTTGGAGATATTAAATTCACTGTCACGGAGGCTTTTATTGCAGAAGCAACAGGACTGCCTAGACAAGGAGAAAGGTGGTTTAAGAACAGAGAAATTCGTAACGAAGGATGGAAGCAGATACTCAAGTCACCAGGTATGGATGTCACTGTTTTTAAAAAGGGTATCCCTAGCTCTGCATTAAAGAACAAATGAAGGAACATGTTGCTTATCCTGCAAAAATTCATTACTTGTGAAGGTAGATATGGTACTTTCTATGTTTACCATATTAGGTTGATAATGCATTTCCTAGAAGAAGAACTTAATTTTCCCTATTTCTTGCTTCAAAGTTTAAAGAAAATGGCTTCAAGTGTTCAAAAGAGAATTAAATTTCTAGAGACAACCTTATACCACCATGGTTTAGTCAAGATTTTAATTGAACATCATTTGGCAAAAATGGGAGACACTTGGGATAACTTCTTGGTGAGAAATCACTTTGAGGAACCAAAAGAACCTTCACCTGAACATGAACCTACAAAAAGAAGCAGAAGATGGAAATCCTCCAAAATTGAAATTGGTAAAAAAATACAAGAAAGCAGTGAAGAAATGATTTCTGAAAAATTAGTTCAGATTAAGAAACAACTTAAGAAAGAGAGGATCATAAGAAAATTTTCCAGAGAAAAAGGAGAAGGGCCATCTCAACCGAGAAGAAGCCACAGACTTAGAGGGATACTAAAGAAGATAGGGGTTAAACAAACTGGAGTTATAAACATAGAAGATGAAGAGACACCTACTGAGGAAGAATTTGATGAAGGAGCCCCTAAAATTGATCCTGCACAGCAAGAAATTTACAACTATGTTCAATCATTGGAGAGAAAAGCTTCAGAGAGTAGAGGCAGAACCCCTAGTCCTCCACAGTCTGAAATAGATGTGCTAAGAAGAGATAAGTACGATCTAGAAGTAATTAATAGACATATCAGGACTGAGAATGATATTCTGAGAGAGCAAGTTAAAATAAAAACCAGTATGAACTCAACCCTGTCTCTACAAATGGACAAAGTGGTAAAGGCCAATGAAAAGTTGAAAAAGAGAAACAAAAAGTTAATCAGGGCACTTACCAATTTAAGGTTCAAGTTAGTCATCAGGAAGCCCAGAAGGCCTTTAACTACCAGGAAAAGCAGAAGAAGAGGGTTGGATGTCCTTGCAGAGGTCTCTAAGTTCATGAAATAGTTGCATGAGGACATGCAAGAATCTAGCAGTGGGGGTATGTTGAGCTCCAAGAATGTTCTTTCTTCCACCACATTCCACTCCATTTCTTTTGTCCATTATTAATCCCAGGCTCAAATGATCAATGAAATTAGTTAAAATTGCTTTAAGAATGAATATCATGACTAACTTGCTATGTTTTTATGATTTTGTCATTGTAGTGCTTTTTGAACTAGGACTAGCTACAGAATGCAGACATTCTGTAGCTAGTTGCCAATTCTGCAGTTGTTTTCATGTCTAAGCAGGTTCCAGGTATCCTCTCAGAGAAAACCACACATGGTCGTATTCCAGATCATGCCCTCAGCATTTGTTGCTCTCCACGAAGATTGAATGGAATTCTGTATGTGGTTATGCACGTGGGAACTCAAACTAGGAGATAGACTCCTAATAGGACAAGGACAGTCTAGATGTCCTTAGTCATATTACGATGCCACCTTTAGAGTTCTAGTTCGATTTTAATATGGAAAGACAATTATCCTTGGATTATCTCGAATTCTGTTATGTAAATTTTCTATAAATGTAGCTCGGGAAACCGAGGGACAAGGTTAGATTTTGGTTAGATTTTATGGTTGATTGCTAGATTTCTGAAGGCTGAAAACACTCTGTTTTGAAGTAATCTCTCTTTAATGAAAGAAGCAGCATTTCCTTGAAAGCGTTGAAGTCGATCTTGAAGTATATTTCGTGCTACTCTAGTGGTAGAGGGCCCCTGCCTCCTGAGCAGCCTTGTTTATACAGTAGATAAGTATTTTAGTCTTGTTTTTATTTCCAGCTTAGGCAAGTTTCTGAAGTTTATGTTCATACTGCTTTACATTAATTATCACAGCTAGACTTACTCTAATAAGCTCTTCCAAAATATCATTACGATGAATAAGGCATAGCTGTGGTATTGTAGGTTTTAATTTCATTTTCTTTCGTTAATTATCACAGTTGGACTTACTCTAATAAGCTCTTCCAAAATATCATTATGATGAATAAGGCATAACTATGGTATTGTAGGTTTTAGTTTCTTGTTTATACTAAGTGTCACAGCCGGTCTTACTCAAACAAACTCTTCCAAAACATCATGAACAACGAATAAGAAATAGCTGTGGTGACTTAGATTCTAGTTGTATTTGCTTTCAGTCTTACATTTATGATCAACTGCATCGAATAATACAGCCATACTTGTTTGAAAAACTCTTTCAAAATATCATTCATCCTGAACGAGATAGGCTGTAGAATTCCATAGGTTAGTTGCATGTTAACTTAGTTATAGCACTCCGGAGGTAGAATGCATTTGGTTCAGCTCTGTCATTTCATTTCCAGTTTGATAATGTCTTTTCAGTTTAACACTGTTCATTGTACTTCAAATAGACTAGTGGCACTCTAGTTTAGTCTAGCTCACTGTATTAGCACTCCAGTTTAGTTGTCATCCATTGCATTTTCAAAATTGTATTATTTGTTAAATTTAAATACCATGGTCTTCATTATTTACAAAACTTCTTTTGTTCCAACCTCATATTAATACATAATCATTTGGACAGAAGTTAGTATCAGTCTAAGACCTAGAGTATTTTTCAACCTTTTTACCATTTCAAAAACAAGCCTTTTCTCAAAGACCATTCTAAAAAGGAAATTTATAACTTCTGAGTGAGGCCTAGTGGTGTTAAATTGAGTTGCAGAATAGAGTTAGAAGCTAGTTTAGAGTAGAAATCTTATTATGCTACAAATGTTCTTTTCCAAATATATTCCAATAAACCTTTAATCATGGATGAGATGTTGTAACATTGTAAGTTGATTGTTGATTGTTTAGTTAGGAGAAATTCATTTACACTTAACTTGTCCATTTCCCAAGCTTTTCCAACACATCTTTAATGAATGAATTGGATAAAGTTTAAGCTCATGTTGTGATTTATTTCCTTGAAGTCATTATCAAGCTTTGTATTTGTTGTTTGCTAGCCATAGTTAGGATTTGTTCTGTTTTAGTATTTGCATTTTTTATTCACCATCCATAGTTTATGCCAATAGCTTCTTTTCACCAACATTTAGTTCCTTCCCTTTCCAAACATAAAACCATAAAACCAAAAACATCAGAAAACACTAAACACAACGTGGTAAGAAACAAATACCTAGGCACATATAGTGCACCACACTTCAGCAGTTTACCAACCCTGGTTGACAATTAATGAACTCAATTTAGGAACACTAGGTTGAGCACAAACTTACTGTGTAACAATGAGAATAACGCTATCTCTCCTACCAAGAAAATTAGGAAAAATTCAAGCATTGGTTCATCCAATTCTATTGAAGAGAAGATAAAGAAAGATAGTGAGGCTATAAATGCCACATATAAATCTAATAGGGCTTCAACAAAAATAATAAGGATGCAGGGGGACCTTCAATATAATTGGGAAAAAAGCAGGAGCAATTGATCAATGGAAAAAATGTTATAAAGTTGTTGAAACGGTAAGGAAACATTCTTTCCAATAATCTTCCAGTTTTAAAACAACTTAAGCATATTTTGATTGATGAATGCTCTATTTTAGATTTTAGACATGATGCTAGTTGTATGCTACAGCTATAGTAAGAGACATTTATATGTTTTTTTTATCCTTTTCCATTTGCAGTATTGTGTATTTTAGAATCCATTCATTAAAACATATTCATTTTTTACATTGTTTGTAACTTTGTATTTAATTTATCGCAAGATTTAAGGATACATTAATGGAAAGTGAGTAATGTTAGTTCATTTCAATAGAAGACTGCCACAATTCATCATCAAAGATTTAAAGGTGAAAAGAACACTCATATAGGAGTTGATCATCATCAAAAATCACTCAGAGACACCAAGGACATCAGTGGTTGTCTAGTGACTGAAGCAATATTCATATCCTTCTTATATATATATATATATAATTTTCTTATGATTTTGGTGATTTTCAATTAGGTTCCAACAACTTAAATAAATATTTGAATTCGAAACTTTTTTATTTGAGATACTGTTATTCAAAATATTGTTCATTTTGAATGTGACTTGCACTTTTATAGCAGACTTCAAGGCGACATTTTCAATAATTAAGACAGGCTGAAAAACATCGGGAATCTCTAACAAGCACCGAGGACATTGTTGGTTGCGAGTTGAGTGAAGAAACATTAATAGTTGGCTTAGATCTTAAACATTGTTATTTATTATTATGATTTTGTCAAATTTTAATCAAGTTAATGATTTAAAGAAACCTTAGAATTACAGAATACACCAATATGGTAATTTTTTAATTTTCGATTTGAGATTATGTTATTCAAAATACTTTTAATTTTGAACATGGTTTCTATTGATTTTATAGTAGGATTCAAGGAAATCATTGTAACAGGTAAATAATATGGGTCGATGTCCATAGAAGATTGCCACATTTTTTCACCAGAGTTTTCCGAGGAAAGAAAATGCTCATTTTCGAACTACCCAAAATAAAAAATATTTAACAAGAAATAAAGATGTCATTGGTTGTTAGGTGAGTCAAGAAACCTTCATAGCTTATTCAAATATTTTATTTTTTCTTAAAGTGTTTAAACTTTTAGTTAAGTTATAATGAGTAAAACATAAATGACTCAATCACTTGTTCTTTAGGATGTACTCTTGTCACTTCTACAATAAGACCACATGAAATGATCCTAACATATGACTTTGTGATGTGAACTAATAACTCTTATTATTATTCATCTTCCATTTCACCTTAGACATAATGATATCATGTCCGAACTACTTTCCAAGACCATCAAATCAAAAGAATTCAACATGGTACATCTCGCTTTTTTTAACAATATTGATTAATAGTTGTTCCTAAATGCCTATAGGGAAATAATTATAAACATTATCTTTTGAACTTTACTGGAAATTGTTCTCAATACCTTTTTGTTGGCAATAGTTCCTGGGACCGTAGAAAATAAGATTATAATAATGAGCCTTTGTCCTCTAAGCTAGCTTTGTCTAAAAAAATTTATGTCCTCTTGTCATCCATGTTGTGGAACATGTTGGTTCCAATGTCTCTAGCTAATTTTTCATCATCTTACCAATTAGGTTGCATTTACACATAGGGCATCCCTTTATGTTGTAGAAGATATATCCTTTCAACCAAAGAAATAGATAACACTTCTACCAATGAGAGTGAATATGTTTGTTCTTCCAAAAAATATGAGTAAGAGATGTACTTGTTGAATCCTTAGTTAAACTGAGAGAGGGGGTGAATCAGTTTAACACTTTTCATCAAGCTTATTTACAACTTAATTTTATAACCAACATAATATGTGAACAATCTTAATATGTAGCAGCAAGTATTAAGATAATGTGACACCAAAATTATTATCAGAGTAGCAAGCATTAAGCATATAGGATAGAACATATCAACACATAGGCAACACACACAGAGACAGCAGATATAAGTGGAAACCCATAAAGGGAGAAAACCACATCTTAGTATTGTTGTGATGCAAAGGCAAGCTCCAATTCCCTCTCACCACTGATTTTCTGCAGGCACCAACCTATAGGAGGCTCCAACCTCAATCAGCTACAACTGACATCTATCAAGCTTCAACTTGATAGGGAAGCTCCAACTTCCTCATTCTATAAAAAGAAAGTATTTGCTAATTTACCTTAGATATCAGCTCTATTCTATAGCATCTCTTTCTGCTCCTCCTTTTTCTTATCTTCTCTGCGTCAATTCTTCATACTCTGCATTCTCTATCTTTACTTCTACATATCAATATGATATCCTTTATAGAGTTTGCCTCATAACTGTTCGCATTCTACAGGGAATTCAAAGTGAATAGCCCTGACTCTTTGCCTTCTGCCTCCTCACTTCTTTATCAAGCTCATTCAGAAAACTACAGCAATTTGTACACCTTTCAGTTTTATAGTGGAGTTTTGTTTCCTATGGAGACTTGCTAGTGCATCACAAATAATATAAACCAATTAAAACATTTTCGTTTAGTTACAATGAGAGTTCCATCTCAACCCATTCATTCTTTTGGATCACTGCGTGTTGTCTTTTCTGTAGCTGTCTCTGTCTTTTTCCTCTCTGTATGCCTTTCTATTCACTGCTGTTGCGTAACTCCTGCATATATTTAATTTCACTTTTTGTATGACGCAAATTAACTCTCGGCGTAATAATAAGGCATTTTTAACATATAAGCTGCCATTTTTATGTAACGCAAATCAACTCTCGGCGTAATACTAAGGCATTTTTAACATATAAGCTACCCTTTTTATGTAACGCAAATCAACTCTCGGAGCAATAATAAAAGACCATTTAATACATAAAATTCCCTTTCGGGCCCACCATCCGAAATTTTCTTATGCTCTGATGTGATGAGCCTTCTCCAGAGTTTTCTGATTGCGATTGATTGCATTCACAAACTTTATTAACCTGTTCCGTTGTGTTGGCTTGTTCCGATGTGATGATCCACTGTTCACATATATAAATATGTATATATCATTTTACACACATATATACATGCCACTTTTCTTTCCTTTGACTCTTTAACTTTGGTATAAAACTCGAGGCAAACCTGTATTAATCTTATCTTTTGAATGGAGCCCACATGCCAGCTATACTCCGCCTCATTTATTTCAATCGCAATCGCAACATTCACAATGCTCCTATGACTTGGTCATTAGATTTCTGCCGATGCGATTAGAAAAGGCCCCACCATGTAATCAATCGATTCATATCCATCATCCATCCCTTAGCAAATCCTACAGCTATCATCCAATCACTCAATCGCAATCGAACTTTCAGTTTTTCGTTACTCTTTCACCTCCGATGTGATGAATCGCTCTGATGCGCTTTAAGTCGGAATTCAAACAAATATGAGAATCACCGTTTATAACATATCAGGTCGGCAATCGCGATCGAAACTTTTATTAACATGTTCCACTGCCATAATTTTCTCCGATGCGATTCGTGAGGGTCCCACCTTATAATACTTTGTTTGTTTTAAAAACTGAACAATGGAGCCTTTTGTTCTTTTAGTCTTGCGCACAAGCATATAATACATATTCTTTATATTGTAACCTTGGTCCCTTGCATATAAGGTGCTACATATATATATATACTTTGCCGCTTCAACTTTTATGTATCCTTTAGCTTGGGTTAAGATTCTTAGAATTTTATGTAGGGGGTCCCACACTACACATATACTATCCTCCGTCAACATTATATTAAGTCTTTGGCTCAGACTTAAACCCAGCACTAATATATATATTTATATAACCTTTCGGGCTCCATAGTTATTTTAACTCGTCTTATTTATAATAATATAATGCACTGTCTAGAGTTTGGGTTACCTCTTGGTTAATCTGCAACATAGTCAAGGTCCACAATTAATATATATAAACATATCAACCATTCAGCATTTTCTCCAATGGTTAATCACTAACCATTAACGCAACAGTTCAATTATGCCCACCGCACCTTATATCCACATATACAATGTTTCATACGCGCACCCTTTGTGAAATTTCATATTCTCAATACTGTATTCACATATATTACCTCCTCCGTCATATTTCAAACATTATACCATGACTTTGAATTAAAATAACCTTCGGGCCCACAATGCATTGTGACTTACCTTCTGCCTGTTAAATAGCTTTTATAATACTCACAATATACATAAATTCGTATAATCCATGGCCCCGCGGCTATGAATGGAGGTCCCACAGCATGTTTTACATAATACATGTCAAAAAACTTTAAAAACATTATAACATCCTTTGAATGTATAAAAAATAAACCTCATAAGAACTAAGGTTCAACTTTAAACTTTGGTTTATGTTTCAATTTTCAATCATACAATTGACTCGGGCCCACAGTGCTTTGCCTCAACTAACCTCTGTTCATTGTGCAAGTGTGATCACCATCGATCTTCCAGCCTTGGCAATCAGATGGACACAGCTGATATCACGTTTTTCTTTGGGCCGAGGGTTAACACTCAAAAATTACGCGATGTAAGTGGTATTCAAATACCACCCAAAGCCACATGTCTATCAGCGACATAGATCGTGTTCAAAAAGCGAAATCCACTTACCACTCCCAAACGCACGTGATATTGCTGGTTTCCAAAACTCTGGTTTCACTGTTTGCTCAGGGTTTTGTCTAGCACATGGTTCCGATTCATCAAAATTTAACTCTTTTTAAAATAATTTCCGCTTTCTCTCCTATTTTCTCTTGCGCTCTCGACATTATAGTATAGTGCTTCCATATGTTGAACTCCCGACTCCATTAGGTTTTCATTGTGTAATTACGATTCCTTTCTTGGTTCTGTGCCCTTACTGGTTCCACCTCTGTTATTCTCTGTCTCCGCCTCTATTATTCTCTGTCTCTACCTTTGTATTCTCTATCTCTGTTTCACTGTACTCTTTCTCTGCATCCTCTTATTTTATTGCCTTGCTTCTTTTGTTGCTGCTCGACCCTCTCTACATCTTGCTGCCTCTTTTTCTCTCTTTTCCTTTCAACAGTCTTCTTTTTTCATCTCCTTTGCATCTATGTTGTCTCCTTTTCCATCAATGACAAAATTTCCAACAGTCTCCCCCTTTGGCATTGATGGTAATACACTTACTTTGCTTGCCTTTTAGGACCCTTTCTTTTGTTGCTTGCTCTTCCTCCCCCTTTGACATCAATGGCAAAGGGTTGCCTAATTCCCATTGTGCTTTTAAATCTCGTCCATGTTACTCTGATCTTGAGGACCTGTTTCATGTCCTGCTTAGT
This sequence comes from Pinus albicaulis, assembly GCA_034641835.2. Classification (NCBI taxonomy): domain Eukaryota; kingdom Viridiplantae; phylum Streptophyta; class Pinopsida; order Pinales; family Pinaceae; genus Pinus; species Pinus albicaulis. Next base: position 1,691,828,859 of record CM076584.1, on the reverse strand, counting down.
TGCTCTGGCTCTTTGGTGACTTTCTTTGTTGACTGATGTCCCCTTGGAATGATGTCTTCTTTTCTATTCTCCCCCTAGAATGATGCATTCTTTTTATGTCAGAGAGTAGCATCTGATGACACTACCCCTAGTTTGTCTCTCAGATATTCGAATGGCTCTCTATCAAGAGGTGTTGTGAATATACCTGCTGTTTTTTCTTTTGTTGGCACATATTCCAACTTCACTACCTTCTGTGATACTTGTTATCTTAGGAAATGGTACTTGATTGGGATGTGTTTATTTTTTGAATGAAGTACATGATTTTTTGATATACTTATTGCACTTGTATTATCACATTTGATAGAGATAGGTTCATCAATGCTTACCTTCATGTCTTAGAGGGTTTGTCTCATCCACATGACTTGTGTGCAACATGCTGCTGCTGCTATGTATTCTGCTTCTGCTATAGATAGAGAGATAGATGTCTGTTTCTTTCTTAGCCATGCCACCAGACTTTTTCCCAAGTAGAATGCACCTCCACTTGTGCTTTTCCTGTCATCCACACAGCTGGCCCAATCTGCATCTGTATATGTTGTCAAAGTGAAGCTCTTGCCTTTTGGATACGATAGCCCATACTATACAGTTCCTTGTAGATATCTGAATATTCTTTTGATTGCTAGAAGGTGATTTTGTTTTGGTGCTGCTTGATATCTAGCCACAAGTCCTACTGCCAACATAATGTCTAGTCTAGATGCTGTTAGGTATAGCAGACTTCCTATCATGGATATGTAAAGTCTTTGATCTATATCAGCAGATCCATCATCAGCACATAGCTTGCATCCAGTGATCATGGGAGTTTACACAGGTTTGCAGTCTTCCATTTGAACTTTTTCAACATCTCCTTTAAGTATTTCTTGTGAGATGAATGTACCTGTGTTGTTTTGCTGAATTTGAAGTCCTAGGTAGAAAGTGAGCTCTCCAATCATAGACATCTCAAAATCTGATTTCATCTCTTCAACAAATCCTTTTGCTAACTCATCGTTGTTGCTTCCAAACATAATGTCATCAACGTATACTACAACAATCAGGAGTTCATTTTCATGGGCTTTTATGTATATATTTTTGTCTACTCCTCCTCTCTTAAAGCCTTGTTTTTGCAAGTACTTATCCAGCCTTGAATACCAAGCACGAGGAGCTTGTTTAAGTCCATATAGAGCCTTCTTTAGTCTGCACACATAGTCTTCTTTATCTGTTAATGAGAATCCTTCTGGTTGTTCCATGTAGACTTCTTCTTCTAGATCTCCATTCAAGAAGGTAGATTTCACATCCATTTGATATACCTTGAAGTCATGGTAGCATGCAAAGGCCAGAAACATTCTGATAGCTTCCATTCTGGCTACTGGGGCAAATGTTTCATCGTAATCAAGACCTTGAATTTCTGAATATCCCTTGCATACAAGTCTGGCTTTATTCCTGATTACCTATCCTTGTTCATTCATTTTATTCTTGAATACCCATTTTGAGCCTATATCATTTTTCTTAGTGGGTCTTGGAACTAATTCCCATGTATTGTTCTTCTCAATTTGGTCCAATTCTTCATTCATAGCATTCACCCAATACTTGTCCTTGTTGGCTTATTCAAACTTCTTTGGCTCGATTTGTGATAGCATAGCTAGGTATACCTCTTCTATCTGTTCAGTTAGTTGTCTTCTTGTCTAGACTCCTACACTCTTGTCCCCAATGATTTGATCTTCTGGATGGTTATTTTGAGTGTATCTTGAGGGGGCTTTCGAGCTCAGTTCAGCATCTTCTGTTGTCTTGCTTGTTTCATCATCATCTTGATTCTCTTCTTCATGATCTTCTGGAGGATTGCTGCAGTCTGTACTTCTGGTCTTGTTTGGTAGTTCATCATCAAATCTTACATCAATGATTTCTTCAATTTTTCGAAGAGTCTTGTTGTAGCACCTGCAACCTTTACTCTTGGATGCATATCCTAAAAATATTCCTTCATATGCTCTTGCATCAAACTTCCCCAGATTTTCATCATTATTCTTTATGTAACACTTGCTTCCAAAGACTCTAAAGTGCTTGATTGATTCTGGTTTACCATGCCATAGTTCATAAGGAGTCTTGTCACTATTTGGTCTTAAATGAGCTTCGTTTAGAATATGCACAACTGTATGTACTGCTTCTGCCCAGAAGGTTTGGGGAATGTTACTTTCTTGAATCATGGCTCTGGAAATTTTTTGTACAGACCTGTTTTGTCTCTCTGCCGCTCCATTCTGTTGAGGTGTCCCTGTAATAGTAAACTATTGATTTATCCCATGTTCATTGCATAGGTCTGCAAAGTCATAGTCTGTGAATTCACCTCCTCTGTCTGATCTGATGCATTTTAGCTTGCATCCTATTTGACTTTCTCCCAATGCCTTGAATATCTTGAATTTCTCAAGTGCTTCCGATTTATATTTGAGAAATGCAACCCATGTCATTCTTGATAAATCATCTATTATCATCATGAAGTAGGACTCTCCACCTGGTGTTTTAGTTCTTGAAGGTCCACACAGGTCCATGTGTACAAGTTCAAGTGGCCTACTTGTTGATAGCTCATCTTTGGTCTTAAAGGATGTCTGGGTCTGTTTTCCCAATTGGCAAAATTTGCATATGGTATTTGAAGGCCTTTTTATTGCTCGCATATCTCTGACAGCTTTCTTCTTGCTCAGTCTGATGATATGGTCGAAGTTAAGATGTCCTAATCTCCTATGCCATAACCATGACTCCTCAAGTTTGCTAATATGACATGCTTCATTCTCTTCTTTCACTATGTAGACATTACTCTCTGTTCGAACACCTTTGATCAGAGTCTTTCCTGTGGTGCTTGATATGACTTCACAGTCTTGTGCTCTAAAAAGAACTTCACAGCCTTTATCACACATTTGACTGACACTCAACAAATTTTCTTTCAGCCCATCCACAAATAGTACATCTTGGGCCTTTCCTCTTCCATTATCTACACTGAGTGAGCATTTTCCTTTGATTTTACCTACTTTGTCATTGCCAAAAGTAACATTTCCAGATTTCTTTTCATCAAAGGTTATAAACTTGCTTCTATCTCCAGTCATATTCTTTGAGCAACCACTGTCCAAATACCATTGGCTTTTCAGGTCTTGAGTTGTTAGAGCCAGGTCACATTTATTCACCTTCTTTTTCCACCGCATGCATCCTTTTGTTTGGTACCTTTTCTGAGATGATGACCCACATTCTCTGAGAGGACATTTGGAAGGCATATGTCCAATTTTATTGCATACACAACATTTAATCATATTTTTAGTAGAATTATGAGTATGAGTAAACTCTCCATGATTCATAAACCTCCTTGAGGTTTTGAACATCAATATTTGTCCATATTGTCTGCATTCAATGATTTTATGGCCAAATTCCTTACAGTAAAAACAGTATCCATAGAAACAATTTGCATACCTGATGAAAGATTGTCTTCTCCATTTGTTTGCTTGAGACAGTCTCTTCACTATTTGCATCCTTTGTTGGTTTGAATTAATCCTCCTTGTGTGACAGTATGCAGCAATATGTCCCAGCTTGTGGCAAACATAACAGGTGGCATTTTTCATAGAAGGGAAGAATCTCCTTTGATGGCTTCCAAATTTGACATACTCAGGGGTATATGAGCCCTTTTCTATTGGCTGAGTATTTAATTCATTCTTTGTTATTAGAGGTTCCTTCTGGTTTCTGTCTCCTTCATTGCATGTTTATTCTTTTCTAGGAATCATTTGAGCTACTTCTTCATTCTTATTTTCTTTTACAAAAATAATATTTTTGTTTTCCTTTTCTTTGCCTTTACTTGATTCTCCTTCATAGCCTATCCCAGTTTTTATTAGAGGGGATCTTTGAGCATCCAGAATTTCATTCAACTTACCAGAGCTTGTCATTTGAGAAGAATTTATTGACACTTTCCTTTGGGAATTTTCTAATTTCTTCCTCAAGAATACTACTTCTTCTTCCGACTTCTCTTGTTCCTGAATTTTATCCTTAATTTTCTTAAGTAACATGTCTTCTACCTTCTTGGCTTCTTCAAGCTCTACTTTCAGCTGAATGAGGACTTCTGAATTTTTTTCTTCTTTTACATACTTGAGGAGAATGTCTTTCTATTTTATGCACTTCAGTTTGAGTCTGTCAATCTCCTCTAGGTCACTTCTTAGCTCCCCCTCGAGATCAACTTCACCTTATTCTTCATCTTCTATAAGGAGTCCTTCAAGTTCTTCTATGGCCATCAACATAAATTCAGAGGTTCCTTCTTCACTTGAGGGTTCATCTGAGTCTTCAGATGCACTGCTGTCTTGTTGAGCATAGAAAGATTTTCCATTGAATTTATTTCCTTTCTGTCAGTTCTTTGATATAGTTTTCTATGATTCTTGAGCCTGATTCCTTGTTTTCTTATGAGGACACTTAGCAGCATAGTGTCCAACTCTTCCACAGTTAAAGCATTTAAATGGAAGTTTACCTTTATATTTACCTGAGCCTCTATCCAATTTCTTGACAAATTTGGCATCTTCTTCATCAGAGCAAGAGCATATATCTTCCTTTTCTTCTTTCTTCTTCGTTATCTTAAAGGTTGCCTCCCTCACATTTGACTTCTTCTGTGGCAGTCTCATCTCATAGGCTGTTAGATTTCCAAGTAACTAGTTCATGGTCAAGGTTTCCTAATCAGTTGTTTCTTCTATGGCAGAAACCTTGGGGTTAAAGCTGGGTGGAAGAGATCTTAGAATCTTTTGTACAATTACACATTCTGGTATGGTTTCTCCAAGAGCTTTCATATTATTAACAATTTCTGCAACTCGTAAGAAGAAGCTGCTAATATCTTCATCATCATTCATTTTTAAATTTTCAAACTGAGCTCTATATACTTGAAGTTTGGTTGTCTTCACCCTTTTGTTTCCCTCATGGATGTTTTCAAGAGTATCCCACATTTCTTTGGCAGTCTTGCTGTGCATTACTTTGATAAATTCAGCCTCACATAGTCCATTTAAGATTGCATTCATGGCCTTTGCATTAGCTACAAAGTCGTGTTTAGCTTCTTTCTCTAAGTCAGTTGCCTTTGGGGCATATCCAAATTCCACAACAGCCCAAACTTCTATTGACATTATGTAAGCTCTCATTATGATTTTCCAGAAGGCATAACTAGCACCGGTGAAAAAAGGGGCTTTATTGGTTGAGATTCCTTCTTGACTAGCCATCCTGGGGACCTAGGATCTCCTTTCAGTTGTTCAACTAGTACAAAAGGAACTTGGCTCTGATACCAATTGTTGAATCCTTAGTTAAACTAAGGGGGCGGTGAATCAGTTTAACACTTTTCATCAAGCTTATTTACAACTTAATTTTATAACCAACTTAATATGTGAACAGTCTTAATATGTAGCAGTAAGTATTAAGATAATGTGACACCAAAATTTTTATGAGAGCAATAAGCATTAAGAATATAGGATAGAACATATCAACACATAGGCAACACACACAGAGACAACAGATATAAGTGGAAACCATAAAGGGATAAAACCACATCTTATTATTGTTGTGATGCAAAGGCAAGCTCCAACTCCCTCTCACCACTGATTTTCTGCAGGCACCAACCTACAGGAGGCTCCAACCTCAGTCAGCTACAACTGACATCTATCAAGCTTCAACTTGATAGGGAAGCTCCAACTTCCTCATTCTATCAAAAGAAAGTATTTGCTGATTTACCTTAGATATCAGCTCTGTTCTGTAGCATCTCTTTCTGCTCCTCCTTTTTCTTATCTTCTCTGCCTCAATTCTTCATACTCTGCGTTCTCTAACTTTACTTCTGCATATCAAAATGATATCCTTTATACAGTTTGCCTCATAATTGTTCGCATTCTACAGGGAATTCAAAGCGAATAGCCCTGACTCTTTGCCTTCTGCCTCCTCAATTCTTTATCCAGCTCATTCAGAAAACTACAGCAATTTGTACACCTTTCATTTTTATAGTGGAGTTTTGTTTCCTATGGAGACTTGCCAGTGCATCACAAACAATATAAACCAATTAAAAAATTTACATTTAGTTACAATGAGAGTTCCAGCTCAACCCGTTCAGTCTTTTGGATCACTGTGTGTTGTCTTTTCTGCAGTTGTCTTTGTCTTTTTCCTCAATGTATGCCTTTCTATTCACTGCTGTTGCGTAACTCCTGCATATATTTAACTGCTCTTTTTGTATAACGCAAATTAACTCTTAGCGTAATAATAAGGCATTTTTAACATATAAGCTGCCCTTTTTATGTAACGCAAATCAACTCTCGGAGCAATAATAAAATACCCTTTGATACATAAAATGCCCTTTCGGGCCCACCATCCGAAATTTTCTTATGCTCCGATGCGATGAGCCTTCTCCAGAGTTTTCCGATTGCGATTGATCGCAATCGCAAACTTTATTAACCTGTTCTGCTGTGTTGGCTTGTTCCAATGCGATGATCCACTGTTCACATATATAAATATGTATATATCATTTTACACACATATATACATGCCGCTTTTCCTTCCTTTAACTCTTAAACTTTGGTATAAAACTCTGGGAAAACCTGTATTAATCTTATCTTTTGAATGGAGCCCACATGCCAGCTATACTCCACCTCATTTATTTCAATCGCAATCGCAACATTCACAATGCTCCTGTGACTTGGTCATTAGATTTTCGCCGATGCGATTAGCAAAGGCCCCACCATATAATCAATCGATTCATATCCACTGTCCATCCCTTAGCAAATCCGACGACTATCATCCAATCGCTCAATCGCAATCGGAACTTTCAGTTGCTCGTTACTCTTTCACCTCCGATGCAATGAATCGCTCCGATGTGCTTTAAGTCGGAATTCAAACAAATATGATAATTGTCGTTTATAACATATTGGGTTCGCAATCGCAATCGGAACTTTTATTAACATGTTCTGTTGCCATAATTTTCTCCGATGCGATTCGTGAGGGTCCCACCTTATAATACTTTGTTTGTTTTAAAAACCAAACAATGGAGCCTTTTGTTCTTTTAGTCTTGCGCACAAGCATATACTACCTATGCTTTATATTGTAACCTTGGTCCCTTGCATATAAGGTGCTACATATATATATATATATATATATATATATATATATATATATATATATATATAAATATATATATATATATATATATATATATATATATATATATATATATATATAGTTTGCCGCTTCATCTTTTATGTATCCTTCAGCTTGGGTTAAGATTCTCGGAATTTTATGTAGGGGGTCCCACACTACACATATAATATCCTCCGTCAACATTATATTAAGTCTTTGGCTCAGACTTAAACCCAGCACTAATATATATATTTATATAACCTTTCAGGCTCCAGAGTTATTTTAACTCGTCTTATTTATAATAATATAATGCACTGTCTAGAGTTTGGGTTACCTCTTTGTTAATCCGCAACATAGTCGGGGTCCACAATTAATATATATAAACATATAAACCATTCAACATTTTCTCCAATGGTTAATCACTAACCATTAATGCAACAATTCAACTGGGCCCACCGCACCTTATATCCACATATACAATGTTTCATACGCACACCCTTTGTGAAATTTCATATTCTCAATACTGTATTCACATATATTACCTCCTCCGTCATATTTCAAACATTATACCATGACTTTGAATTAAAATAATCTTCGGGCCCACAATGCATTGTGACTTACCTTCTGCCTGTTAAATAGCTTTTATAATACTCACAATATATAGAACTTCATATAATACTTGGCCCCGCAACTATGAATGGAGGTCCCACAGCATGTTTTACATAATACATGTCAACAAACTTTAAAAACATTATAACATCCTTTGAATGTATAACAAATAAACCTCATAAGAACTAAGGTTCGACTTTAAACTTTGGTTTATGTTTCAATTTTCAATCATACAATTGATTTGGGCCCACAGTGCTTTGCCTCAACTAACCTCTGTTCATCGCGCAAGTGTGATCATCGTCGATCTTCTAGCCTTGGCAATCGGATAGACACAGCTGATATCGCGTTTTTCTTTGGGCCGAGGTTTAACACTCAAAAATTACGCGATGTAAGTGGTATTCAAATACCACCCAAAGCCATTTGTCCATCAGCGACATCGATCACGTTCAAAAAGAGAAATTCACTTACCACTCCCAAACGCACGCGATACTGCTGGTTTCCAAAACTTTGGTTTTACTGTTTGCTCAGGGTTCCATCTAGCACATGGTTCCGCTTCATCAAACTTTAACTCTTATTAAAATAATTTCCGCTTTCGCTCCTGTTTTCTCTTGCATTCTCGACATTATAATACAGTGCTTCCATATGTTGAACTCCCGACTCCATTAGGTTTTCACTGTGTAATTACGGTTCCTTTCTTGGTTCTGCGCCCTTACTGGTTCCACCTCTATTATTCTCTATCTCTGCCTCTGTATTCTCTGTCTCTGTTTCACTGTACTCTTTCTCTGCATCCTTTTCTTTTACTGCCTTGCTTCTTTTGCTGCTGCTCGACCCTCTCTACATCTTGCTGCCTCTTTTTCTCTCTTTGCCTTTCAACAGTCTTCTTTTGCCATCTCCTTTGCCATTAATGACAACATTTCCAACAGTACTTGCTTCACACTTCTAAGACTATGATTTCTTGACTTGGATGCCAACATAGGAAGTTTTTAGTTTTGATGGTTATAATGACATTGCTAGTGAATATGTTTTTCCCTCCAAAAATGATGAGTAAGAGATGTACTTGCTTCACACTTGTAAGACTATGCTTTCTTGACTTGGATGCCAACATAGGAAGTTTTGTGTCTTGATGGTTACAATGACATTGATAGTGAATATGTTTTTTCTTCCAAAAAAGACTAGTAAGAGATGTACTTGCTTCACACTTGTAAGACTATGCTTTCTTGAATTGGATGCCAACATAGGAAGTTTTGAGTTTTTATGGTTACAATGACATTGTTTTGTGCACATTCTATTTTGTAAATTTGTAATTGTAGGGTATATGAAGGTAGTCATGTGATGCATAACGATAATAATTCACATCTACAAGTCCATATATAAAATATTTTTTGTAAATAGAGAAATTTAATGATCAAATGGTCAAGAGGATATAACAAGAGTCCAAGACAAAGCAACCTTAATTTGGTGAAGGCCACAACTAGGAGAATGAGTTTTCTTAAAAAAGTAATCATGTAAAGGAGATTAGATAGACGCATAGTTAGGCATGCTTTTCATAGCAATGACCCACACATTAAGAAACCATTGTGAAAATTTTACCAAAATTGGCAGTGTAAACTCTGAAACTACCTTGATATTGGAAAGATCCATATGCCTTCCATGTTTTTAGATAACATACTCGAAATACTTTAATTTGGTCACCCTTCACACAATATTTTTTCCTGAAATTTAATTTGTATTACCATAATTATTTGAATACTTGGCAAAGTACATGCAAACGCTTGACCCAAGAAGTTATGTAAGTATGTTATTTAGTTAAATGAATATAGAGCAAACCTTGATCAGGTCTCCCATTATTCTGGGGAGTAGTAGGAAAATCAATATCCTGGAAAAATATTGTGCATGTGTGTTATTTCTTATTGCATGTCTGAGATCGTTGTTCTAAATTGTCAATTAAATTCTACAAATGAGTAGAGTAAGATTGTGTCTCTTGATTTTAGATAAAACTTCTTCAGCGGTTGCAATTCTACATCATATTTCTACAAACCATCCACTGATAACTATATTAAAATTCTAATAAGATTGTGTCTATTGATTTTAGATAAAATTTCTTGAGCTGTTGCAATTCTACATCATATTTCTACAAACCATCCACCTAATAATCACTAATAATTATATTAAAATTCTGGAAGGCCTATTCTGAAATAGGCATGTATATTGACATAATAATTATTAAGTGAATTATAGAGATTTAACTATCATAGAATATTCTATAATATTTTCAATAGTATTCAATGTTAAAATTTATCTCCAAAATAGTTGTGTCTTTTTTTTTCCATTTAATATAATTGATTAATTAAAAAAATTGTTATATGAATAAATGTTATATGAAATGAGTAAATTTTTTTCAATAAAACATGGTATTGACCCATTATATTGGATCAAAACCTATTTACAAACATATCCATAATCAAATAAAGATAAAAAAACGTTTATATTAATTCTTTTCGTAATCAATAATAATAATGAAAAAACATTTATAATTTAAATAAATTTTATAATTTTTAAATTTCAATTTGATGAAGAAAATAATTTTTTATATATTATAAATTAATAAAATAAATATTTTGATGTCTATTATAAATTAATGCCTATCTATATTTAGGTTATAATATTAAATATTACAATTCCTAAGTCTCGGGCTAAAAAGATACCTAAAAGGTCCTACTATATATGTATATATTGACATTTAATGTAACGACACTAACTTTAACCATTCCAACTATCGTGCTAGATAACTAAAAAGGCCATACGAAACAATGAGGAGACAAAAAGCCCATGTGATCATTGAGGTGGATCTATAAACATTAAAAAAACCCACATCCAGGTCATAGAGGTTCCAAATTATGTAACTAGGCTCATCGTAAAATCCCAAGAGCCTTCCATAACTATTACGCGCACGAAGTTGCCTAAGCGCTCGGCCGGCTTCTTTATTTTGTCATATTAACAGAACCAGCGTCACATGCCATCGTTCTTGTAGTATATTTTATCGTATTAACAGAGCCAGCATCTATAAATACCATGAAAACCCAGTTTCATTCCCTTCCATTCCGTCCATCTTCTCATTCCCTTCCCTGCACACAAATTTATTTTCGTTTTTCCTCGTATAGTGATTCCAGAATTCCACAGAGCAATGGGTCTCCAGATCGATCCCCGCAGCAGATATTGCAGCTCCAACCAGCCGTACTACAGCAAGCGAAAACCAGTAGATTTTCCCCAGGACGAATACCTGGATCTGTCCACTTACGTCTCCTCGCTTCGCCACAATGGCCGAATAGCCCTCATCGACTCTGCCACTGGGGAAACCACCACATTCCTCTGACTATGGCAGAGCGTGAAGTCATTTGCCGCTGGTTTAGCCGACCTTGGCATTAGAAAATCCGATGTTATTATCCTCCTCTCACCGAATTGAATCCATTTTCCCATAATCTGCATGGCTATCTTGTCCATTGGAGCCACCATTACGACCATCAACCCTCTAAATACCGCAGCTGAGGTACCGAAGCAAGCCAGAGACTCGGCAGTCGTGTTGGCCTTTGCCACGCCATCTTTGGATGTCAAATTGGCAGCCACCAAATTTCCCATTGTGCTAATTTCTTCTTCTTCATCTGAATTAGCCTCCCAGAATGACCAAAACTACATCTCTACTCTACACAAGCTCCTCACTTCGAATCCTGCCCATGCCCCTGTTGTTAAAATCTGGCAAGACGATACTGCCACACTGCTCTATTCCTCCGGGACTACTGAAATGAGCAAAGGGGTCATTTCCACCCACAGAAATCTGATTGCTATGGTTTGCATTGTGCTGAAGCGCTTGGAATTCACTCCTGAGAACAGTACCCGGAAACGGACAGATTCGTTCCTGGGTATGGTGCCCATGTTTCGTATATATGGGTTTGCAGCTTTTCCTTGTGCGTTGCTTGGAATCGGATCCACCATTCTTGTGCTGTCTAAGTTTGACCTCGTGGAGATGCCTCGGTTGATTCAGAAGTACAGAATCACCTATTTTCCTCTTGTGCCTCCCATCCTGTGGGCTACGAACAAAGTCGACATTGCAAAGAAATATGATTTGAGTTCTTTGCACACTGTTATATGTGGTGTAGCTCCCGGGAGCAAGCAGTCTACAGAGGAGTCTATTTCTGGGTTAGCTGGAGTCAGAATAAGACAAGTAAAGTTGTTTTCTTCTCTTCTGCCATGTTGGTATACTTGCTATAGAATTACAAAAACTAGAACACTAAGTTTTCTTTCTTTACCAGAATTTAAGTTTTTTAAAGATATGGACACTGATTAGATAATCACTCTCTCCAACCACTCAGGAGGGTACAAAAAGTTACTATCCCTGTCTTTATTAGGTAGGTTAATTGTGCCTCATTCATTTTTAGCCCAGTGCAGTGGTCTTCCTGTAAGGGAAAATAAGGGCTAACACGGACCTTCTCTCTTTACCTTTAAACACAGGATTGACCTTTCAGTACATATACAAGAGAGATTTTACCAGCCAGATTTGAAATCTATTGTTGAAATGCATCTGGCCCTAGCTATGGATCTGAGAAAAGTATTTTGGAATTGAACTAATAAGCAATTACCTTTCCTTCAAGTTAGCTATAACAAAGTCAAGATTAAAAACCATGGACCTTTATCATGTTTTTACAAACAATAATCTGCATTCAAGCATCACTTACCTCAAGGAAAAGTACAGTTCATTAGATATGTTCTTCCGGGTTGGCAGATTTCCTTCCTCTTAACAAACCAGGTCGTGTAGTCTGGCTAATTAATTATACAACAGTAGTGTTTTCCTTTCTGACCAAATTGCTATAGCTTGGGTGACTAAGAATCTGGGATTAAAAAATAGCTACTCACAAACTTGAAGACTACTGGGCAGATGATTGTACGGGTAGGATCAGCCTTTTCTTGGCCTGCACAGAGGTTAGGCCGATAGATTTTTCCCATGCATATGATACTCTAGAGCCGAAGGGCACGTGTACCAAACATGCATATAAAGCATTTCGAGGTAATTTGAATTATATCCGGGATGATGGATCACAGATATTAGCAACATCACACCTATGGGGTCTTCTTAGCCAGCGTGTATATGCCTAGCCATGCTTAGACACAAGCATCTAACAAGTACATGGGCCTGCATTGAGCATTGAATATCTCTCACTAATCATCAACAACTAAGACAGGTTCTGCCATTTTTTTTTCTTGCCACCATGGTATTAGCTAAGTTACTTAAAACAAGTTAAAATTTAAAACCAAGGAATAATGGTCCTGATTGATATTTTTGAGAGAGCTTATCCACTCACATCATCAATTCAGTTTGCTTTGCATGAGCTTGCTTCTGAAACACATTCCTATCTTCGGCTTGGAGAGGTGTGTGCTAGCTGAGGTGGCTACTGTTCGATTCTTAAACCCAGACACATCATCTGTTATTTCTAGGTGAGCACTGCACTCTTGGATCTCATTTTATACTTATACCCATCTCATTCTACTCTAAAGTTTTTTGTACTATAATTTCAAAAGAGCTCCAGAGTACCATTAAGCCCTAGTATTCCATTTTTTTTTAGTAGTATTCCATTTTTTTAGTCAAGTAAAGTGAGTGTGAGATACCATACTATTCTCTTTCATCTTGTTCATGAACTTCAAATGCTAAACTTGGTGAGAAAAGTTGCATTGGAAGAAATTTCATGTTCCCTAGAGTACTTTGAATTTGAAACCAATATATGTAAACCTTGTACATGTAGCTTTGGAATAAAGGAAATCTTTGGTGGCTAAATCTCATTTTATTGGTGTTCGATACTGTGAGCTTCAACTCCATTACCCCATTACCAACAGGATTCAAGACATCAGTCCGACACAAATAAAAAATGTTTTTTATCATTGTTTTTTTAATTTATCTACAAACATATATACACTATTTAATCATATATTTGAGGTGTTTTAGGATATATTTTCATGGAATTTAAGATTGTTCCGTAAATAAGCATTTGACTTGCTATTCAAAGCTAACTTCATGTGGAAGTTAGGTTTGATTTTGAGTTTACTGAATACTTTTTTCTGCAGTTTTAAAGTGGTTTTCCATTCACATATTCAATTTTGCTTCAAATCTAATAAGAATTCTTGCTTGGTGTTAGCATTGTCTAACCCAATGCACAGAGTAATATTGCCCACGTGATAATGTACCATCCTTAGTGACTTGTGACATTGTTGTAGCATGGGAGCTGAACACCCTCGTGGCACAAGAGGTCATTCCTCTTAAATAGGTTGTATTTTTCTTGATTTTCTTCCAATATAGGTGCAACTTTAAAGTTTGCTACAAGTTATAATTTGCTACAAGTTAGTAGTTTTACGTTTTAATGTAAGTATTCTAGCCTGCGTGACAATTTTTTTATTCTACCTATTATAACCATGTGCTTTAATATCCTTTGGACCTCAAATTTCTTTGTTTTGGGTTATGCTATCACAAGGTTGTAGGTTGTCTAACTGTAATATCCTTTAAATTGTTTATATTAATCGATATTGGGAGCATTTTATTTGGTATTGTGAGTCTAATTTCTTTAACTAAATTGTGTAGTCTGAAATCTTGGAATTTATTTTCCATTAAAATGGAACAACACAAACCTTGTTTGTTGTGAATGCACACTCGTATGTCTGATTAACTATCCAATTTCTTATTCTAACATTGAAACTGGGCATAGCCTGATGCTATGAACAAATTGTAATTTCAAACTGATAGATCATGCCCAAGTAACTCCAATGGTATTAGAATCATTCGGAAATAAACTGTTACTAAATAGTGATCTTTAAAAAATTGTGCAAAGAATAATGGTCCAAATATTTTGAGTGGCCTTTAAAAAAATTGTACAAAGAATAATGGTCCAAATATTTTTAAGACAAGTCAAAGGATATTTATTCAAGTGGTTTAATGCAAAATTTGTTTAGGTGATTCATGAATTAAGTATTTGGAGATATATTGTAAGTGACTTATTTGAGACATTTATGAAATAGTTGTAATTGGTATAACAGTAAAACAGAGAGAACAAATCTTTTGAAATTACAGATTCTCCAAAAATTCTGGTTCCAATTAAAAATACTGAAATATCCTAAAGAAAAAGGTTTATACACCCCACTGTGTGGGATTGAAGGATTATCCACCTGCCTCAAAGCTGAAGAAGGGTTATACAGCCCACTCTGTGGGATTGAAGGATGATCCACCTGCCACACTCAAAGCTGCCAATGCCATAGCAAATGAATTCTCCCTAGTGTGTCCTTTGTTTCCACTAGGAAGTGAGGACACATTCCTACCTTTCCTGTGGGAAATCCTCCTCTTTTCTAGAGGTGGCAATGGCCAAATTGAAGACCTGATAGCTGCAACAGGAGGTGTGATTGACATGCAAGATGCAGACTACGTAGCTTGCAGGAATCATTCATCTTTTCCTTTCTTTCCGTGAACAATGGGAACCAGTTCTCCATTGATTAACTAGTGGATTCTAGTAACTCCTCCCATGCTACTCGGACCCTTCCAATGATTTTGGAGCCTGTCATGCTTCCCAGCAGACATGATCCGCTTCTACACCTTAATTCAAACACAAGAAACCCATATCTAAGCCTCCATACCAGATCCCCATTTTCTATGCCGGAAGTGCATTCCATTGATAATGTATCTCCACTGTTGATGTGATGAAGCCAACACTAGCGTAGTCTTCATTCTCACAGTACCACCAGCATTTGGTATATAATAGCGAACAAAGAGACTGTATTCTCCTTCACATGCGTTGATCTGACCACTTCCAACATCAACTGCATACTCTGCTGTGTATCATCAACCGGAATTTGAGAATTACTAGGCCGCGGCATAACAATTTATTCTCTGCGCATGGCTCTAGCCCTCCAATAACTCTGACCAAACATACTTTCCCATTGCTTTCTAGTTTCTCCAAATGCTTCTCCATGCCTTATCTGAGAATCAATGTGAATTTCTTGGTCATGTTGCAGAAATTTCCAAGGAGCTCATAGAAGAATATTGCCGAGGTGACAATCTACCATCCCTAGTGACTTGTGACATTGTTGTAGCATGGGAGCTGAAAACCCTCTTTCCACAAGAGGTCATTCATCCTCTTAAATAGATTGTATTTTTCTTGGTTTTCTTTCAATATAGTTGCAACTTTATAGTTTGCTACAAGTTAGTAGTTTTACTTTTTACTCCGGGTATTCTAGCCTCCCTGACAAACTTTTTATTCTACTTTATTCTACCTATTATAACCATGTGCTTTAATAATATAATTGTTTTGATATTTTGCTTACTTTTGTGAGAATAAGTTTAAGCCAAGGAAACCGTTAGGAAGTTTTTTTTTTTTGGGTCAACTTCTTCCAAATTCCTCAAATTTCTATCAAAGAAATAAAATATGAATTTTCTCCTTTATCTAGGTTATTTTCAAGAAGATATAATTTATGACATCACTTAAAGTAGCGTTTGATATCCTATGTTTTTGCAAACAATTGTGCATGGTGTTTCTTGGAGGATAAGCCTTTCTCCGTGCACTTAACCTGTCTACATAAATGAATACTATTTTGATAATTAATATCAATAACGACATGGTTGATACTTAATTCAGCATGCTTCACCTCTTTCTCTTTTTTTTAAGTTAAATGAGGCTTAAAACGCTTAATATCATAATATCACTCTAAAAGGCTTCTGATCCACAAACATGTTATACATGTAGGCACTACCTGCATTAGAACAAGAGTTGGAAGTATGTACAACAGTCAAAATTCTGCACTATTGATTGTGCAGTTTTGAAAATCAATGAACAATTTGAGAGGGTAGAGTTCCATGCGAAAGACCATGAAATATACCATTATTTCCATTTCCAGACTTTAAATTAAATCTATTAGGATTCAAGGATAATTCATCTCAGAGCTACATCACATGGTCAATCACAACACACTCCTATTATATTTTGAGGTTACGATTGGCATCATAAGCAAGTTGAAATACTCTTCCAAACAAAGAATTAAGCTGCTTCAAATAGCTGATGGCATATGAAAGGTGAAAAACACAGAGACACGTGAACTAAATTGTAGGGATAGATGGCAGAGATTGGTCTAGATGGACAGTTGAAATGAAGTAATTTTTATCATCAATGTCAACACTACTAACACCAATCACCTTACATCTCTTTTTTGTTTCCTAACATGTATTGAACAGACTATGGCTACACCAATCACATTACATTCCTTTTTTGTTTCCTAACATGTATTGAACAGCGCCAGATGCGGATGATAGATCGGAGTGATGGGACATTAGTCCCCTGGCAGATCTCGAGGGCACCCGCATGCTGTGGCCATATGGCCCCCGACGGCGTCATTACTAAGGCCATTACTTCGCCAACCTGCATTGCATTCAATTCACTTGCCGCGTCTGTCTTCCACCTCGTCTTGCTGGTTCTGATAGTTATGGCTTTCGTTCTGGAAAATTCTTCGGGTCTCTGTGTTTTATGTGGCTCTCCTCCTCCTGTCTGCGGAGCTTGTCCACCAGCCTGTGCAGAACCGAGTGCAAGCACCCAAACTGGGCGGCGTTGCACCATTCTTGGCTGTTTGGAGACTCTCCCAGGTTTCCACTTCACCCAGAGTAACTTCTATCATTTGGCTTCTCAGTTTGGCAATTCTTGTTTGTCCTCTCAGCTGACTGATTTCCAGAAGTCTTCGCTGCACTCTGTCGGCTTCTTCTACTCCAAACACTCTTGGCAAAGGCCGGCGACGATGCCTCGTCTCAGGCAGCGAATGCGCTGTAGACGTGGAACGAGCAGAGGGCGCTCTTCCCACCCACGGCCTTCCATCAGCTCGCCCTCTGACTCTTCTGCGGAAGACGTCGACTGGAACTTGCATCCTGACTCTAGGCATCTGAGGGGCCGTCACTTCCATCCTGGGAGCACCCATGCTGCTTCGCCTTCGCGACCTCCTCCCCCTGCCTCTCAGTCGGCCTCCCCTGGTTTTAATTTTCCTATCAACCCTGGCCTCCGCCAGTCCTCTCAGAGGGCGGAGTTTCGTTTCAATTGCTCCATGGACAAGCCTGTTCTAACCTCTTTCATTACTGTTACTGTTTGTGAAGAATCCCTCAGCTCGACTCCTGCTTCTGTAACCCGCCCCACTCCCTCTCTGCTTGACCCTCAACCCTCCCAGGCTAAAAATGATTTCCCAGCTCCTGTTGCGCCCGCAAGCATGGGGCAATCCATTCTTGGAATGGAAAATTTGCAGGTGGACTTCTCTAGTAAAGATGGCTCGCCAGGGAAGAACAATGCAGATGGCGAAGACGAGTTCAGTTGCAGGATCGTGGAAGAACCGGAGTCCCCCACTTCTGAGCAGTAACTTCGACTTCCCTTAGCATGCTTTGGTACAGACTTTCGACCTCATGGAAGGATTTTTTGGTTTTTTTGTATCTATATTTAGCTGCAAAAGCTGTAGGCTATTCCAGTTTATTGTCTCTTGTTAAACTACAATGCATTTACTCTTTTACCGGTTTCCCTTCTAAGGGCGGTGGACCTTATTTTAAAAGAACTAGTTTCCCACTCTGGGTAGTTCAGTTGTTAAGGTTAAGCTTGGACATCAAGCCCAGTTCTCAGGCTCACACAGCTGAAACTAGTGTAGTTTTGTACCATTATGTTTTATAAATAGATTTAGCTTTACTGAGAAAAAAAAAACATGTATTGAACAGACTATGGCTAAAAATATCTAAAGCCTCTTGAAAGAATTTGTTTGGAATTTGTCATGTCTTGGGCTTTTCTCTCTCTGTATTGGGATACCTTTTAACACAACTCCTCCATGCTTGCGAAATTGAGCATCTTGCAGCTGTAACCAAGTTGGGAATGTTTTGAAGGACATGTGAGGAATTATCTTTTTCTCTCATCCATGAAGGACCTTACCATGTTTATGGAGAATGGAACCTTTTTTCTAATAAATTTTTAGCAACAATTTGTTTTAGTAACATGTCCACGTATATGCAATCCACCAACATGTTCATTTGTAAATATTCCGATGCCCAGATTCCATCGGACTGAGTATGTGAGCAAACATCTTTATGACCCACTTTATGTTGCATCTATGACTATGTTGTCTGATTACTATTAGTGTATATTTGCAAGAAAATATATGAATTTTCCATTCTACTGTGACTATAAGAATTCACCACACACTTACTATGAACAATGTTGATTTTTGTACAATCTGATTGCTTTTCTTTGTGTTTATTGAAAGGGAAAAAATGAATGTAAATTTTTTATTTTCAAAGTTGCTATTTTAACATTCTTTAATGTTGTCCACACATTTTTGATTTGTTATATATTTGAGATGGATATTTTTCAGTCTGTGTTGAAACTATTTTGTTCATTTCTATGTTATTGAAACTTTATAATTAAATAATTGTAAATATGCCATTTCTTTCATTTAGGTCAAGTTACTTGGTGAATGTTCTTTGTTGGAATTACAAGTAATAAAACAAATAAATCACTATGGGGAGTTCAATAGAACCCAATACATGCCACAAAATCCTTTCATTATTGCCATGAAAATAGTTAGTGTGGAGGTCTATGTGTTTGACTACAACAAGCATCCATCAAAGCCCACTCGAGATGGTGGTTGTAATCCAAAGTTTCAAGAAAGGTTGAGAGATCACTATACCACTAAAATAGAATCTCGGGAACTAAGTCTTACATAAATAAAGCTTCATACCGTTGGTCGTAGTTTTGTTGCTAGAGAGATGAGTTTGTACCCATTACCACTAGCGTGAAACAATGTCGAGGAAGGATTAATATGTTGTGTAATGGGAGGGGATGAGCTCTGAGTTAAATGTGCTCATATCAGCTCACAAAGGGACCAATTATTTTCTCCTGTATTGATCACAACTGTTGGAAGGGTCACTAAGAAGGAAGATTCTTTCTTTGCTTATGCACACAACTTTAAAATTTCTTCTAGGACTGCGTGCTAGTACAAAGACCAAGATTGAGTGGTATTACTCGTGTGTAAAGGCTGAACCCAAGGAGAAAGAGAAAGGATTGTTTAGCTGAACGTATTACCAGGTTCTACCCACGCTATTTTCCTTGTACATATTGCTGCTATTAAATTCCAAGCAACTATGTGCTTCCATCATTTATTACGTTGTGAATTTGTGAGAGATTGTGGCCAAAATTTATATGTATTAGTTGTACGTAAATTTCCGAGTAATGAATTCATCTAATATGTTTCAGTTCTTAAAGTTCTTCAGTATATAATGTGCACAGAGATGTTATTCTCATGTTCGTTGGAGTGCTTATGGTTCTTTCCATAATTTTTAACTTGGCAAAGCTTGATGATTTATTTGAACAAATCAAACTATTCCTCATAGGTTGCTTGGAATTACATGGAAAACTTATGGTATGCCTCTCCAAGTCTGTATTTGAAAATTAAATTAATAAATGATTCTACATGAAAATGTAATGATTTAGGTGATGTATTTCTTCACTGATTAAAATGCTAGTTTTTTCAAACTCAGTTGAATACTAAACTCTAGGATCATGTTGGTGGCTCACCCTTTCATTGATTGCCTTACCTTCTGAATGGTTCCATTCTTTAAAATTCATCAATTGTACATATATGTGATGAATCCATATAACAGGTCTACTCTTGTGACAAAATTAAAGAAACATGATTGTTGCCAAAGTATCCATGTTGTCAGGTTCTAGGCATTAGGAGCAAGTATTTCTAGCAATTAGGTAGCAGAAAGAATGATGTATGTGCAACCCTATCCAATATTTTTCCATAATATTTTGCTATGAAAATAAATTCCATGAATTATTGTATAACTGATATTAATAATTATGGGAACTGCTACTAAAGACTGTGTGCAACTTTTGTATCTACAAATTTGAGTGTTATAATTGTATTTCAGTATTGCTAACTTTATGCTGCCAATTTGCTATCTTTGTTGAAAGTATGTGATGGCCTCATGTCAATGTAGGTCCATGAGGGTGTCATGGAAGATGTTGCATGGAATTTAAGGCATGAGTACCTTTTTGGGTCTGTTGGAGATGATTTCCATTTGTTAATATGGGACTTGTGTACATTTGCAACTAATAAACCAATGCATTCAATAGTAGCTTATCAAGGTGAATTAATTCAACTCAGTAATAGTGTATGCCAATAATTATGAAATTTTGGTACTAGATGTAGTTTCAATACGTCATTTTCCATGTTTTCTCCTTCGTATGTTACAAATTTATCTTTTCATTTAATAAAAATCTAATTGTCTTGGACTTATTCCTGCAAGTTTGATTTCCATTACAAATTAGTTTTCTATCTTTTTGTTTGGAAATATGTGAGTTGCAATGATTTCTTCTTTAATATAGTGTGTGTGTAAGTTTCTCAAAATATGGAATCCATGCTAGTTCTATGATGCATTTATTAATATATCTTGTTTTGTATTCTTGTTGGTCCCTTCACTCATCCTTAGTTGTGAGCTCCAACGGGACTTGATGTATTTTCTTCTCTTGCTCATTACTAGATATTTAGAGGTCCAGTTTATAAAATATATGTTTGTAATGATAGCTTAGCTTATATTCTCTCTCGCTAGACAACTAGAGTCGAGTTTGTAAATGCCTCGTCTCTCCCACTTTGTCGTGACACTAGATGTACTATCTTTGTTCCTTTAATATATTTTTGTGGTCATTTGGTGGAAACAAATAAAATTATCTTATCTTGTACTTTGAACACAACCTATATGAATAATTATCCATATTTATTTTTGCTGTCTTATTTTTGGGTTAGCCCAGGGATATTTTTGTCTCTATTTTGTTGTCTTATTTTTGGGTTAGCCAAGGGATATTTTTGTCTCTATAATGCAATCGTCTTCAAGTGAATGTCTCTTTCTTTATTTTCAACAAGACGGACATCTTAGGACCCTGGAAATATGTTCTATGACCAAATATTTAGAATAAATAGGTTAACAAATTTTTTTAATACAATCAGTAGTTTATCTATGTATAGTGCCACCAAGTCACATAAGTTTGAAAGGGTTCACCCCCATTTACCATTCTGAATAGATTCTTGCAGCTCTAGATGGGATTCAACTTGGTAACATTATCCCATAGGAAAGCAGTAGAGTCACATTTTCACACCAAACATTTTTCCAAATGTCTTCTATTGAACCTAATTCCCAATTCCCAATACATATTTCCAATAAAAAAAACCATATTTTTACTAGGTGTCCCCTATATTTACTATATACCTTTTTTATAACCCCCAATACATATAAATTCCCCCCATATAGCTGCAATATATTGACTCTTTTTTTTAGAATTGTAAAAACCCTTTATGAATGAATATTCGAAGATAGTGGTCAACAAGGTGAAGTACTTATGCACAAAGATTGGATATGGTTGTTATAAAAACAAGTTTCTGAACTTCAAGGAATCCAGAAGAAATAAAAAAAGATATAATTAATAAGGTGTTGAATGAAATTGACCTAAAAGTCCACAAGATAGGAAATAATCTATGCCATTTAGTTAGTAACGAGATAACATATGACATCTAGCATAATACTACATATTTTGTGCTTAACAACATGAATATTGTTAGTAATGGGTAGTTAGTATGCTTCAATTTCAATGTTCAAGCATCATGAGGATCATGACATCATGTCCTATCGTAGCTTTTTGCCTACTGATTTCTCTAGTTCTAATGTGATGGATGTTCTATGGTGGAATGCTTGAACATGATAAATCTTAGTTGTTATGCCTAAAGTTTTTTTTTTATAATTATTTTTATGTATAAAATGCTTCCTTTAACTATCAATAAAATATATTACATATTAGTAATGTCACAAAAAATGGTCCGCATTTGGGTAGCCTCAACAATCGAAAAACTTGTGTGAAAAGCCTTAGTATCAATAAAAAAATTGTGCAAAAACATAAATCTTATCAAAATTGACACATGGACATACATTTTAGAAGCAAAATTTCTTAAAATCCACTTGAAATAAACGAAAATAAACATGAATTCTTGTCATATATGCACAAAAGAAGTGTTCACACATTTCCAAACAATTCACTAACTATCATGATGAAACTTGCAATAAAATGGTTGTCTTCTTTGTCATTATGAATGGCCACCAACCATCATTAGTTGCCTAAAACTTTGTGATAATGTAAATTCAACCATCATTTACACGATAGACATATTCGGTTGGATTCTCGTTCCTTGAAATAACATGGGCAAGTGTTAGCAACTTATCAATCTCGGGGAATGGTGGAGGGCTACATGGTCTAGCTATGGTGATGCTCACCTTTAGCGATCAACACAACTAGCTTCGTGCCTTGGCGTGATACTAGAACTTGTTGATTCCATAGAGAAAGAAGAGGGCATATGAGATCTAATAGAATGTTTCCTACTCATAATGCAAAGCGACCGCCTAAATATTCTTGCAATTGGCATAGATGTGGCACATCCCACTAACTTTTGCATTTGAAAAATATTTTGCATCTAAATATTAAAGACAAGAATAAGTAAGTTCTTTTTTTTTCCTAAGTAAAAATTTGATCATCTTCGCCCTTGTTAAACTCTAAAAAAGAATTATTTATTTTCTTACACAAGAAATAGAATTGCAACTCTAATAATCTATTGAGATTTAGGGAAGTTGATGGCCTAAGACACTTTGTACCCTAAGAGAGAAACCTATTAGGAAATGGGTATAGTGAGTATTATACACCCAACTGGATAGCCTCTAGGAGAAAACAATTCTTTGATTTTATTTGTTGGTATAACCTAGTGAGTGTTATTCACTGGCATGCATTTTGTAAAGGCCTCGACATTGTTCCAATTCAACTCCATCCACCGGGTTGTACAGGATTTCAAGCCTAATTTCATGAAGAGTAATTTGGGTATGATCACCTTGACCACCTCGATGGCATGTCTATGAAGATTGGCTACCTTGAACCTTTTTTTTGCCTAGGGAAATAGACACATTCCCATGTGTGAGCATCCAAAATGTCTTTAATATTGTTAATGCCTCTTTTGAACAATGAAAGGACCAAGAACCATATCATATTAAATTTTATTTAATAAAGTAGGATGAGGCCACCATAAAGAGTGATCATTTAAAAGAAAACAACTTCAATGCCTTGGAATTTCCAGTTCAATCTTCTAGGAAACCTTCTACGCCCTCCAAATGCTCTAAGCATTAAAAGTCCCTTTCACACACAATGGTTGGGTTAACATTCAAAATCTGTAAATTTATAATGTGGGCATGACCTCCGTTTTTTCTCATATATAGCAACTTGCAAGACTGGAAGAAACCAAACACCAACTTCGTGTAAGGGTTATGGTGGTAGAGGTACTCTTATTTTAGGCTCACTAGATGAAGGGCCTTCAACGATCACCTCGTGGTTATTTTGGTAAAGAAATTTAAGAATGAAAACAAACTTTTTATAATTGCAATGCCCATTCCATGGTATCTTCTCTTTATCGTTTGAATGTATTTTGAACTTTACTTTGATTTTGTTTTTTATTTTAACTATAAAATTGAAAATACTTGTTATCATATCCATTTAAACAACATCCAAAACTTGAAGATAATATTAGTATTATAGTTGATTTGTGTTCAAATATGTTTAGATTCAAAGTTTATAGATATAAAAGATAAAAACAAATCTAAATGCCTTCGTTTGATTGTTACTTGACTCTGGTGTAGGCACGTTACAAAAAATGTGATTGGAAAAAGGATGGGGATACAATGTAGATCATGACTTGGATATGATTCATTTGTTGTTGGAGATCCTTCATGCACCTGAGCCATTGACTTTGGAAATGTTTCTAGCAAGGATTCCTATGATTTTAATGTTGTGATTCTTTCACCTCAATGGTTATTTTGGGAAAGAAAATGTTTTAGGAATGCCATACAAGACATTGGTTGATAGGTAAACATTTTTTTTTTATAATTGCAATATTCATTCCATGATATCTTTTTTTTTTGAGCTGTGGTTCACGGTCACTGAGTGGCCGCTACATCCACAGGTAATAATCTGGTAGATCCACCCGAAGGGATCAGCCGCCGGCTTTAATTTCGGGGCCTAACCCCAAGGGCGTCGAGGAGATTTGACCCCATGACCTTCCATATGGCAAGGTACTTTAGCAACGGGAACTCGACCATTTGAGCTATCCCTTGGGGCTTCATTCCATGATATCTTATCTTTATTATTTGATTGTATTTTGAACATTTATTTTGATTTTTTTTTATTTTAACTATGAAATTGAAAGTACTTGGTATCATTTTCATTTAAACAATAACCAAAGCTTGTAAATGAAAATAGTATTAGACGATATTGATTGAAATCCTTTTAATTGTTATGTGTTAACATATTTTCGTGCCTATTAGAAAAGTTTGCTTTCATGTTGTTATTTGAGCACATGTTATTTATATAATTGACCAAGTTCATGAGTTAGAGAATGAAATGTTGTTGCAAATAAAATGACAAGGATTATACATCACATGTCACATTATTTTTTTCACAAGTTATCTATAAATTGAGTTTTTTAACATGTAACTTATTTGGCATGATTGTGCCTAAGATTTCCATGAAGGTTGAATACTAAGTTACTAAGGTGTTCTTTTCTATGGTGAAATTTTATTTTCTTTGATTTTATAGGTCATCTCGCGACATAGTGGCCACTATCAACCAACTGAAGAAAAAATGTTCGAGTTTCTTGCTTTTATGGGGAAAATGGATTTGACATCGCTGATGTTGAGGTATATGTCATATAAATCCTTTATAGTCTACTTTAGTTTATATTATAGTGTTCATCGTCTTTCATGGCTTACACTTTGCGCTGCATCTTATTTTGTTTTCAGAAAAGGAACTCAATATGGATGGTAAAAAGTAAGAATTGAAGAAAAAGAACAATAACACTAAAGTGACAAACACAGAAAGAGAGAAAGAAGAGAATCAATCTAGTGATACTCTTAGAGCCAATATTTTTCATAATGTTAGATCCATATATTACTAGTGTAGTCTCTTATTGTTGTTAGTGTAGCCCCCTTATTTTTATTGTTGTACCCCTATAGCTCCCATATTGTTATTATTGTGCCCCATAAAAAGCCACTATTATTATTGTTGTGCCTTATTTTATTATTGTTAGGTTGGCTAGGATCATATTGTGAGCCCATGGACTCCTATATATTGAAAGGAGGTTTTGTCATTTGTATCATCCAAGAATTGTTTATTTATGTAATATTAAGGACGTTTCCACCTCGAAGTGACTGATTTCTAAGGCGTTTATCTCTCTTTTATTCTATTTTGGGAGTTGGTTTCATAACATTTGGTATTAGGGCTTTGGATTCTAGGGTTTTTCTGCTTCGGAAAGGTTATCATGGCATTTTCACAATAAAATTTTCTGCAAAGGATCAGACGCTAAAATAAACCCCATTTGTGAAGAAATCCTGAGGAAGAGAATGTAGAAATTTCAGATCTTGGTTCGCAAGATTTCCGGAGATATGATCTGTGCAATTTAGGGTTTTGCAAGACCGTGAATTTCATCTCAAAGAGGTGACCTTAGGAAAATCAACATAACTCTCTCTTTGAGCATCAGATTGGAATTATGTAAAAAGTGGTCGGAAGTACATAGACTGTAGTTTTCTGTATATCAATTTCAGAGTTTAGGAGGAAACAGTGAAAATTGGAACACCGTACAAATTCTCTCTACTGAACTAGTCCATAACTAGGCCATTGTGGGAGATTGGGCATAAATTTGTCTTGAACAATCTAAATCGGGTCAGACCTATGGCATTAGAAAGAAGGATTAGAGCGACATTATAGGATCGAAACTTAAATCTTGGGGATTTTAAATTACAAAAATACACTAGTTTCAATATCGAGCTCCTCAAAAGCACGAAAAATGTGTATTTTTTTTCAAATTGCATAAGTGTTGTTTGAAAAATCATTTTGAAGTGATTCCAAGGGCACATTGAAGCATATATATCATTATTAGGTTCTAAAATTCCCCCTAAAAATAATTCAACACCCATTAAGCCTTCAGAAGGCTCTACTATGACTCATGAAGAGGAAGAAGTGCAACATGATATATCAAAATTACAAGAGCAAGTGAAACAACTGTCGCTCTTGCAAAGAGAAACAAAAAATGAAATTGAGGTTTTGAAAAAAGGCGTGGAAGCTAAGATGGATGGTTTCAATAAACACATGGAAGCTAAGATGGACGACTTGAAGAATGGCATGGAAGACATGGAAGAAAAAATGGAAAAAAAAATGGAATACATAAAGAATGATTTAAAAGCAGACATGGAAGGTTTGACAAAGTTGATACAAGAAATGGTTCCTAACGGCGAAAAGATAGTAGAGGAAACTCATGAATAGAAAAAAATAAATGTTAATCGTGATTTCATAAACTCTAATTTTGGATTGAAGACCCACCATATTCCAAATATCGATATGAGAAAGTTTGATGGCAAGGATCCGGTAACATGGATACTACAGATGGAGCAATATTTTGATCTCAATAATATGAAAAACACAAAAAAGGTACGCATTGAAACTTTATATTTAGAATAAAATACATTTGTATAGTACCGATGTGTTTGCTCCCATAAAAATATTGTTACTTGGTCAATTTCTATGGAGGAAATGATAGCACATTATGAGGATACAAAGAGCAACACCTTCTTTAGCCAATTGATAAATCTCAAACAAAAGGGTTCAGTGGTGGAGCACATTGAGGACTTCCAAAAATTTAATATAAGGGTAGCTGATATTCCAGAGGAACACATGATTGATGTCTTCATAGGGACTTTAAAGGATAACATCCAACATGAGGTTCACCTTTGGGAACCTGATTCATTGGAGAAGGCATTTAGGTTGGCAAGAAAAAATAAATGTAAAATTATGGTGACAAGGAAGCCTACCACTCACGTCTATAAATATGGAAGTGTTGCTACTCCTAGACTTCCACAACCTGCAAGGTTGACACCATAATAATTGGAAGAAAATAGAGATAAAGGGATTTGCTACAGTTGTGAGAGAAAATACACTAAAGGTCAAGTGTGCTAAAAAGAAATTATTTTACATAGATTGTTAAGAGGAGGAATAAAATGGACAAGAAAATTCAAAAGAATAGGATATACACGATGAACCAACCCTAGAGAATTTAGAAATGAGTCTGATCATATCCTGTAATGAATTGGAAGGAATTACCACTTCTCAATCTCTCAAGATAGAAGGACATATCAAGAAGAAAAAAGTAATAGTGTTGATTGGTTCGGTTAGTACCCATAATTCTATTCATTGTAAGGTAACCAAGGAATTGAATTGATTCCTATACCTAGCACTAGAGTGTCAAGTTATGGTTGAAAATGGAGGAAGTATAAATTGTTTTGGAAAATTGCATAATATCAAGCTAACCATGGGGGAGTATGTATTGAACAGTCCAATGCTTTCCATTCCAATAGGAGGTGTTTATGTTGTACCAAGAGTAAAATGGTTACAATATTTGGGGACAATAGCCTTTAATTTTCAAGAACTTTTCTTGAATTATTTTTCGAAAGGAAATCAAGTTGAATTAGGGCGTATCACAGGGAATCCGAGAAAGCTAATAAGGTCTAATGTCATGACAAAGTATCTGAAGAAATAACAATGAGGCGTAATTTCAAATTTATGCTCACTATAAGTTCCAACATCAAAATCATCTATTTCTCCACATCTCCAAAAAGTCTTGGACAATCATTCCAAGGTGTTTGAAACTCCGAAAGGACTCCCAACTATTCGTGATCATGATCATGATATTCATTTTATTCTAGGAATTGTTCCTCCACACATCAGGCCTTACAGATCTCCTTATGTCCAAAAGAGCGAAATTGAACATATGACTGTAGAAATGTTAGAGGCTGGTATAATTCAACCTAGTCAAAGTTCTTTCTCTGCTCCAGTAGTATTGGTGTACAATAAGGATGGATCATGGTGCATGTGTCCATATTATTGTTATAACATCATTTATCACCTCTATATACTTTATGATTTATACATTGGACTTGGGCAGCCCTTCCATTCAGACTTGGTCAAACTTATTAAAAATCAATATTTTAAATTCCATAGCTGACCCGTGTATACTATTTAAAATATTAAAAAATATAAAAAATCCCTATTAATGAGGTGGGGTTTACCGGTTTTCCTATAACTTAACTGCCCCAGCCTGTGGCCTAATTGTTTCCCAACTGAAAAAACTAATTTGAGGATGTATAAAAGCACCTCAAGGGAATGGCCTAAGGGAGGAGAGAGAATGCTATTCATATTATAGCCTTCTAGAGACCTGATCAAGTCTGATATTTCCTTGTGCTTCCTACACTTCCCAGGTCCAGGAAACCTTTGTTTCATTGTGATTATCACTTCCTCTTTATGTGACATCCTTTGTGCACCCTTTATGGAAGAAGATTTGTGACGCTAGGGGACGAATCTAGAGGACGGTTTCACTCAAGAGCCGTGGAAGATCTCAAGTGATTTCTTCAATACGAGAAGCACTCTAATTATGAGTTCTAATGCTTCAACTAGAAAAAGGAGGATAGACAACCATAGCCATGGGAGATCAATAAGCTCACTATTAAAGATAAATTTCCCATTCATGTGATTGATGAACTATTGGATGAATTACATGGAGAAATTTATTTTACCAAGTTGTATCTTCATCCATGATATCATCAAATTAGAATGAAGACTGGAGATATTTCGAAAACAACATTTTGAACTCATGAGGGTCATTATGAATTTTTGGTCGTGTCATTTGGCCTTACCAATGCACCTTCTACATTTCAACGGTTGATGAATTCCATTTTCAAACCCTTCCGTAGAAAATTTATGTTAGTATTTTTTTGATGATACATTAATCTACAACAGGTCTTGGAAGGATCATGTACAATATGTTGACAGGGTGCTCAAACTATTGGAGGAGAAACAATTATATGCAAAAACTACCAAATGTTTCTTTAGAGTACAAGAGGTGGAATATTTGAGTCATATTGTATCTCATGAGGGTGTTAAGGTAGACCCTAAAAAAATTAAATACATTAAGTAATAGAAATTGCCCACAACCATAAAGAATTTGTGAGGATTTATTGTGTTAACATGGTATTATTGTAAGTTTGTTAAGAATTATGGGCGAATAGTAGCACCTCTAACAACATTATTGAAGAAATATGCATTTTCATAGACTACTGAAGCAACTAAGGCCTTTGAACATATTAAAGAGGCAATGTGCCTAGCACCCGTCTTAGCTACGCCAAACTTCACAAAAACCTTTATTGTGGAATAGGATGCCTCAGGAAATGGAATTGGTGTTGTTTTAATGCAAGAAGGAAGGCCCATTGCTTCTAAAAGTTGTCCAATCAAAGGAAAGTATTTACATAAAACTATTTATGAGAAGGAAATGTTGGCAATACTATATGCACTAAAGAAATGACGACCTTACCTAATGGGAAGACACTTCAAGGTAAAAATTGTTCATGATAGCCTTAGACACTTTTTAGAACAAAGACTATCTTCAGAAGAGCAGTAAAAATGGGTCACAAAGATGTTGGGTTATGACTTTGAAATCATGTACAAAAAAGAGAAGCTAAATGTTGTTGCACATGCACTCTCAAGAAAGGATGAAGAGGTGGAAGCATCACATTGTTCCATTTCTATTATCTAACCAGATTGGATAATGAAGCAAGGGATGAATGGAAGAATGACAAAGAAGTGTGGAGACACACTTAAAAGTTGCAGCAAGATCCTAGTACATCTGATACATTTAGTTGGAAAAATGATTCCTTATGGTACAAAGATTGCTTATATATTTGTAAGAATTCCCAACTAAAACAAAATGTTGTTTTGGAATTGCACACCTCTCCCTTAGGATCATAGTAGCACCTCGCAAGTCTGTTAAGAATTATGGGAGAATAGTAGCACTTTTAAAAACATTATTGAAGAAAGATGCATTTTCATGGACTCCTGAAGCAACTAAGGCCTTTGAACATCTTAAAGAGGGAATGTGCCTAGCACCAGTCTTAGCTACGCCAAACTTCACAAAAACCATTATTGTGGAACGTGATGCCTCAGGAAATGAAATTTGTGTTGTTTTAATGCAAGAAGGAAGACGCATTTCTTTTGAAAGTCATCCAATCAAAGGAAAGCATTTACAGAAAGCTATTTCTGAGAAGGAAATGTTGGCAATACTAAATGCACTAAAGAAATGGTGACCTTATCTAACGGGAAGACACTTCAAGGTAAAAACTGATCATGATAGTCTTTAACACTTTTTGGAACAAATACTATCTTCGGAAGAGTAGCAAAAATGGGTCATAAAGATGTTGGGTTATGGCTTTGAAATCATCTACAAAAAAAGGAAGCTAAATGTTGTTGTAGATGCACTCTCAAGAAATGATGAATAGGTGGAAGCATTTCTTTGTGCCATTTCTATTATCCAACCAGATTGGATAACCGAAGCAAGGGATGAATGGAAGAAGGACGAAGAAATGTGGACACTCATTCAAAAGTTGCACCAAGATCCCTAATAAATCTGATACATTTAGTTGGAAAAATGATTCCTTATGGTACAAAGATCGTTTATATATTTGTAAGAATTCCCAACTAAAACAAAATATTCTTTTGGAATTTCACACTTCTCCTTTAAGAGGACACTCGAGATTTTTAAAAACTTACCACAGGTTGAAGAAAGAATTTTTTTGGGATGGCCTTAATTATGATATTCAAAAGTTTGTGGCGGAATGTTTGGTTTGCCAGCAAAATAAAGTTGAGACAATTAAGACCCCTGGTCTTTTACAACCTTTATCCATTCTAGGTCAACGTTGGGAGGAGGTTTTAATGGATTTTATCATAGGTTTACCTAAGTCCAAAGGAAATAGTGTCAACATGGTGGTAGTTGATAGACTTACCAAGTATGCACACTTTTGTGTATTATCTCATCTATTTAAAGCAAGTACATTTTCTACTTCATTTATGGAAACAAATCAAAAGCTACATGGAAACCCAAAGATTATTGTAAGTGACAGAGATCCCATTTTTACACGAAATTTTTGGACGAAGTTATTTTCTTGTTTGGGTACTCAGCTAACTCATAGCTGATCTTATCATCCTCAATCTGATGGGCAAACTGAGATAGTAAAAAAATGTTTGGAATGATATCTTCATTGTTTTGTATTTGATAAACAAACACAATGGGTCAAGTGGTTACCTATGGCTGAATGGTGGTATAACACTTTCTTCCATACTGCAACAAAAATGACCCCATTTATGGCATTTTATAGGTATCATCCACTATCCATCACATCATCTTTAAGAGAAAATTCTAAGGTTCAAGGAGTGGAGTATCAGATCGAGCATCAATAAAAAGTTCTCCAACTCCTAAATGATAACCTAAATTTGGCACAAAATTGAATGAAACAACAGACATATCAACATCGCAGCGAGAGAAGTTTTGATGTAGGAGACTGGGTATTTTGATGGCTACAACCATACAAAAAAAATTCCCTCAAGCAAGCTAAGAAGGATAATAAATTATCACCAAAGTACTATGGTCCTTACAAGGTGTTGAAAAATATTGGTACTATGGGATAAAAGTTGGAGCTTTCTGCTTCGTCTCGAGTGAACTAAGTTTTCCATGATTCATGCTCAAAGAATGTTATAGCTGACAAAATTCTAGTTCAAACAATATTTCTAGAACTTGATAAGGAAGGAAAAATCATATTGGAACCTGAAGTAGTCATGGAAACAAGGACTCGATAACTATCAAATCGATTAATTTCAGAGTATCTCATCAAGTGGAAGGACTTACCCACTAAAAATTCCACATGGGAGGATGAGAATTTTATACAGAAGCATATAGAGCTACTCAAGCATTGAGGACACTTTTTTGAAGGAGAGGGGCATGTTAGATCCCTATATTACTAGTGTATTCCCTAATTGTTTTTAGTGTAGCCCCCTTACTGTTATTTTTGTACCCTTGTAGCCCCTATATTGTTATTTTAGTGGCAATAAAAAACCGCTATTATTATTTTTGTGCCGTTACATTATTATTGTTAGGCCGGCTAGGATTATATTGTGACCCATGGTATCTTCTCTTTATCGTTTGATTGTATTTTGAACTTTACTTTGATTTTGTTTTTTATTTTAACTATAAAATTTAAAATACTTGTTATCATATCCATTTAAACAACATCCAAAACTTGGAAGATAATATTTGTATTATAGTTGATTTGTGTTCAAATATGTTTAGATTCAAAGTTTATAGATATAAAAGATAAAAAATCTAAATGCCTTCGTTTGATTGTTACTTGACCTCCGGTGTAGGCACGTTACAAAAAATGTGATTGGAAAAAGGATGGGGGATACAATGTAGATCATGTTTTGGATGTTGATCTTAGCTTTGACAGGTTACATTGAGAGATCCTTCATGCACCTGAGCCATCGACATTGGAAATGTTTCTAGCAAGGATTCCTATGATTTTAATGTTGTGATTATTTCACCTCAATGGTTATTTTGGGAAAGAAAATTTTTTAGGAATGCCATACAAGACATTGGTTGATAGGTAAACATTTTTTTTTATAATTGCAATATTCATTCCATGATATCTTATCTTTATTGTTTGATTGTATTTTGAACATTTATTTTGATTTTTTTTTCTTTTAACTATGAAATTGAAAGTACTTGGTATCATTTTCATTTAAACAATAACCAAAGCTTGTAGATGAAAATAGTATTAGACGATATTGATTGAAATCCTTTTAATTGTTATGTGTTAACATATTTTCGTGCCTATTAGAAAAGTTTGCTTTCATGATGTTATTTGAGCACATTTTATTTATATAATTGACCAAGTTCATGAGTTAGAGAATGAAATATTGTTGCAAATAAAATGACAAGGATTATACATCACATGTCACATTATTTTTTTCACAAGTTATCTATAAATTGAGTTTTTTAACATGTAACTTATTTGGCATGATTGTGCCTAAGATTTTCGTGAAGGTTGAATACTAAGTTACTAAGCTGTTATTTTCTATGGTGAAATTTTATTTGCTTTGTTTTTATAGGTCATCTCGCGACATAGTGACCACTATCAACCAACTGAAGAAAAATTGTTCGAGTTTCTTGCTTTTATGGGGAAAATGGTTTTGACATTGCTGATGTTGAGGTATATGTCATATAAATCCTTTATAGTCTACTTTAGTTTATATTATAGTGTTCATCGTCTTTCATGGCTTACACTTTGCACTGCATCTTTTTTTTTTCTTCAGAAAAGGAACTCAATATGGATGGTAAAAAGTAAGAATTGAAGAAAAATAACAATAACACTGAAGTGACAAACACGGAAAGAGAGAAAGAAGAGAATCAATCTAGTGATACTCTTAGAGCCAATATTTCGCATAATGTTAGATCCATATATTACTAGTGTAGTCCCTTATTGTTGTTAGTGTAGCCCCCTTATTCTTATTGTTGTACCCCTATAGCTCCCATATTGTTATTATTGTGCTCCATAAAAAGCCACTATTATTATTGTTGTGCCTTATTTTATTATTGTTAGGTTGGCTAGGATCATATTGTGAGCCCATGGACTCCTATATATCGAAAGGAGGTTTTGTCATTTGTATCATCCAAGAATTGTTTATTTATGTAATGTTAAGGACGTTTCCACCTCGAAGTGACTAATTTCTAAGGCGTTTATCTCTCTTTTATTCTATTTTTGGAGCTGGTTTCATAACATTTGGTATTAGGGCTTTGGATTCGAGGGTTTTGCAGCTTCAGAAAGGTTATCATGGCATTTTCACAATAAATTTTTTCTACGAAGGA
The DNA here is from genome assembly GCA_034641835.2 of Pinus albicaulis. NCBI lineage: Eukaryota > Viridiplantae > Streptophyta > Pinopsida > Pinales > Pinaceae > Pinus > Pinus albicaulis. The sequence continues at coordinate 1,691,794,212 of CM076584.1, read as the reverse complement.
TTAGACACTAAAATAAACCCCATTTGTGAAGAAATCCTGAGGAAGAGAATGTAGAAATTTCAGATCTTGGTTCGCAAGATTTCCGGAGATATGATCTGTGCAATTTAGGGTTTTGCAAGACCCTGAATTTCATCTCAAAGAGGTGACCTTAGGAAAATAAACATAAATCTCTATTTGAGCATCAGATTGGAATTATGTAAAAAGTGGTCGAAATTACATAAACTATATTTTTCTGTATATCAATTTCAAAGTTGAAGGAGGAAACAGTGAAAATTGGAACAACGTACAAAATCTCTCTACTGAACTAGTCCATAACTAGGCCATTGTGGGAGATTGGGCATAAATTTGTCTTGAATAATCCAAATCGGGTCAGACCTATGGCATTAGAAAGAAGGATTAGAGCAATATTACAGGACCAAAACTTAAATCTTGGGGATTTGAAATTACAAAAATACAACAGTTTCAATATCGAGCTCCTCAAAAGCCCGAAAAATGTGTGTATTTTTCTTTAAATTGCATAAGTGTTGTTTGAAAAATCATTTTGAAGTGATTCCAAGGGCACATTGAAGCATATATATCATTATTAGGTTCTAAAATTCCCCCTAAAAATAATTCAACAACCATTAAGTCTTCAGAAGGCTCTACTATGACTCATGAAGAGGAATAAGTGCAACATGATATATCAAAATTACAAGAGCAAGTGAAACAACTATCGCTCTTGCAAAGAGAAACAAAAAATGAAATTGAGGTTTTGAAAAAATACGTGGAAGCTAAGATGGATGGTTTCAATAAACGCATGGAAGCTAAGATGGATAGCTTGAAGAATGGCATGGAAGACATGGAAGAAAAAATGGAATACATAAAGAATGATCAAAAAGCAGACATGGGAGGTTTGACAAAGTTGATACAAGAAATGGTTCCTAACGGCGAAAAGATAGTAGAGGAAACTCATGAATAGAAAAAAATAAATGTTAATCGTTATTTCATAAACTCTAATTTTGGATTGAAGACCCACCATATTCCAAATATAGATATGAGAAAGTTTGATGGCAAGGATCCAGTAACATGGATACTACAGATGGAGCAATATTTTGATCTCAATAATGTGAAAAACACACAAAAGGTACGCATTGAAACTTTATATTTAGAATAAAATACATTTGTATGGTACCGATGTGTTTGCTCCCATAAAAATATTGTCACTTGGTCAATTTCTACAGAGGAAATGATAGCACATTATGAGGATACAAAGAGCAACACCTTCTTTAGCCAATTGATAAATCTCAAACAAAAGTGTTCAGTGGTGGAGCACATTGAGGACTTCCAAAAATTGAATATAAGGGTAGCTGATATTCCAGAGGAACACATGATTGATGTCTTCATAGGGATTTTAAAGGATAACATCCAACATGAGGTTCACCTTTGGGAACCTGATTCATTGGATAAGGCATTTAGGTTGGCAAGAAAAAATAAATGTAAAATTATGGCGACAAGGAAGCCTACCACTCACATCTATAAATATGGAAGTGTTGCTACTCCTAGACTTCCACAACCTGCAAGGTTGACACCATAAGAATTGGAAGAAAATAGAGATAAAGGGATTTGCTACAGTTGTGATAGAAAATACAGTAAACGTCAAGTGTGCTGAAAAGAAATTATTTTACATAGATTGTTAAGAGGAGGAATAAAATGGACAAGAAACTTCAAAAGAATAGGATATACACCAAGAACCAACCCTAGAGAATTTAGAAATCAGTCTGACCATATCTTGTAATGAATTGGAAGGAATTACCACTTCTCAAACTCTCAAGATAGAAGGATATATCAAGAAGAAAAAATTAATAGTGTTGATTGGTTCAGTTAGTACCCATAATTTTATTCATTGTAAGGTCACCAAGGAATTGAATTGATTCCTATACCCAGCACTAGAGTGTCAAGTTATGGCTGAAAATGGAGGAAGTATAAATTTTTCTAGAAAATTCCATAATATCAAGCTAACCATGGGGGAATATGTATTGAACAGTCCAATGCTTTCCATTCCAATAGGAGGTGTTTATGTTGTACCAAGAGTACAATGGTTACAATATTTGGGGACGATAGCCTTTAATTTTCAAGAACTTTTCTTGAATTATTTTTCGAAAGGAAATCAAGTTGAATTAGGGCGTATCACAAGGAATCCAAGAAAGCTAATAAGCTCTAATGTCGTGACAAAGTTTCTGAAGAAAGAACAATGAGGCGTAATTTCAAATTTATGCTCACTATAAGTTCCAACATCAAAATCATCTATTTCTCCACATCTCCAAAAAGTCTTGGACAATCATTCCAAGGTGTTTGAAACTCTGAAAGGACTTCCACCTATTCGTGATCATGATCATGATATTCATTTTATTCTAGGAATTGTTCCTCCAAACATCAGGCCTTACAGATATCCTTATGTCCAAGAGAGCGAAATTGAACGTATGACTGTAGAAATGTTAGAGGCTGGTATAATTCAACCTAGTCAAAGCTCTTTCTCTGCTCCAGTAGTATTGGTGTACAATAAGGATGGATCATGGTGCATGTGTCCATATTATTGTTATAGCCTCATTTATCACTTCTATATACTTTATGATATATACATTGGCCTTGGGCAGCCCTTCCATTCAGACTTGGTCAAACTTATTAAAAATCAATATTTTAAATTCCATAGTTGACCCATGTATACTATTTAAAATATTAAAAAATATAAAAAATCCCTATTAATGAGGTGGGGTTTATCGGTTTTCCTGTAACTTAGCTACCCCAGCCTGTGGCCTAATTGTTTCCCAACTGAAAAAACTAATTTGAGGATGTATAAAAGCACCTCAAGGGAATGGCCTAAGGGAGGAGAGAGAATGCTATTGATATTATAGCCTTCTAGAGACCTGATCAAGTCTGATATTTCCCTATGCCTCCTACACTTCCCAGGTCCAGGAAACCCTTGTTTCATTGTGATGATCACTTCCTCTTTATATGACATCCTTTGTGCACCCTTTATGGAAGAAGATTTGTGACGCTAGGGCTGGACGAATCCAGAGGATGATTTCACTCAGGAGCCGTGGAAGATCTCAGGTGATTTCTCCACTATTTTCTGTACATGTTGTCAATACAAGAAGCACTCTAATTATGAGTTCTAATGCTTCAACTAGAAAGAGGAGGATAGACAACCATAGCCGTGGGAGATCAATAAGCTCACTATTAAAGATAAATTTCCCATTCATGTGATTAGTGAACTATTGGATGAATTACATGGAGCAATTTATTTGACCAAGTTGGATCTTCGTCTAGGATATCATCAAATTAGAATGAATACTAGAGATATTTCGAAAACAACATTTTGAACTCATGAGGGTCATTATGAATTTTTGGTCATGTCATTTGGCCTTACCAATGCACCTTCTACATTTCAACGGTTGATGAATTCCATTTTCAAACCCTTCCGTAGAAAATTTATGTTAGTATTTTTTTGATGATACATTAATCTACAACAGTTCTTGGAAGGATCATGTATAATATGTTGACAGGGTGCTCAAACTATTGGAGGAGAAACAATTATATGCAAAAACTACCAAATGTTTCTTTAGAGTACAAGAGGTGGAATATTTGGGTCATATTGTATTTCATGAGGGTGTTAACGTAGACCCTAAGAAAATTAAATACATTAAGTAATATAAATTCCCCACAACCATAAATAATTTGCAAGGATTTATCGGGTTAACATGGTATTATTGTAATTTTGTTAAGAATTATGGGCGAATAGTAGCACCTCTAACAACATTATTGAAGAAATATGCATTTTCATAGACTGCTGAAGCAACTAAGGCCTTTGAACATATTAAAGAGGCAATGTGCCTAGCACCCGTCTTAGCTACGCCAGACTTCACAAAATCCTTTATTGTGGAATGGGATGCCTGAGGAAATGGAATTGGTGTTGTTTTAATGCAAGAAGGAAGGCCCATTGCTTCTGAAAGTTGTCCAATCAAAGGAAAGTATTTACATAAAACTATTTATGAGAAAAAAATGTTGGCAATACTACATGCACTAAAGAAATGGCGACCTTACCTAATGGGAAGACACTTCAAGGTAAAAACTATTCATGATAGCCTTAAACACTTTTTGGAACAAAGACTATCTTTATAAGAGTAGTAAAAATGGGTCACAAAGATGTTGGGTTATGACTTTGAAATCATGTACAAAAAAGAGAAGCTAAATGTTGTTGCACATGCACTCTCAAGAAAGGATGAAGAGGTGGAAGCATCACATTGTTCCATTTCTATTATCTAACCAGATTGGATAATGAAGCAAGGGATGAATGGAAGAATGACAAAGAAGTGTGGACACACACTTAAAATTTGCAGCAAGATCCTAGTACATCTGATACATTTAGTTGGAAAAATGATTTCTTATGGTACAAAGATTGCTTATATATTTGTAAGAATTCCCAACTAAAAAAAAATATTGTTTTGGAATTGCACACCTCTCCCTTAGGATCATAGTAGCACCTCGCAAGTATGTTAAGAATTATGGGAGAATAGCATCACTTTTAAAAACATTATTGAAGAAAGATGCATTTTCATGGACTCCTGAAGCAACTAAGCCCTTTGAACATCTTAAAGAGGGAATGTGCCTAACACCAGTCTTAGCTACGCTAAACTTCACAAAAACCATTATTGTGGAACGTGATGCCTCAGGAAATGGAATTTGTGTTGTTTTAATGCAAGAAGGAAGACCCATTTCTTTTGAAAGTCGTCCAATCAAAGGAAAGTATCTACAGAAAGCTATTTCTGAGAAGCAAATGTTGGTAATACTAAATGCACTAAAGAAATGGTGACCTTATCTAATGGGAAGACACTTCAAGGTAAAAAATGATCATGATAGTCTTAAACACTTTTTGGAACAAATACTATCTTCGGAAGAGTAGCAAAAATGGGTCATAAAGATGTTGGGTTATGACTTTGAAATCATCTACAAAAAAAGGAAGCTAAATGTTGTTGCAGATGCGCTCTCAAGAAATGATGAATAGGTGGAAGCATTTCTTTGTGCCATTTCTATTATCCAACCAGATTGGATAACCGAAGCAAGGGATGAATGGAAGAAGGACGAAGAAATGTGGACACTCATTCAAAAGTTGCACCAAGATCCTAGTAAATCTGATACATTTAGTTGGAAAAATGATTCCTTATGGTACAAAGATCATTTATATATTTGTAAGAATTCCCAACTAAAACAAAATATTCTTTTGGAATTTCACACTTCTCCTTTAAGAGGACACTCGGGAATTTTAAAAACTTACCACAGGTTGAAGAAAGAATTTTTTTGGGATGGCCTTAAATATGATATTCAAAAGTTTGTGGCAGAATGTTTGGTTTTCCAGCAAAATAAAGTTGAGACAATTAAGACCCCTGGTCTTCTACAACCTTTATCCATTCTAGGTCAACGTTGGGAGGAGGTTTTAATGGATTTTATCATAGGTTTACCTAAGTCCAAAGGAAATAGTGTCAACATGGTGGTAGTTGATAGACTTACCAAGTATGCACACTTTTGTGTATTATCTCATCTATTTAAAGCAAGTACATTTGCTACTTCATTTATGGAAACAAAACAAAAGCTACATGGAAACCCAAAGATTATTGTAAGTGACAGAGATCCCATTTTTACTTGAAATTTTTGGACGAAGTTATTTTCTTGTTTGGGTACTCAACTAACTCATAGCTAATCTTATCATCCTCAATCTGATGGGAAAACTGAGATAGTAAAAAAATGTTTGGAATGATATCTTCATTGTTTTGTATTTTATAAACAAACACAATGGGTCAAGTGGTTACGTATGGTTGAATGGTGGTATAACACTTTCTTCCATACTGCAGCAAAAATGACCCCATTTATGGCATTTTATAGATATCATCCACTATCCATCACATCATCTTTAAGAGAAAATTCTAAGGTTCAAGGAGTGGAGTATCAGATCGAGCATCAATAAAAAGTTCTCCAACTCCTAAATGATAACCTAAATTTGGCACAAAATTGAATGAAACAACAGACATATCAACATCGCAGCGAGAGAAGTTTTGATGTAGGAGACTGGGTATTTTGATGGCTACAACCATACAAAAAAAATTCCCTCAAGCAAGCTAAGAAGGATAATAAATTATCACCAAAGTACTATGGTCCTTACAAGGTGTTGAAAAATATTGGTACTATGGGATAAAAGTTGGAGCTTTCTGCTTCGTCTCGAGTGAACTAAGTTTTCCATGATTCATGCTCAAAGAATGTTATAGCTGACAAAATTCTAGTTCAAACAATATTTCTAGAACTTGATAAGGAAGGAAAAATCATATTGGAACCTGAAGTAGTCATGGAAACAAGGACTCGATAACTATCAAATCGATTAATTTCAGAGTATCTCATCAAGTGGAAGGACTTACCCACTAAAAATTCCACATGGGAGGATGAGAATTTTATACAGAAGCATATAGAGCTACTCAAGCATTGAGGACACTTTTTTGAAGGAGAGGGGCATGTTAGATCCCTATATTACTAGTGTATTCCCTAATTGTTTTTAGTGTAGCCCCCTTACTGTTATTTTTGTACCCTTGTAGCCCCTATATTGTTATTTTAGTGGCAATAAAAAACCGCTATTATTATTTTTGTGCCGTTACATTATTATTGTCATGGTATCTTCTCTTTATCGTTTGATTGTATTTTGAACTTTACTTTGATTTTGTTTTTTATTTTAACTATAAAATTTAAAATACTTGTTATCATATCCATTTAAACAACATCCAAAACTTGAAGATAATATTTGTATTATAGTTGATTTGTGTTCAAATATGTTTAGATTCAAAGTTTATAGATATAAAAGATAAAAAAAAATCTAAATGCCTTCGTTTGATTGTTACTTGACTCTGGTGTAGGCACGTTACAAAAAATGTGATTGGAAAAAGGATGGGGATACAATGTAGATCATGACTTGGATATGATTCATTTGTTGTTGGAGATCCTTCATGCACCTGAGCCATCGACATTGGAAATGTTTCTAGCAAGGATTCCTATGATTTTAATGTTGTGATTATTTCACCTCAATGGTTATTTTGGGAAAGAAAATTTTTTAGGAATGCCATACAAGACATTGGTTGATAGGTAAACATTTTTTTTTATAATTGCAATATTCATTCCATGATATCTTATCTTTATTGTTTGATTGTATTTTGAACATTTATTTTGATTTTTTTTTCTTTTAACTATGAAATTGAAAGTACTTGGTATCATTTTCATTTAAACAATAACCAAAGCTTGTAGATGAAAATAGTATTAGACGATATTGATTGAAATCCTTTTAATTGTTATGTGTTAACATATTTTCGTGCCTATTAGAAAAGTTTGCTTTCATGATGTTATTTGAGCACATTTTATTTATATAATTGACCAAGTTCATGAGTTAGAGAATGAAATATTGTTGCAAATAAAATGACAAGGATTATACATCACATGTCACATTATTTTTTTCACAAGTTATCTATAAATTGAGTTTTTTAACATGTAACTTATTTGGCATGATTGTGCCTAAGATTTTCGTGAAGGTTGAATACTAAGTTACTAAGCTGTTATTTTCTATGGTGAAATTTTATTTGCTTTGTTTTTATAGGTCATCTCGCGACATAGTGACCACTATCAACCAACTGAAGAAAAATTGTTCGAGTTTCTTGCTTTTATGGGGAAAATGGTTTTGACATTGCTGATGTTGAGGTATATGTCATATAAATCCTTTATAGTCTAATTTAGTTTATATTATAGTGTTCATCGTCTTTCATGGCTTACACTTTGCACTGCATCTTTTTTTTTTTTCAGAAAAGGAACTCAATATGGATGGTAAAAAGTAAGAATTGAAGAAAAATAACAATAACACTGAAGTGACAAACACGGAAAGAGAGAAAGAAGAGAATCAATCTAGTGATACTCTTAGAGCCAATATTTCGCATAATGTTAGATCCATATATTACTAGTGTAGTCCCTTATTGTTGTTAGTGTAGCCCCCTTATTCTTATTGTTGTACCCCTATAGCTCCCATATTGTTATTATTGTGCTCCATAAAAAGCCACTATTATTATTGTTGTGCCTTATTTTATTATTGTTAGGTTGGCTAGGATCATATTGTGAGCCCATGGACTCCTATATATCGAAAGGAGGTTTTGTCATTTGTATCATCCAAGAATTGTTTATTTATGTAATGTTAAGGACGTTTCCACCTCGAAGTGACTAATTTCTAAGGCGTTTATCTCTCTTTTATTCTATTTTTGGAGCTGGTTTCATAACATTTGGTATTAGGGCTTTGGATTCGAGGGTTTTGCAGCTTCAGAAAGGTTATCATGGCATTTTCACAATAAATTTTTTCTACGAAGGATTAGACACTAAAATAAACCCCATTTGTGAAGAAATCCTGAGGAAGAGAATGTAGAAATTTCAGATCTTGGTTCGCAAGATTTCCGGAGATATGATCTGTGCAATTTAGGGTTTTGCAAGACCCTGAATTTCATCTCAAAGAGGTGACCTTAGGAAAATAAACATAAATCTCTATTTGAGCATCAGATTGGAATTATGTAAAAAGTGGTCGAAATTACATAAACTATATTTTTCTGTATATCAATTTCAAAGTTGAAGGAGGAAACAGTGAAAATTGGAACAACGTACAAAATCTCTCTACTGAACTAGTCCATAACTAGGCCATTGTGGGAGATTGGGCATAAATTTGTCTTGAATAATCCAAATCGGGTCAGACCTATGGCATTAGAAAGAAGGATTAGAGCAATATTACAGGACCAAAACTTAAATCTTGGGGATTTGAAATTACAAAAATACAACAGTTTCAATATCGAGCTCCTCAAAAGCCCGAAAAATGTGTGTATTTTTCTTTAAATTGCATAAGTGTTGTTTGAAAAATCATTTTGAAGTGATTCCAAGGGCACATTGAAGCATATATATCATTATTAGGTTCTAAAATTCCCCCTAAAAATAATTCAACAACCATTAAGTCTTCAGAAGGCTCTACTATGACTCATGAAGAGGAATAAGTGCAACATGATATATCAAAATTACAAGAGCAAGTGAAACAACTATCGCTCTTGCAAAGAGAAACAAAAAATGAAATTGAGGTTTTGAAAAAATACGTGGAAGCTAAGATGGATGGTTTCAATAAACGCATGGAAGCTAAGATGGATAGCTTGAAGAATGGCATGGAAGACATGGAAGAAAAAATGGAATACATAAAGAATGATCAAAAAGCAGACATGGGAGGTTTGACAAAGTTGATACAAGAAATGGTTCCTAACGGCGAAAAGATAGTAGAGGAAACTCATGAATAGAAAAAAATAAATGTTAATCGTTATTTCATAAACTCTAATTTTGGATTGAAGACCCACCATATTCCAAATATAGATATGAGAAAGTTTGATGGCAAGGATCCAGTAACATGGATACTACAGATGGAGCAATATTTTGATCTCAATAATGTGAAAAACACACAAAAGGTACGCATTGAAACTTTATATTTAGAATAAAATACATTTGTATGGTACCGATGTGTTTGCTCCCATAAAAATATTGTCACTTGGTCAATTTCTACAGAGGAAATGATAGCACATTATGAGGATACAAAGAGCAACACCTTCTTTAGCCAATTGATAAATCTCAAACAAAAGTGTTCAGTGGTGGAGCACATTGAGGACTTCCAAAAATTGAATATAAGGGTAGCTGATATTCCAGAGGAACACATGATTGATGTCTTCATAGGGATTTTAAAGGATAACATCCAACATGAGGTTCACCTTTGGGAACCTGATTCATTGGATAAGGCATTTAGGTTGGCAAGAAAAAATAAATGTAAAATTATGGCGACAAGGAAGCCTACCACTCACATCTATAAATATGGAAGTGTTGCTACTCCTAGAATTCCACAACCTGCAAGGTTGACACCATAAGAATTGGAAGAAAATAGAGATAAAGGGATTTGCTACAGTTGTGATAGAAAATACAGTAAACGTCAAGTGTGCTGAAAAGAAATTATTTTACATAGATTGTTAAGAGGAGGAATAAAATGGACAAGAAACTTCAAAAGAATAGGATATACACCAAGAACCAACCCTAGAGAATTTAGAAATCAGTCTGACCATATCTTGTAATGAATTGGAAGGAATTACCACTTCTCAAACTCTCAAGATAGAAGGATATATCAAGAAGAAAAAATTAATAGTGTTGATTGGTTCAGTTAGTACCCATAATTTTATTCATTGTAAGGTCACCAAGGAATTGAATTGATTCCTATACCCAGCACTAGAGTGTCAAGTTATGGCTGAAAATGGAGGAAGTATAAATTTTTCTAGAAAATTCCATAATATCAAGCTAACCATGGGGGAATATGTATTGAACAGTCCAATGCTTTCCATTCCAATAGGAGGTGTTTATGTTGTACCAAGAGTACAATGGTTACAATATTTGGGGACGATAGCCTTTAATTTTCAAGAACTTTTCTTGAATTATTTTTCGAAAGGAAATCAAGTTGAATTAGGGCGTATCACAAGGAATCCAAGAAAGCTAATAAGCTCTAATGTCGTGACAAAGTTTCTGAAGAAAGAACAATGAGGCGTAATTTCAAATTTATGCTCACTATAAGTTCCAACATCAAAATCATCTATTTCTCCACATCTCCAAAAAGTCTTGGACAATCATTCCAAGGTGTTTGAAACTCTGAAAGGACTCCCACCTATTCGTGATCATGATCATGATATTCATTTGATTCTAGGAATTGTTCCTCCAAACATCAGGCCTTACAGATATCCTTATGTCCAAGAGAGCGAAATTGAACGTATGACTGTAGAAATGTTAGAGGCTGGTATAATTCAACCTAGTCAAAGCTCTTTCTCTGCTCCAGTAGTATTGGTGTACAATAAGGATGGATCATGGTGCATGTGTCCATATTATTGTTATAGCCTCATTTATCACTTCTATATACTTTATGATATATACATTGGCCTTGGGCAGCCCTTCCATTCAGACTTGGTCAAACTTATTAAAAATCAATATTTTAAATTCCATAGTTGACCCATGTATACTATTTAAAATATTAAAAAATATAAAAAATCCCTATTAATGAGGTGGGGTTTATCGGTTTTCCTGTAACTTAGCTACCCCAGCCTGTGGCCTAATTGTTTCCCAACTGAAAAAACTAATTTGAGGATGTATAAAAGCACCTCAAGGGAATGGCCTAAGGGAGGAGAGAGAATGCTATTGATATTATAGCCTTCTAGAGACCTGATCAAGTCTGATATTTCCCTATGCCTCCTACACTTCCCAGGTCCAGGAAACCCTTGTTTCATTGTGATGATCACTTCCTCTTTATATGACATCCTTTGTGCACCCTTTATGGAAGAAGATTTGTGACGCTAGGGCTGGACGAATCCAGAGGATGATTTCACTCAGGAGCCGTGGAAGATCTCAGGTGATTTCTCCACTATTTTCTGTACATGTTGTCAATACAAGAAGCACTCTAATTATGAGTTCTAATGCTTCAACTAGAAAGAGGAGGATAGACAACCATAGCCGTGGGAGATCAATAAGCTCACTATTAAAGATAAATTTCCCATTCATGTGATTAGTGAACTATTGGATGAATTACATGGAGCAATTTATTTGACCAAGTTGGATCTTCGTCTAGGATATCATCAAATTAGAATGAATACTAGAGATATTTCGAAAACAACATTTTGAACTCATGAGGGTCATTATGAATTTTTGGTCATGTCATTTGGCCTTACCAATGCACCTTCTACATTTCAACGGTTGATGAATTCCATTTTCAAACCCTTCCGTAGAAAATTTATGTTAGTATTTTTTTGATGATACATTAATCTACAACAGTTCTTGGAAGGATCATGTATAATATGTTGACAGGGTGCTCAAACTATTGGAGGAGAAACAATTATATGCAAAAACTACCAAATGTTTCTTTAGAGTACAAGAGGTGGAATATTTGGGTCATATTGTATTTCATGAGGGTGTTAACGTAGACCCTAAGAAAATTAAATACATTAAGTAATATAAATTCCCCACAACCATAAATAATTTGCAAGGATTTATCGAGTTAACATGGTATTATTGTAATTTTGTTAAGAATTATGGGCGAATAGTAGCACCTCTAACAACATTATTGAAGAAATATGCATTTTCATAGACTGCTGAAGCAACTAAGGCCTTTGAACATATTAAAGAGGCAATGTGCCTAGCACCCGTCTTAGCTACGCCAGACTTCACAAAATCCTTTATTGTGGAATGGGATGCCTGAGGAAATGGAATTGGTGTTGTTTTAATGCAAGAAGGAAGGCCCATTGCTTCTGAAAGTTGTCCAATCAAAGGAAAGTATTTACATAAAACTATTTATGAGAAAAAAATGTTGGCAATACTACATGCACTAAAGAAATGGCGACCTTACCTAATGGGAAGACACTTCAAGGTAAAAACTATTCATGATAGCCTTAAACACTTTTTGGAACAAAGACTATCTTTATAAGAGTAGTAAAAATGGGTCACAAAGATGTTGGGTTATGACTTTGAAATCATGTACAAAAAAGAGAAGCTAAATGTTGTTGCACATGCACTCTCAAGAAAGGATGAAGAGGTGGAAGCATCACATTGTTCCATTTCTATTATCTAACCAGATTGGATAATGAAGCAAGGGATGAATGGAAGAATGACAAAGAAGTGTGGACACACACTTAAAATTTGCAGCAAGATCCTAGTACATCTGATACATTTAGTTGGAAAAATGATTTCTTATGGTACAAAGATTGC